>JARJHM010000239.1:0-417629 GCA_033356055.1 Carex pumila
CAAGCCACAAAAAATGATTAGACAAATAGGAAAAAAAGAAAGGGGTCAAAAGAAAATTCAAAAAAATTCTCAATCTCTCTTGCGTTCCACACACCTCTCTCTGACTACCTCCAACCGCCACGTCTGTGCAAGAACCCGAGGCCATAGGTTGTCGTATGAGAGGAGGTGGCGCATGAGCATGCAACGAGGCCATGAGAGATGAGATTTGGATTTTAATTGAGAGAAAGAGAGAGTAATGGTGTAATGGCCTGTAAGAATGCATTCAATGGGTTCTCTTTTAGTGTAGCTTCTTCTTCTTCTTTAGTAGTTGGTAGGAGGAGAAAGGGATGCATCTCTGTTAAACCTCTCATGGCCATGAATTATGACGGGAGAGACTTCTATCAATCTCTGGTACCTAACTCATTTGTTCCTTGCCTTGAATTTCATGCTAAATTTTTATTTGGCCCTGTCTCAGTTCTTAAATTATGCAATTTCACCTGAAGAATGTCGATTACAGGAGAAGAATTGTGGGCTGGAATATATATATATATATATATATATAGGTTCTACTTGCTCAAATTAGAACCAACATGTATATGCTAACTACAAATAATAAAATTCTTCGACTAAAACGAAAAGAAACTTCTTAATTTGTTCATGTTGTTGTATGGTTTGTTGAAAAATGCTACAAAAAGAAGACACAAATAAAATGTAGGTCTATATATTACTTGATTCGTTTTTTTTTCATTTTTATTTCAAGCACCATAGATTAATTTTAACAATCATTACAAAATATCAGGCAGCAAGGCTGTTGGGAACTCCGACAACATTTGAAGCATCAAAGCTGAAAGTAGAATTTAATGGGGAAGAGGTCAATAAAAAACCCTTCTGTACCGGTCCTCGAGCTTACACTCTCACACACTGTGACTGGACTGCCAATTTAACACTAGCTGTGTCAAATTCTATTAGCAGTGAACAGGTACATATCTATTTTTTTTGTAATTCATTGCATAAATTTATCCAAAATTTTGGGGAATATGATTGATTGGATTCAATTTGGGTCACACTCTTGGCCAAATCACCATCTCCATAAAACTATAAGTTCTACTCACAGAGTTAAAACCATATTAAATGGATCAGTCTTCTATCTGTGATGTTTTATTAACTACTCATGTCCAATTCTTTCACAAATTCATCATGAATTAGTTGAAGTTGGATCAATGCAAGACTAGTTGTACTCAGGAAGAATAGATGGTGTACTTGTACAGTGGTACCGATTTGGTACCTATTCACTTCTGTCGTTGGTTTTGAGCATTAGTGACTTCACTATTTTCACGAAACCCAAATAAAAAAATAAATATCATTTTGGATCAGTACATGACTGGTTCCGTGCTGTAGCTGTACAGAGCAGTGGTATCTATTTTCTCTTTTGCCTTGGAATGTGCCAATAAGCAACAACATTGATAGGTACATATGGTATGTAAACTTTTATCTATTTCTCATCATTATTTTTTTTCACAATTCTAGTTGCAGAGTTGGAGAACAACATTGCAGAGAGATGATGTGGTGGCTGAGTGGAAGAAAATGAATGAGGAAATGTCATTGCATGTGCATTGTTATGTCAGTGGCGCAAATTTATTGCAAGATCTAGCTGCCGGTGTTAGATATTTTGTCTTCACAAAGAGCTACCCTTGGTATGTTAACAGGTTCAACAATTATATATCTATCGTTTAAATAAGTTGTGTATCGAAACGAACTTGAAAACTGATAAGTGGTTTATATAATTAGCAATTCAATTTTATCAATGGCAATACAATTTTTCCAATATATGATTATCAATATATCCCTTCCCTTAAATATAAACCCTTTTCCAAATCCATCATACATTATGTGCTTTGTATCTAGTAGGTTCTGAAAGCTGTGATATATGGAGATGCAGCACTTTTTAAAGAACATCCCGAGTTGATGGATTCCAAGGTTTTTGTGTATTTCCATTCTAATTCAAAGAAATACAACCGGATCGAATGCTGGGGACCACTTAAAGAGGCCACCAAGGTATGAAACAGACCCTTCTTAAAACCAAGAAGATTTTCTTTGGGTAATGGCACCAAGTTTTCTCAAGTTTTTTTATTATTCTGGTAAAAGTCTCCACAAAACTTTACTTCTGAAAATTATTAGGAAAACTGAAATTTGTAACAGTCAACTCAATGGTAGATTGTACGTAGTGAAGTTAACATTTTTTTTTGTACTGACCAAAAAGATAAAAGTAAATTTTCATTGAAATTTAAGAATCTTGAAAAATAATTGCTGCTGCCTTGTTTGTTTGAACAGAGAACACTAGATGACCGATCCGACGGCTTACAACGGGGGATCACAGAAAAGGTTAAAAAAATTGTTATTCCTGGAACAATACTTACTGCTGCGTTGGTTACCCTTCTCCTATGAAATTTACAAGTTTACACTGACAATATATATTGGTGTAAGTAGCATTTACTTCGGAGAAGAAATTTATACAGTCCATTCTTTGATTTAATGTAATTTATTTATAGATGGGCTTGTATTTGAATTGTTACTTTTCTGTTATGAATTGTACATGGAATTATTAAAGTACAAATTGAACAAATTTGTTCTGAAGTATATATGTATTGTTCTTTTCTACCTTTTCTTATCTGAAAGAAGTGCCAATGTTATGACAGAATGTAATTTATTTATAGTTAGACTTCTACATCTCAGGAAAAAAAATTAAATATATAAAAGCCTCAAGTTTTTGTAATTTGGCAACGGGCATCAGAATTCGCTCTTAAGACATTTTTGTACTATATCATTTCATTTAAATGTATCATATTTAAATGATGAACGGCATATTTATCATTTTGTTTTACATTTAGATACTTGATGATGATGATGTATATGTTGAAAGAGGAGGATTCAAGTCAAATACCTCTGTTTTCGTGCTTCCATAGTGTCTCTACTTTTTAATTTTGTAATAATAAAAATTCTAAAATGTGTATGTTAAAACTACAATCGTTAAATTTGATCTATATTATCCTCTATAATGCACATAAAAAAATTATCAATTTTCAATGGAGGTTTTATATGAATCAATAAATTGAAAAATCAATATTAAAATATTTTTGCAACTTTTAATACTAATTGAAACAAAATCAAAATGTTGTGATCTTTTATGTATGTATGGAGAAAATAATATAGATCATATTTAATAGTTTTATTTTGACATTTAAATTTTAAGTTTAAAGTTATTTTAGTTTAAAAACAGAATGAAAAAAATAAAGATATTTGAACTTAAAACTATTTAAAACTATTTTATAAAATAGACAATCCATTATGTCATCATATCATATCAGAGGTGTGCACCGATATTTTTAATTTTACTCAAAAAATAAATTATTTTATTATAAAGAACCAAAGTCTAGACAAAATTTTATTTCTACTCAAACCATAAATATTATTTACGGTCCGAATTAAGAATTCAAACCGTAAATATTATTTACAGTTGAGTAAAAATAAAATTTTGTATAGATTTTGGTTATTTATAATAAAATAATTTATTTTTTGAATAAAATTAAAAATATCGGAGGTGTGCATGTGTGTTTCTCGGCATTTGTTATGTATTTTTTTCTCTCTCATTTAGAGTTTCTCGTTTTTCTACATTTATTTATGTTTTCTAGGTACATTTGATCCTAAAATCAAGGGACTTTTTATAAGACGTCAATCATGCTTCCAATTAAAAATGAACTCTTTCTAAATTATAGGATAGTGGCAATCATGTTCTAGAATAAATTTCATGGCTACCAATCCCAACGGTGACTAGAAACAAAAAATAAACTAGGAATGTCATTTGGGATTGTGACCTAGTAAAAGGACAAATAGTTTGTAGTTTAATCCAAAAATATTTGGAAAAAAGAACCGGAAATTTTTCTGGCGTTGAGATTTGTGTCAATATTTTGTGTTATTAAAGCTTCTATGGTCCGAGATTTTTAAAAATACCCTCCAAAAAAAATATTTTATTAAAAATAATCAGGTTCCAGTCAGATTTTTAAAAATATCCAGACTGCGGAAAAAATCCGTGCCCAGAAATTTTTTTTTAAGAGTTTGAAGAAAAAAAATATTCATGGTTTGATTTTTTTTTTATATGTATAATATATAATATATGTATATGCATATGTATATATAATATAATATATGTATATGTATATGTATATGTATATATAATATAATATAATATAATATAATATAATATAATATAATATAATATAATATAATATATATGCAGAGGAGGGATCAAGTTACAATATTTTTTGAGTTACAACAAGTTACAACAAGCATTATTTACATTTTAAAAGTTTAAATCATCTATCCAAACCGTTAGATGTGATCTTTACAATAAAATGTGCCTGGAGACCAAATTTTACATTTTTTGAAATTTTTTTACTATTTATTAAGATGGGTACAAAATTCAATGGTATAAATTTGACTAGTTTTTGTACCCACCTTAATAAATAGTAAAAAAATTCCAAAAAATGTAAAATTTGGTCTCCAAGCATATTTTATTGTAAATATCATATCTAACGGTTTGGATCGACGATTTAAACTTTTAAAATGTAAATAATGCTTGTTGTAACTTATTGTAACTTGTTGTAATTCAAAAAATGTTGTAACTTGATCCCTCTCATATATGCGGTCATTTTTATTAATACCCAAAAAAAAATAAAAAATTTGAAGAATACTGTCGGTTTAAATTTTTTTTTAAACCTGCCCTGACCGGTGAGCGCAGGGGCGGTCCGTGCTCAAACCAAACCGCCCGGAGGTGTGGCGGTCTACTCAAACCAAACCGCCCGGAGGCGTGGCGGTCTGCTCAATACCAAACCGCCCATAACAAGCGGGCCATTAATAATATAATGATCCCTTCAAATTCTTATTTTAATTTTAAATAATATTAAATTCATTATTTTAATTTAAATCAAACCGCATATTCCGTTTAAATTCTTATTTTAATATTAAATAATATTAAATTCATTATTTTAATTTAAACCAAACCGCATATTCCGTTTAAATTCTTATTTTAATTTTAAATAATATTAAATTCATTATTTTAATTTAAACCAAACCGTCCAGCTTATTAGCGGGCCATTAATAATATTATATTCTATTTAAATAATATTAAATTCTGATTTTAATTTTAAATAATATTAAATTCATTATTTTAATTTAAACCAAACCACCCAGCTTATTAGTGGGCCATTAATTATATAATATTCTATTCAAATAATATTAAATTCTTATTTTAATTTAAAAATATGAAATTATTGTTTTAAATGTTTTAAATTTTTGACAGTGACATTTAATACCACCCACCCGTGAACCAACCCCAACCCTAACCCACCTGTGACCCCACTCTCTTCTTCCTCACTCCTCACTCTCCACTCTCCACTCTCTGTCTCTTCTTCCTTCACATGGCGCACCAAAAATAGATGGAAAAAAAATGAAGCCGCAGCAGTAGAAGAAGAAAAAGAAGAAAAAAAAAACTCAAATTGCTAACTTCTACGCTCTCTCTCGTACTTCACTGTTGAATTCGCAACTCTTCTCTTCTTTGTTGGGTAAGTTTTTAATTTGAATGGATTAAATATTAAGTTGTGTAATTGTTGAATTCGATTGAAATAGAATCGATTCGATACGATTCGAATCAAATCGTTTGAATGTTATTGGATGCGATTAAATGTGATTGTGATTGTAGTTATGATTGTGACTAAATTAATAATTGTTATTAAAAAAGTTAGAGTTTTCAGAAAAATAAATGTTAGGATTGTGAGTGTTTAGAAAAAAATTAATGTGATTATTAGAATTGTGATTGTTAGAACTGTGTATTGTGAATGTTAGATAAAAATTCCTGTGATAAAAATTTATGTTATAATTGTAATTGTTAGAACTGTGTATTGTAATGTTATTTCGTAAAATGGTTATTATTTTAATTCAATTAAAATTTATGTGTTAGAGTTATTTAGTTAGGATATAATTTTATATTGTCAAATTAGTAATTGTAATGTTAAGTGTTAATTGTATCATGTATTTTTGTTGTGATAATAAAAATATGTGTGTTATTAGTTATGAATGTTTGCATTTTTGTTATGATAATAAAAATGTGTGTGTTATTAGTTATGAATGTTTGCATGCATGTTATAGCATGTTATAAAATATTGTAAAATATTTGCATGCATCTTAAATTTTTTTTCTACATGAATAATGTTTGATAGCATGTTATAAAATATTGTAAAATATTTGCATATATCTTAAATTTTTTTTTCTATATAATAATGTTTGCATGCATGTTATAGCATATTATAAAATATTGTAAAATATTTGCATGCATCTTACATTTTTTTCTATATGAAAAATGTTTGCATGCAAGTCATGTTATAAAATATTGTAAAATATTTGCATGCGTCTTAAATTTTTTTTCTATATGAATAATGTTTGCATGCATGTTATAGCATGTTATAAAATATTGTAAAATATGTACATATATCTTAAATTTTTTTCTATATGAATAATGTTTGCATGCATGTTATAGCATATTATAAAATATTGTAAAATATTTGCATGCATCTTACATTTTTTTCTATATGAAAAATGTTTGCATGCATGTCATGTTATAAAATATTATAAAATATTTGCATGCATCTTAAATTTTTTTCTATATGAATAATGTTTGCATGCATGTTATAGTATGTTATAGCATGTTATAAAATATTGTAAAATATTTGCATGCATCTTAAATTTTTTTCTATATGAATAATATTTGCATGCATCTTATAGCATATTATAAAATATTGTAAAATATTTGCATGCATCTTAAATTTTTTTTCTATATGAATAATGTTTGTATGCATGTCATGTTATAAAAATTGTGAAATATTTGCATTTTTCTATATGAATAATGTTTGCATGCATGTTATAGCATGTTATAAAACATTGTAAAACATTTGCATGCATCTTAAATTTTTTTCTATATGAATAATGTTTTACAAAAAATATCATATGTTTTAATATAATAACAATTACTGTAGTTATATTATAATATATAGTTATATTATTATTAGTTATTTTAGAAAAAATATCATATGTTTTAATTATCCATAATTGTCTGTAAATGTAGTATGCCCAGAGAGCGCAGGCGATGGAGAGACCCTCCGGATGCTGTGGATCCTCCACCGGATGCTGTGGATCCCTATCCGGATGTTGGGGATTCGGGAGGAGCGGGTCCGTCCTCTGCGGCTGGGACATCATCGGGTTGGCATGATCCTGACACTTTTAGTACTCTTCTATGGACCCATCATGTTAAACACCGTGTCTCGTTGGCATCGCTTGAGGTACATGATTATTATACGTAATGTAAATAGTACTTAAAGATGACACGATTTGAATCTCACAGGTTGATAATAAATACAGGACGATGTCATGCTTACGGTGAGGCACCGCAGGTCTGAGATTCCGTTCGTTCCCTATTCGTTGATGCAGCGATGTCTCATAAATATCGGGTTGTATCAGATTGCCACCATGCCGTAGAGTAATATCAATCAGGCTCTGATGCATGGTCTAGCAGAGAGATGGCGTCCTGAGACCCAGACATTTCATCTCCCGGTTGGGGAGATGACAGTCACCCTTGGTGATGTGAGCGCCCTATGGGGTTTGCCTATTGATGGAGTCCCTATAGGTGGCATCTCAGACCATCCAGACCTGCAGAATATGATACCGGAGCTGTTAGGGTGTCATCCGAAGATTCTGCAGAAGAAATTGAAGAAGAAGAAAGGGGACGAGGATGACTTCCGTTCTTCCAATTACTGTATTTCTCTAGCGGCACTCCAGTCTTACTTCTTCCAGAATCGGATATTTCCTGAGACTGAGGACGTTGATGCAGTCCTGAGGTACCATTACACTATTTAAAATAAACTTATTAATCCATCTATAATCTGAACTATTCATATCGATTATTTTATATTGCAGTTATACTAGGGCATTTGTGCTGGATTTGTGTGGTGCAGTCATGTTCGTGGACTCTAGCGGTGATGCGGTCCCGATCATGTTTCTCTCTCTGCTGAGGGACATGCTATCTTCATCAAGGTGGAACTGGGGTGGAGCTGTTCTCGCCCACTTATACAGAGCCCTGTGTCATGCTTGTCTGGTAAGACTGTACTAATTTGGTTATTAAAAATACGTTTCGATTTAAGGTTGAATAAGTACCGAGTTCTTATTTTAACTTAAATTTTCAGGTGAAGAACAAACAGATTCACGGACCGCTTCTTCTACTCCAGCATTGGTCGTGGTCACATCTGCCCGTATGTCGGCCAGTTATACCAGATCCATTACCCCTACGTTGGGGTTGGCCTGATCCAGAGAGATGCCCCGCATACGGTGCCATATGGGGCAGTCATCACGACTACGAAGAGACGGGCAGGGGGATCTCTTATGTCCGGGGTCAGCTCCAGATGCTCCGAAATGCGAATATCGATTGGTTTCCATATCGTATATTCTATCAGCACCGCTATCTGAGCCAGCTCACGCTAGAGCAGAGATCACTCTGGTATTATCAGGGACCGATCGTATGTTACTGGATTGTAGAGTTTCACTACCCCGATCGGGTGTCTCGACAGTTTGGCTTAGATGCATTCATCCCGGAGGACCCGCTGGTGGGCGAGGATGGTACCAATAAGTACCACAAGTAAGTACTATCTACTTAAATTTCTTTATCCCTTTAATTTTGTCACTGTTTCCTGTTTTTCTAATTAACTGTACTTGCAGCACGACGCACACTAGGCCCAAAGTCGACTGGAGACAGCATTTCAGCAACGAGTATGACTGGGCTCGACATCCGGACCAGCACTTATGGAGTCTGCCATCTCTTGAGTCGTTGGGTGCTGGTCCCGGGGATTTGAGATATGACGTATGGTACCAGAGATGGGGCATGTCGTCAGTCTACCTCACAGGCCATTACGGAGACATCCTTCGACGTAGACTGATGGATTCATCTAGGAATTACATGCCGTGGGGTTCGATCAATGCTCGCGCGGTAAGTATAACTGATACATACTTTAATTAAAAATTACCAATTTTAATTATTTATTATTGTCATAATCATGTTACTTATTATTGTCATAATCATGTTGTGTGCAGCTGTTGACCGCTATGAGAGGAGTTGGACACAGCCTGGTGTGCATGGCGAGGGATGCTTGGCGTTATATAGGATGTCAAATGCTCGAGCACACAGCACCAATCGTGGAGACAGGTGGTTTTGAAGGCCGCCTCATTGGCATGCTGCGTGATGCTGGGGAGAACATTAATTGGCGAGAGATAAAGTCTACACCGCAAAATCCGGATTATCAACCAGAGGCCATCTATGCTCATGATATGCCGCCACCTCCTGGAGGTAGTATTAACACACACAATGGTATTATTTTTCTCAAATTGTTTGTTCTAACTCATTTAACTTTCAATTATGCAGAGGATGACTCGGGTTGGGGTTTCCACCACTGGGTGTTGGGAACCAAAGGATGGGACGCTTACAGAAATAAATATGGAGTTCCAGTAGAACTTGGCCCGGTCAGCTACCACTTTGTATATTTTTTTATTGCAGAATTCTTCATATGTAGCATAACTGACATATTTTAATTTAGGATGGAGCACCTCTCTGGAATGCTGACCCCAGATTCCGCCCGATCTCACAGGCCCCGGTAGATACAGATGCAGAGGTGATTGGCTCCCACAGACCACGATATGGAGTGGAGATGGAGCACGACTTTGAGGCTGGTGGGAGTGCATCTCACACTGCAGATGGCTTTGCCTCTGCATTATTTGGCGCACCGCCTCCTTCTACGTATCATCCAACATGGGAGCAGGATACATGGGAGCAGCGTACAGGCCTGGCAGATGCACAGTCAGCCGATTTTTTTGATCCATGGGCAGCCAGTACAAATACACAGCACATGTATGCAGAGAGTTCGGGTGGAGGATACGAGGATATGGGAGATGATAGTGGAGATGAGGACTTAGGAGATGTGAGTCCACAGGGGCAGATACAGAGGCGTGTGCAGCCGCACCGGGAGGGCAAAGGCGTAGCGGCTCCTAGGTTGTCTCTATCCGGTAGGAGACGACGAGAATGATTGCAGTGTGTTTTTAATTATGATGCAGTTCTGACTGTAGTATTTCATGTTTGGGATTGTTTTATTTTATGTTTTTTGTACTTTATATTGCGTCTTTGTTATTTTGCGTCACTTTTATTTTTGCGTAATGTTTATTTATTCGTAGGAAAACACCTCATTAGTTTCATATTTTAACCTTTTTTTTCATGGGCTGCACGGCTCCTAAGTATGCTACAAATAAGTATAGTTCTAAAATAATTTAACATAGTTTAACAATACAATTAAAGTTCAACAATACAACCAAAAACGCTATTCAATCCTCATTTCACATAAGAAAAATAACAAGTTTATCTGCTACCACGTCTGAATAAACCTAACAAACGACTAGTTCGTCTGGTACCAGATGCAGGTGCGGCATTACTTGTAGAGGCTTGGCTACTTGATGATTGGCTTACATGAGGATGGGGTTGTGTTCTACCAGTAGCTTCAGCAACAACTCTAGCATTTTCTCTTTCGTTGTGTTCGTTTATAGCATCTGAATATAACAACGCAATTCAGTTAGTAATGTAATAAAAATTGTATAAAGAATTTCGTAGAATGCTACATACCTGCCCTGTGCATGTCAGAAACAGAACGGCGAGCCTGATTTCCTGACGGTCGCCTACCAGACATCTCGTCCATGGTCATTACAATACGCTTGTGTCTCCTCCTTCCCTTTCTTATCCATCCTTCTGAAGGGAGTATTCTATCACCGACATATGTAGGCCACTCATGCTGATCAAGATAAGAATGGAAAGATCCACCCCAAGTTGCAGCAAGGTAATCAGTACGATACATATCTGCGACATAGTGATCCTTACAGTAGTTCCTCACTCGTAATACCGCCATCACGTGACTGCAGGGTATGTGACTTAGTTGGGGTCCTTGGCATGTACAGGTTACCGCCCTGGCATCTCCGAATTTAACCACATACTTGCAAACCCTTTTCACAAACGACATAGTGCCATCTGGTTTACGACTGGTAGGAACGTACTCATTTGGATTTTGCACTTCAAATTCTGTTCCATCATTACCCATCGGGATCACGGTCATAGTTGCACCTTTGTCTCTGTGTCGTCTTAGTTTCTCCTCCACCCTTGTTGAAAATGTCTGGTTCATCCTTATTAATTCTGCGGCCTTAGCACGCCGTTCCTGAAACCAAGCATTTAACTTGTAGAATGTGTCCTCCACAACTGCAGCCACAGGCAACATCCGGCTTTGCTTGAATACTGCATTCAACGACTCAGACCCGTTGGTGGTCATAATTCCCCAACGCCAACCTCCATCACGGGATTGATATATTTTCTCGTATGCTGGATCTTCGTTGACATCTCTGGGATTATTTTTGCCCACCTTCATTAAGTAGAGATTTGCCTTTGGCATGTACTACACAAAAAATAAGGAAATTAAATAATGTACGTAAACAATTATACTAAAAAATCATTTTCTTAAAGTACAGTAGTATATGTAAACAATTGAAATACATGTACCTTTGCAAAACTGTTAGTCATCTCTACCACCCTTCTCGGTTTTTTCTTTCTGCAATTCCATCTAAATGTGTCAGTAACCCACTTGTCGCCTCCGGTTGCCTTGGAAAGGTTCTCCGCAACGTGTTGCATGCATAACCTGTGCACACATTGGCCAGTACGGGTTGACCAACCGTAATCTTCATGATCAAAAACATATTTTATTCCTTTGTGCTGGTCTGATATCACACAGAAAAACTTCCCTTCCCCAATCACCCGTCTTCTTAAAAACTGCATAAAGAATCCCCAGTTCTCGCCGTCCTCTTTTTGAACAATTGCAAACGCCAAAGGCAACAGCTGGTTCTCAGCATCATATGCACATGCTATGAGTAGCCTCCCCTCGTAACGACCAGACATGAAGCATGCATCAATGCTGATAACGGGTCTGATGTATGGCACAGCTTGGATACAAGCACCAAAAGCCCATGCTATGCCCTTGAATTGTTGAGCTCCCTCTATTAGTACTCCGTCTTTATCAAAAAAAGGGCCATGCCATCGCTCATATACAGTGCCGACATTTGTACTTGCCATGGCCTGGAGCAATGGTGCCAGATAGCCATATGAATCCTTCCAACTACCGAATATTCTGCAAACCGCAAGTTCACGACCTCTCCAAAGCCTGTTGTATTTTGGGATTACATATTTGTATTTGTGTCTGACGGTCATAGCCACTGCCTTGATACTCATCGATGGATCCAACTTAATGTCCTCCTCAATTGCATCGGCAATTAGTGATGCCGTCAGCTGCGCATGGTCTGTCCTTGTGGACGCAGACTTGCATGTATGAGGTGGTTCACACTTCTTAATCATCCATGCTTCCCCTGAACCCATAGGGGTTGCAAAAAGGCGGAACTCGCAGCGCGGGTGAGTTTTACACAGTACAACTAACCTTGTTCGGTCCCTTTTCTGTATTATACATTCCCAGTTGCCGTGAACATGAGTCTCATTTATTTTCTTTACAAGTTCGTCTATGTTGGTATAAAGTTGCCCTGCGGCAAGTTCTTTATTGTATTCAACACGAGGACCGAAGAAACTAATGTCTGCCTCTTCGAAAGCTGTGGTGTCGTTGAATGTGGCAACCGGATGATTATTCCCCCGACCTCTAATCGGGAATTTTTCTGCCCTGGACAAACCTGGTACATTTGCATCACCATCTGATAAGTCATCAGCTTCCCAAACCCCTTGGTATTCATCCCCCGTTTCCATTTCCCTTTCTGGTACGGCATCAATAGCATCTACATCAATATCAATATCAGTTCGATTAACGGGTACCGGTCCTGACTCTGGCATAGTTGGAAATCTAGGGATTATGGGTGTCTGTCTCGGTGGTGGTGGTAACTCTTCAGTATTTTCTGGGGAGTTGTGGTACCCATGGTTGTCATAAGGAGAGTGTTGATGGTACCCTTGGTTGTCATAAGGGGAGTGTTGATGGTATCCCGGGTTGTCATAAGGCGAGTGTTGGTGGTACCCCTGGTTGTCATAAGGGGAGTGCTGGTGGTACCCCTGGTTGTCATAAGGGGAGTGCTGGTGGTACCCCTGGTTGTCATAACCCAAATTGTCATAACCTGAAGGTCCAGCCCCAACCGAACTTGAAGGTCCAACCCTCGTCCGGGGGACCTTCTTCGAATATATGTCAATTACTGGGACCCCACAAGCCACAAATTGAGTATACACAACTCTCCACAAATTGACATCTGTTATTGGAAACCTAACAAAGTAAGGTCTACCCCCCCCCCACGTGAGTTGTCAATCCGTGTAACCAATTCTATTTCATACCTGTTGGGGTTTACAACTGTCTTTTCGTATATTAGCTGCTTCAGTTCTTGAAATGTGGTATTTTCATTAATCTCGAAGCCAAATGCGGCCTCTTTCGTGTACTGCACGCCATCTTCACCTCTTTGTAGCTTGCCGCCCACATACAGTGCCACTAACATCTTTTTTTTAACAAACTACATTTAAAAAATAATTTTAAGAAGTTTAAAGTAATTGTTCACAAATTAAAACGGGTACAATAATCTAACTAGAAAATAATTAAAAACAAACTTTTGCTACAGTAATGTACAATACAGTATAAATTACAACAATTACAGTAATAACTAATTTAGTAATACAACAGTTACAGTTACAGTTACAGTTAGTAAATGAAACATAAAATAATTAAAATAAATACCTGTTACAATAATAACTAATTTAGTAATACAACAGTTACATTTAGTAAATGGAACATAAAATAATTAAAATAAATACCTGTAGTTACAGTAAAATTCTTCTTCAATCGTCAAATAAATCGCCTTCAATCGCAAAATAAATCACCTGCTCTCAAATAGTGAAATTGCATGCCAGGATATAGAAAGATGAGAGAGAAGAACAAAGAATGGAGCCGCTCCAATTTTTTTTTAATATATATACTAGTGGGTCCAATTTTTTAATATATATTAGGGTACAATCATTAATATAATATTCAATATAATATATAATATTTAATTAATATAATATTCAATATAATATTCGGAATAATATAATATATAATATTCAATATAATATTCGGAATAATATAATATATAATATTCAATATAATATTCGGAATAATATAATATATAATATTCAATATAATATTCGGAATAATATTCAATATAATATTCGGAATAAGGAATGAATAATATATATTAATATAATATATAATATTCGGAATAATATAATATATAATATTCAATATAATATTCGCCCGCTAGATTTCTTGGCGGTTTGGTCCGAGCTCGAACCGCTCGTGTAACGGGCGGCCGGTTCATTGTGTGGAGCGCCCAAGTCTGAGGCGGTCCAATATCAAATTTGGAGCGCCTCCGTACCAAGCGGTCGGGGCATCAATAAAAAAAAAAAAAAACCCGGTTATTATTCAAATTTTCTTTTTTTTTGGGGGTATTAAAAAAAATGGCCGCAAATTTTCTAGCATCCAACTGTTTTTTTTTTCCAAAAAATAGTTTAAAACCCCCAATTTTAAACCCAATATACAATTATGATAAAAAATTAAGACAATATCATTAATTAAACATAAAAATATTTTTTTCTTAACAATACTTAGAATATATAAAAAAATTAAATCATAAATTTTGAAAAAGAATTATAAATTAGAACCGGAACATATATGACTTTTAGGTTCTCTGCTTTCTTAGTAATAACCTAATTATTTGAAATATAATAAAATATGACTTTTAGGTTCTTAGCTTTCTTAGTAATAACCTAATTATTTGAAATATAATAAAAACAAATAAAATTATCAACTAACGAGATAAACCAAAAAACAAGAAATTTAATATCCTTGTTTTGAAAATATCCCTACCGCAACTATTTATTTAGAAATCGAAATTATTAAAATGTTTTTATTAATTATTTCCAATTAGGTTTCCTCTAACAACTCAATCATTAATCATTGACATAAAACATATTTTTTTGTATTGACATGGTAATTAATTTGGAAATATTAGGAAATATGTGGTTGAATTTTTTATGTTTGAACAAATATTAGATTATCTCTATTTACTAAATTATAAAGATCCTTTAGCCTCTTAACTTACAAATGTGCTTATACAGAAACATTTCTTATTCATGCATTCTCGAGCTTCAATCTATATATATAACGTGATGTTCATTCTAATAGAGGCCATTTTTATTAATATCCTTCAAAAAAAACAAAATTTTAAAAATAACCCCGCATATCATTTTTTTTTTAAAATGCCCCGACCGCCTGGAACAGTGGCGGTCCAAAAATCAAGCGGACCGCCTAGGTCTTGGGCGGGCCACACCCCAACCAAACCGCCCCAGACACGGGCGGTTCTCTTCATTTTTTTTTTTTTTAATGTTGTTTTTTTTAAAACAGAAATTTTTTATTTTTTTTATTTTTTATATTGAAATATTAGAAATGTTGAATATATTTCTTTAAAAATAGATAGAATACAATATAATTTGATTTATTAGAAAGACTGCAACAAATAACCCGGATTAATATTTTTCAGGCCGGATTTTTCGCAGCTGTAAGAAAAATTAATATATTTCTTTATGTGTTATTGGAAAAAAATAAAAATGCTTATATTCTGAGTTATTGATCTCGGTTCAAAAGTCACTTTTATGTAATCTAGAAAATATTGTGATCCTTCTAGGAAATTTAATTTATAAAAAGGTGTATCTATTTTGAGAATTCTTTTTTAATAACAAATATTAAATAACTTAAATTTTTTATTTTTTTTCAAAAATAAATGCAACTTTTCATAAATTAAATATTCTAGAAAAATTACAATATTTTCTAGATTACATAGAAGTGACTTTTGAACCGGGATCAGTAACTCAGAATCTAAGCATTTTTATTTTTTTCCAATAACACATAAAGAAATATATTAATTTTTTTTACAGCCGCGAAAAATCCGGCCTGAAAATATTGATCCGGGTTATCTGTTGCAGTCTTTCTAATAAATCAAATTATATTGTATTCCATCTATTTTTAAAGAAATATATTTAACATTTCTAATATTTCAATACAAAAAATTAAAAAAATTAAAAAATAAATATTTTTTTAAAAATAAAAAATAATAAAAAATAAAAAATAAAAAATAAGACAACCGCCCCTGTCAGGGGCGGGTTGTGTGGTTTTTTTTTATTTTTTTATTTTTAAAAAATATTAATTTTTTAATTTTTTTTATTTTTTGTATTGAAATATTAGAAATGTTAAATATATTTCTTTAAAAATAGATGGAATACAATATAATTTGATTTATTAGAAAGACTGCAACAGATAACCCGGATCAATATTTTCAGGTCGGATTTTTCGCGGCTGTAAAAAAATTTAATATATTTCTTTATGTGTTATTGGAAAAAAATAAAAATGCTTAGATTCTGAGTTACTGATCCCGGTTCAAAAGTCACTTCTATGTAATCTAGAAAATATTGTAATTTTTCTAGAATATTTAATTTATGAAAAGTTGCATTTATTTTTGAAAAAAAAAATTTAAGTTATTTAATATTTGTTATTAAAAAAGAATTCTCAAAATAGATACACCTTTTTATAAATTAAATTTCCTAGAAGGATCACAATATTTTCTAGATTACATAAAAGTGACTTTTGAACCGAGATCAATAACTCAGAATATAAGCATTTTTATTTTTTTCCAATAACACATAAAGAAATATATTAATTTTTCTTACAGCTGCGAAAAATCTGGCCTGAAAAATATTAATCCGGGTTATTTGTTGCAGTCTTTCTAATAAATCAAATTATATTGTATTCTATCTATTTTTAAAGAAATATATTCAACATTTCTAATATTTCAATACAAAAAATAAAAAAAATAAAAAATTTCTGTTTAAAAAAAAACAACATTAAAAAAAAAATAAAAAAAAATAAATGAAGAGAACCGCCCGTGTCTGGGGCGGTTTGGTTGGGGTGTGGCCCGCCCAAGACCTAGGCGGTCCGCTTGATTTTTGGACCGCCACTATTCCAGGCGGTCTGAGCATTTAAAAAAAAAAAATGATATGCAGGGTTATTTTTAAAATTTTGTTTTTTTTGAAGGATATTAATAAAAATGGCCGTTCTAATAGCACATAACATGCTTTTATTTTTCTGAACATGTACATTGAACTTTAAGATCATGCTAATAGCGTTGAAGAGATATTCAGTGTACAAAATTAGTATAATTCTGATAAAATTAAATATTAACATTATGTTTTTAAACTGCTTGATTTTATACTAAATTTAATTTATTATTTGTAAATTTGAAATGAAAATGTATCACATGTAAAGTATATCAGTTTCAACAGTTTGATTTGATATTTAAAGTCATTCCAATATAATGTTAGTTCATACCAGTGTTTTAAATAGCGCGCTATAGCGTTTTCCGACCAAAAAAGCTATGGCGTTATGCTCAAATAGCACCGCTATTTGAGCATAGCGCAATTTTTTTAATCCATACGCTATTTCGCGATAAACGCTATTTAAACCATTGGTTCATACAAACATCATCTAACCATACTGACAGTTATAGCAAATAAGCACTAAAGACCTTGCAAAATAACTGAATTTATCTAATAAAAAGAAAATTATAAAAATCATCTAGAACCCACCCCCCCCAAAGAAAAATGCATCTGTAATGTTAATTTCTCAATTGAAGTTTAATGATGAAATATTAATTCACTCCAAACGGAAAAAAGAAGAAGAAGAAGATAGATTTTAACATAATGTAAGGTGGATATTACACACAAAATTTAATGTTACATTGATTAAATTAGAAAAATAACAAGAATGTGATGTAAAAAAATAATTGTGATCATGTCCTGAGAAGATTGCTAAAAACTTAAAAATAAGTAGCTAAAAGGGGTCTTAATGAAAAACCGGTTTCCTCGTCTCTTCATCGTAGTGACAAGATTTATGTATTATATTCAAATAATTCATTTTTTTGGTGATGCCGAATTGAATGCGAATTATTCGGTTGACTAAATTAAACTCAAATAATTCACAAATTTTACGAACTTTTTCCAAATTTTACAATTTTTTTAATATATATTTTTCTCTCTTACAAGATTGAGATCTTTAATCTGAATAATTCTAAATTATTTTTAAATCACAAATTTTTAATCTCGTTGAACCGAACCCAAATAATTTATTTGCGACTGTACTCCTCACAACTTGTACTCACAAGCCTTTTTGTCGGTTTGATGCAGTAGCATTCCGAGTTGGGCTGCTCTGCACTTCTTACAAAATTAATTGAAGCCCCTAACAGATCTGAACCTTTCATTGTACAATCAACGGTCTACATAGCACAACTGTTCCGACAACGATTGGACCGTCCGATACGAACTCATTTAGATCCCAACCGTCCGATCATAATCCGCACCTTTAAAAATCGTGCTGAAGCAGATCAAACGATCCGGATCTAAACTCAAAATTTAAGTTTAACACGGGATGTAATTCGAGGATCTCAACCGGAACTCCTTTTTTTTGAAAACCATCTCAACCCGAACTCTTTTCCTCTCTCTCTCTCTCTCTCTCAAGCGCCCGCTTCCTCGCTCCGGT
The DNA here is from genome assembly GCA_033356055.1 of Carex pumila. NCBI lineage: Eukaryota > Viridiplantae > Streptophyta > Magnoliopsida > Poales > Cyperaceae > Carex > Carex pumila. Next base: position 18,756 of record JARJHM010000239.1, read on the forward strand.
TGCGGGTCCCCAAGCCAAAGCCAGATTCTCTTTTTCTGACTGGTATCAAGTTCTAATTATAGATGAGTGCAGGTACTTTTTACTAGGGTTTATACCAATAAGTATTGCGATTCTTCATTTTGGTTGCATTTAATTCAGGTCTAGGAACAGCATAGATAGATTACTTGTGTCTACTGGTTCTGGTTTGACCAATTGAATACTCCAATTTTGTTTTTTCTTGCAAACAACAAATTGGTGTTTGATTTCACAGTAATGGTTGCTTGCATCTAACTCATTTTGTTTTTATCTCTCTCTCTCTCTCTCTCTGACAGGTGGGGCATTTGGTGGGAACAGGGGAGCAAGACCAGTACCTCCTGAAAAAGGAGTTTTTCCTTTAGATCATCTACATGAGTGTGACGAGGTGCTTATTTTTTTTTTGTATATATTCTTAATTAGAAGAAAATGATGAATATTTCTGGAATTTTGTTAACAGGCAAAGAAGGACTATATAGCATGCTTGAAAACCTCAGGGTTTAAGTCAGAAAATTGCCGAGATCTGTCTAAGAAGTACTTGGAGTGCCGAATGGAAAGGTAATCATATCTATAATTTGAAACTTATGTAATGAAACCCCATGTTATTAAACAATTGCAGAAAACTGTTCCCCTTTTTAACTTTTCGCATAATATATGAAACATAATGTTCTCACTTGTGTCTTTACGTCAACCTAATTTTGATTATGAATATGTTCAGAAACATGTTGCAAAAGTAAGTTTGAAGATCAATACCTTAATTGCCTTCTTGAATAAGAAGATGTTTGACATGATGGAAGTGATTAAATAGCAAATTCAGATCTGGTAAAGTCAATTTGGACTTCATTTGCAAGTTGTTGTTTTTTCTACTAATGCTAAAATAGAGAGTTTTGGAGTGCTTAGTTATTCTTTTGAGACCTGGATCCTGTTCTATATGATTAAATAATTATTGGGATAGTGTAAAATTGGCCCCTGCTATATCACTGACTGGTACTGTATATTTGTATTTCATGTTATGAAGTGCTAAAAAATGTCTCATTGAGATTGATTAACCTTTCAACCTTTGAAATGATGCATAAAAGAAGTTCATACTAACAGAATTTTGTTCTATGAGGGGCATTTTGTCATTTTCTCTTTCATTTCTAGATCTTCTCCAAATTATATAAAATAATTTCAAGTAGGGAACTTCTTGCAATATATCCAAAATAATGAAAACCCAGGATCTTTTTTTTTCCAATTTACTGATAGGCAGGAACTTTTGTTAACATTGTTCTTGTTGATTTAAATTTGGCTAATAATGGAATCATTGAACTACTGAATGCTTTGCAAAGCTGAGCATTATATATCCTGCCTGGATACTAACACATTTTTCTTGTTTCCATTTTTCTTTCAGAAACTTGATGGCCAGACAAGATATATCAGAGCTAGGGTTTGGAAAAGAACCTGAGACAGAGTCTCCTAATATTGACGATGAGAAAATTATAAATCAATCTCGCCCCTCAACTGTTAAACAATAGGCAGCTTACAAACTGCTTCAATTATTTGTTTTATGTGGTTTTGCAGGCATTTGAGAAATAAAACTGTGGATTAGAACATACATAGGAACAAATTTTGGTAGTGTGTTTTTAGTTGTTTATTGAAAATAATGCTCAGCAACTATTTTTGTCAGAATCAGGTTCTGTAAATGCCTAAGAGCAGCTAGTGAAAGGAGTTTGGATTGTTGATTTGTATTCCTTTTGCTTTAACATACAGAGAAATACTTTCTGTTAATGCTTTATTAATCTAGGACGTTAATACCAGACAGGATTACAACAAGCATAGCAGTTTCTTACTGGTATTTGACTTCCAAGCATGTATACGCTTCTATTTGTGGTCTAAATTTGCGTAATACAGTAGGCCCAGGTCAAGACCCCTTTGTTAGGCCGACCAGGCCCAGATAAGAGGCACCGACCTTTTATGGGCTTTGGGTCTGGTTGTATTTTGATCTCAGAGTCTTTACCATATCACATAGCAAGCAAGCAGAACGTTTAAAAGAGGCGGACTTCACACACACACAGTTTTGTAAAAAACGTGGTTTAGACCGATTAATCGGCCAATTAGTTGTTAGTGGTGATCAAACGGTTATGGATTTTTCCGACTAATTAACCGATTGATTATTCTCTATTATGGCCGATTTTTTTCTATTATTCCCGAATCCCGATCCCGATTAATCGTTTAACGGTACCATGTCCGTCCGATGACCACATATCATTATTTCCAACACTGCACACTAGTAATAGTGTAATAAGAGTGAGCCTAACTATGGTAATACATTTCAGTGTTGTAAATAACAAGGTACTGTCAAACAATTAATTGGAAATAATTTACCAATTAGTTAGAATAATCCGTAATGGTTTGATCACTGTCAATGATTAATCGGCTAATTAATCAGTCTAAATAGACATTTTTTTATTACACTGATATATATATGCATATTATGGATTATGAAATTATATTTCTATTTTTAAAATTCAAACCATTGAAACGGTATATATAAATATACTTGAAAAATCAAATTTTACAATTTTTTAAAATTCTTTTTCTTCTATTTTTTTAAATATAAAAATCATATTTAACAGCTCGAATCAACTATTTGAACTTTATGGATCCATCACACGGATAGATCCATAACATACATATTAACATATTTATTATAGTCTCACTAGTGTAGTACTGTGGTGCTTTTATAAATAATTAGAATATCAGACAATACCTGTCTTATTCTATCTCAGCATTTCTCCTAATTATCACTGAATTTGACGAATTTTATAAATAATATATTATTTATCCCACATTATTCTATCTAAAATTTATTTCTAAATTATTTTCATATTGTATCCAAATCACTAATTTTCATCCTTGCCAAAATATTTTAGAATTACGGAATCCTCACCACGCCAGACAAACAACAGAGATAAAAGTATCAGTATCATAGATATGAAGAGTAAAGAATGAAAAAAAAGTCAATTAATTAACACAAAATTCAATATAGGCATTCAAACATAATACATGTCAAAACATCCATACTTTTTTTTTTTACAACCCGGCTGGAGCCAGGCTGAGGCACAGATCCAATCCCGACCCTGCCTCCTCGGACCGACTCATAGAAGGCGGCCCATTTGTCAGCCTACCGGGCTCTCTAGCCGGGCCGACATGAAAACCAAAACCCTTCGATCTCTCAGCAAAGTAGCCCCATGGTACAGGTTGATAGTTTGCAAAGGCATGATGACCTACTGGCATGAGTCTCGTTTCCGGTACAAAAGCACAAGGTGATACCAGCTGATGTAGCGTAGCATTATTGGTACGACGGTTACTGAGTTGCATGCGTTTCAGTTGCTGGCGTTCCCTCTTGTGTGCATTCTGGTGGCCACCTAGTGCTTGCGAGTTGGCAAATTCCCGACAACAGTACTGGCATTCGTACTTGCGCACATCTTGACTTGCGGGAGGCGGCATTAATGGTGACGGGTTGTTAATAGCACGGTTATTATCAGACACATCAAATCCGAATAGTTTGAGCGTTTGGTTCGTGGCGCTACCGGCTGGATTGGGATTGCATTGTATTTCAGCCATATTGCTAGCTAGATTTGATTTCTTCTTGAAAAAAAATGAAGGCAGGAACTAGGAATAGAGAATAGAGAATAGAGAATAGAGAATAGAGGATAGAGATTATTGGTAGGGATGTAGGTAAGTAGTGAGGAGATATATATTTATACAAAGAGAAATGGATGTGTGGGAAGGTTGCATTTAATGTAAGGTGAAAGAGGAGATATGATGCAGGTGGGAAAGGCATGAATTTAAGTCATAGCTACACGCAGAAATGGTGCATGAGACGAAATTAAATGACGTAACCAGTTTAAATCAAAGGAACAAGTTTCTGTCGGACCTTCTCTTTTCTTTCTTTTTTGTTTAATTATTTGATAAAATCTTCACCTGCTTTTCAATTTTAGTTTTAATCACGTTAATTACTATATCAGTCGTCGATTATTTCTTCAAGCAAATGTCACAGTCTGGGTAAAACTATTGACAGTGCTGTTTTAGCTTCATACAATGCATAAATCATATTATTTTTCTTTTCTTCATTTTGACTCTATTATTTGTGCTCTGCATGAAGTTAAAATAATATTGTCAATAAACTATTATTATTGACTATTGAAAAGTAATTAATTAAGATGCACAGTAAAAAATGACTATTGCGAGGGTACACAATAAATTAAAGTTGTTTTTTTTTTAAGAGTATCACTATTGCTGAGAGGAGACAATAAAAAACACTTTTATCCTAGGAAATAGTGATAGATTCTCGTAGATCATAATGAATGGCAACATTCTGGATGTGTTGTTGGATATATAAATAATTGATAGCTTACTAACAGTTTTCATACAAGTTTGAAATTATAAATTTGTCCATTGTCAGAATTGGTAAATGAAATAACAAAAATGGAAAATTTAAATATACTCTGTTTATAAATTTCATTTAAGACATATATGTTTCAATTCAAAGTTCACATATTTTCGAGTACTTTTTTTGTTTTTTTTCTCAATTTTTTACAATTCTGACAGAATAACATATAAAATAATTATTTTAATACCTGCACTACAGTAATCATGCTACAATACCTAAGCTTAGAGACATAATGTATTTTGGTCCCCAATAATTTTATAGTCTCAACTAATTATTATTCTAAAATTTCAGGAGCATTATTTCTCTATAGTCTCCACTAATTATATAGTTTCCATTTTACAATCTCCACAATTGTTCTCGCGTCAACTTTTCTCTAACAAAAATAATTGACTTCATAGGAATAAATACTTCAATGCATAGATATAAATACTTTTAGTATATAGATATTAATACTTTCAATGTCATATGTAAAAAATACTTAGATATGTACACATTCGTAGTTATAAATACTTAGAAGATAAGATATTAATACTTTAAAAAAATATTAATATTTTGATGCGTGATTTGTTATGATTATCCCTTTTCGAGTTCTCCAATCATCTCCGTGTCAATCTTCCTCTAACAAAAATACGTATAAATACTTCAGTGTATAAGTATAAATACTTTCAATACTTAGATATTAATTCTTTTGAGTCTGAAAATACGTCATTATGGATCTTATTTGAAAGAAAAAATTGTGTAAGTATTAATAATATGGAAAAAAAATTAAAATTGTGGAGATTTTGCAGTGCCTACAGAAAGTTATCTTTCTGCATTTAATTTTCAGTGGTTCCCCCGTGGGTACAGTGCTGCGGGTACCATCTTCGCACAACAGTACCCATACAATAAATAATTATTTACCTCATAGCTATAAATACTTTCATACATAAATATAAATACTTGCATGTATAGATATTAATATTTAAAAAAAAATTGTGAAATTTTTGTAATCTCCACAAAAGATATTTTTTCACATTCAATTTCAGTAGTCCCCTACAAATATAGTGCGGATACTAATAACTTTCTAACATATATAGAGCGTGTATGAGTAAAGCTAATATATACTTAAGTGTACTGTACTCTTAAGTTTAGGCAGTTTGATTTCTTTAAAAATCGTGCAGATTCTTTAAAAATTGTGAAAACACGACTATTAAATAAATTGAATGACCTAAACTTAAAAGTACAGTACACTTAAGTGTATATTAGCTTTACTCGAGCGTGTATATCCACTTGGTGACGTCTACTTCTCTTGATGCAACCAACCAAAAGTGACGTTGAGACCTATAACTTTACGTGAATGTAAATGGGACCCATCTCATAGAAATATATACAAATTGCTCGTCTAATTAAAACCAAAGAAAAGATGTTGGCTTCATTGTCGTGTTCAATGTACTGCATGTAGGGGCCGTTTTGTTTGGAGCATTTTATTGTTCATTTGAATTTACAATGTGAAGCGATATTAATTGTACGATCACCAATTAATAATTGCACGAATAGTTAAATCTACATTTGTTATAAAATATATTTACGTGGATGTTCAATCTATAACATCTAATATTAATTCTTATTTCATTGTCCATTACCTTTGCTATTATGAATATTATTTTGTCATTTATTATTGTAACATCTCTTTCTAGCCTATAAATAGAGATTTTTTAAATGAAGAATAGATACATATATTAAATACAATATTGGAGAATAAAATTTTGTTATTACTCTTTCTATTTCTTTTGTTATTTACTTTACTTTTGTTACAACTTTATTTTAATTATACAACAACATATATATTTTTTTCACAAATATTCAATAGTACAAAAATCATACACAGCATATTATACATAGATGCGAAAAAATTGCACATTATATAACAATGTGTAATATGAGAAGGCGTTCATTTGAAAAAAAAAACTCCAACATACACGCACGGTCTGAAATTAAGTTTTGAATAGTGTCTAGAAGTCACAATTATTTGTACATAGTTCATTAATAGTAAACCGTGTACGGTTGTACTACTTCATACACAGTTTTTTCTAAAATATCTGTGTATAATTTTTCTTAGTTTACAAACATTGTTTTTTAGTATAAACCGTATACAAAATTCCATAATAGTAATAAATTAATATCTTGTTTCCAAATATGAGTACCCACTCTCTTTAACTTCTCTTCATTTTTCCTTTTCTTCTTGATTCTTCCCCCCTCATATGTATCATTTCTTTCTTGTATAGCATAAGACCGAAGGTTAATTACAGCTTTTTTAGCAAAAGAAGGTTCATTTCTTTGTTGAGAAAAGTTGTAATTAAACATTTACAATCTTTTCTGATTTTTTTTTTAATTTGAATTCCATAGGAGCTTAGGTACCCAATTAAAATAAACAAAATTTTAAATGGAATTTATAAAATTATGAGTACTGCACTTGACTAAATAGTATCAAATTCAAATGTGTATCTCAGAACTTGATGGATCTCACTATTTCAATGTGTTCATTTTCATTTTTTCAAATAAAACTTGGATCCTTAATTAAGAGTTAGCCTAAGTTGAAGAAACTTACATTACTTCAACATCGGAACTGTGTATTTTTTAAAAAAAAAAATACTAATTTTCTCGCTCTAGTATTTTTTAATTGCATGATCAAGGAAAGATCTCCTTAGTTATTTACTGGTTATTGGTTGCAAGAATGTTAATTATGTGCATGATTTATGCCCTAGTGATTATCCAAACCAACGAATCTCGCTAGTTGCAACATCTCCAAGAAGAAATCTCGAAATAATTGAGATCAAGTACTTGCAATTTGATCCCTTGGTAAGTATGTTAATCGACATATTGGATTGGGTAATTATATAATTGAATGTAGGCAATTATAGTAAGACTCCTTTGATGGGCCCTTGCATTGTATAATTATACTAGTTCAATTGGATATGACATTTTTGTATATGTATGTTGAATTGGAATATTGTCTTTTTGTTTGTTGCATATTAAATATTGAATGTATATGATTGTGTATTGTATGTTATGAATGTTGAATATTTTTTGAAAGTAAATATGGATGTGTAATATTGTATGTTTAATGGCTGGGTGCTAGCTAGTTATAAATTATTAAAATAAAAAAAATCATAACATACACGCACAGTTTTAAATAAAAACAAACAATGTATTGTTTCTAAAATGATACACAGATGTCTTGTAAAAACAGTATATATAACACTTGTTATTGTACACGGTTATCTTGACTATGTAGAAATCAATATTTTTAACACCCTTTTTTTTTTAGATCTGACACAATTGGTTTTTATTAACTGTATATATTAGTTCTATATAGATACAGTTCGAAAACTATGTATAACATATTCTATTCATATACGATGCTCACTAATACGGTCATGTAACTGTATGATATTAGTTTTTGGGACTATCTATGGTCGCTTTTTTTTGTACCAGTGATTTTGATATTGTTAAAGTCTTGTACATGAAGTCAGATATGGCTAACTACATTAATTATTAAAATAACAAGCAATTCAATTACAATCTAGTTTCTGTCGGCTGTTAGTAAGCTCAGGAGATGCCATAATTATCTTATCACAAGTTCAAAAAATATGTTAAATTAGTAAAAGATTCGCTTCAATTTTCTGCGATTAACTTTATTGCTAGTTAAAAAAAATTGAAAAACTACTATTATTTTTTCAAATTCACAGCAAGTTGATACTTGATACTGTATTTAATACTTTTTGAAGTAGGAACACCATAACAAAATTCGTAAAATATACAACAAACATAGAAAATTATGATATAGTTATGTAATATTAAAATTGACACCATACTTAATTCGGATTTGGATAACCTAGCTTGGATCCGACCCGATACTATAACGCTCCCTCAGCTGTATAGGCCCTATTTGTGAGTACTTCTGTGGGACCTAGCATCATAACAATCAATATATATATATGTACTCATTAGTTAGTTGTGACTTCATTGATTGCATCTAGATTAGAATTTCTTTTTTTTGAAGGTGAAGTCCGTAGGCATGCATCTAGATTAGATTTGATTGTATTCAACTATTCATTCATTATTATAATTATCGATAAAAGACCTTTTTATATCCTCTGCATTAACGCACCATTTGAGTTTTGATCTGATTCATTCGTTACATATTAGAATAAATTTTAAAGAGCTCATGTACATTATTGGTTCGGGTTGACCAAGATTTTGATCAGACAGTCTGTAGCTCATGCGCACATCAGTTCGTACTATGGATCCATATTTTTTTTTAAAGTTTAAATAATCAATTCAAAATGTTAGAATGAGAAAATATTTACGAGAGTATACTAACAAAAAGATATTTTTTTTCTATTAACAACGAGAGTATCTGTAACGGTATACCGACAGTATCCCTCGCAGATACTATCCCCATTATATTTATATATATATATATCTACTTTGAAACTAATCTGATAGCTATGAGACAGAAGAACAGACACAAGTAAATTGTTTACTGAATCGTGATATTGTACAGTACAGCATCATCTGTGTAATTGGATGGTCATGATGTATACTACCAGATACCGCTCATGATTATAGAAGTTAAAACAGTTTTAACTCTATTTACCAACATAACACAAATCCTATTGGATCACACAATATAGGAGTTAATCAGAGAATCTTATTGTGATTGATTATAAATTGGTTATGATCAATAGTAAGATGGTTATAATTAATTATACGTGTTATAATTAAATTATAAATGTTATGTAAAAATAACAAGCAAAAAACATTGGTTAATTATAAACGTGTGTGACACGTTGTATAAAAGTTAACCGGTTAATTTATAAATGTGCAGGACACGTTGTATAAATTACCGAAACAACAACCGCAAGAAATATAATTGTTCAGAATAATTATAAGAATATTATTTGTATTTGGGCCGAGGGTATTCGAGTCTTTTCAAATTCGTCCTTATCCAGATGACATGTCATCGATCTTATCCAGATGACACGTCACCAATCCTATCCACATGACACCTCACCCCCTAGGTGGCATGCCTTGTCATAGGGGTATTTTGGTCTTTTCACACTATTTTAGAGGCTATAAATAGAGGGGTACATGGAGAGAATAAAATACTAATTTACTCGTATCGTTTCGTGTCGAAATGAATCGGTATTTTCTCTCTTTGTCGGTTTCTCTCCCAAATAGTATTTTGGTTGAGAAAAGAAAGTTATACGTAGTTGACGTATAATCTTGCGGGTTGTTGTGAAGTATATTTATGGAATTGATGAATAGTGTTTTATCGAATTTTGTGGTATTTCAGTTTTGCACATTGATAAAACTGAGTAACCAAAAATTCGTGTTTATGGGTTTTCGTCTTTTTCTCTGTGAATACTGTTTTTTGCAGAATTCTGCGGTTTATAATATTTCTGGCAAAAGAAATAAACCGCTCTCCGGTTAGTCCTAGTGGATAACCGATAGAGGCATCAAACGTCTGATGCTCCGAGGAGAATCATTCCTGTTATGTAGCTCTACTCGCTCAGTCTACATTCCAACTGTGATTTGGAAACAAGGTATAAATATGTTATATTAATCTATTTAATTGGTAAGTAGATTAAAGTTTTAGAAATCAATCATGAAGTAGATCTGTAAAATAATTAAATTGGGTTTTGATGCCAAATACTGAAGGTGGACCGCCTTGGAAAGTTTCCTAACATACCCCGTTTAATCCTGAGCTTAAGTTGGCCGTATAAATTTTTGTTCTACGGTCATTCCGCAACTTAAGCCTAAACGGATTTTGGCTATCCTGAAACCCAACACAATGTACTGTAGCCCATCTCTCTCTCTCTCTCTCTCTCTCTCCCTCTCTCTCTCCCTCTCTCTCTCTCTCTCTCTCTCTCTATATATATATATATATATAGTAAGGCTATGCTACTTCGCGAATTAAACGGTTTGTTTTAATTCCTGCTCATATCTCTAGTTTCGAAGTCCAAATAGCCGATCCAAACCGTTAGATGTTTAATCTATATTAAAATATGCTTGGAGACCAAATTTTATATTTTTTGAAATTTGTTTACTATTTATTAAGATGGTTTGAAAATCGTTGTTTTTATTAAGATTCTGCACCATTAAAAAACAACGATTTTCAGACCATCTTAATAAATAGTAAAAAAAATCCAAAAAATGTAAAATTTGGTCTCCAGGCACATTTTAATATAGATTAAAATCTAACGATTTGGATCGGCTATTTGGACTTCGAAACTAGAGATATGAGCGCGAATTAAAACAACCCGTTTAATTCGCAAAGTAGCGTAGCCTTACTATATATATATATATATATATATATATATAGAGAGAGAGAGAGAGAGAGAGAGAGAGAGAGAGACTAATGTGCATTCGAATGTATATGGACCGAAATACATACGGTTCAAATTCGACTTTTCAAAATCCAAACGGTTGATCCAAACTATTCATCTTGTTCTTCATATTAATGTGCTTGGAGACCAAATTTTACATTTTTTTGAATTTTTTTACTATTTAATAAGTATTTTACAAAATTATTGATCCAACGGCCGCTGCTAATTTTATTGTTTTGTTAAGCCACCGTTAGATCAATAATTTTGTAAAATACTTAATAAATAGTAAAAAAATTCAAAAAAAATGTAAAATTTGGTCTCCAAGAACATATTAATATGAAGAACAAGATGAACAGTTCGGATCAATCGTTTGGATTTTGAAAAGTCAAATTTGGACCGTATGTATTTCGGTCCATATACATTCGAATGCACATTAGCCACTCTATATATCTATATATATGATCTCCATGTTGAATTGAAGTTCATTTCTTATAAGGAGATCACATTTAGTAGTTTGAATCAACTGTTTGAACTTTGAAAATAGTGAGGCTACAGTTCTAACATGTGGGATCATGATTTTTCATGTCTATATCTTAAGCAATGGACCAACATTGTACCAAGGGAGTAGACGGTCCCTCCTTGGATTTTGTGTTTTAGTGAAGATCTATCGGTCCTGACTGACTTTGCCCTCCCTGCAATTTTTTTTGCTCCCTCTAATGTTTGATTGGTAATTCAGGTTAAATTTAGGGTTATAATTATAATTTTTTAATTATGATTGATAACTAGAATTATAAGTTAGAATATCAGAAACTACAAGTCAAAGCATTGAAAAATATAAGTTAAAACATTATTTTTTTATCGAGTACCCAATTAGTTAATGAATTTAAACCCGATTCGATATTTTTTTACTCTCCTTACGAAAATTCTAGACCCGTCGTGCCTGCATATCTTCTTCCATGTTATTCTTTTTTATTCATCATCCAAGTGTAGTTAGTTATTGTTTTTGTCACTTTTCAATAGCACTCTTTTTGTTAAGTGTAGTTAGTTATTGTTTTTTCAGTTTTTCATGGCCCTTTTTGGTTGTATAAACTCCTCTTTTACTAAAATACCATATTACTAACTTATCTTGTATTAAACAAGTTTGTCTTACCTTAAAGCCAAATTCACTTTGATTCCAATTCATTTTCATCACAATCGAACTCACTTTGACTCTTTTTCTTGCCTATCCCTTACCCAATTTCTGAGTCCGCCTTGTTTATAATTATTAATGATTTAAATTTGAGAGTGAACACTGGACATTAGGCAGCACGGAATCAGATCTCTTGCTCTCTGAAGTGCAGAAAATTTCTACCTCCAGAGTTACTGCAAATGAATCCGGTTATTACTAACAAATTTAAAATTAAAATAATTTTAAATTTAGAATTAAATAGAGATCCACTTTACAATGACTCTGGACAGGAATACGATTCGGTTCCAGGCAGCACCATATGCTATCACAACAAAACAATTGAATAGTCAGCGACATGCACACAGTGGCCCCCGCCAGCTTGTTAGGTGACACGTGTCCGTGAAATGGAGTACATCATGGCCATCAATCTATTTGAATGCGCAAAGCTCCACCTTCTGATCAAACCATGCGGACGTTTGACCTTTTCTTAGTTAGACAATCTAATATATCTTTCTCTGTGTTGCCTTCTATATAACAAGTCATTATGTAAAAAGAACAACCGTCATATCAATTGCCCCTACCCCTTTTATGTGTCCTGGGCCCCTCCACTAGTTTCTTTTCCTCGCCACCCCCTACAAACTTCATTAATTTCATGAACTTCAAAGGAGTAAAACTAAAAGTTTTTTCTTACAGGTATCATTTGATATAAATTTCAGATTAAGTCGAACTTGTTGTCAGTGTCGAAGTGACATTAAAGCAGGGATAAACAGTTGCCTAATTATAGATGTTGATAACATGATACAAGTCTATGTATTGGGATGTCTATCTTTGAAAAAAAATTATTCATTTTTGAACAACTCACTATCTGAATTAATTAATTCACAACAGTCTGCAACTCTCTAAACAGTTGCCTAATTATATTTCTTTATTTTACTTCCACTTGTTTTTTTTATTAATTTCATCAGTGCGTTCGTTCTTTATGTAGTTTAAATTAGCATATAAACAAAATTTGGGATGCCCGTTTACTGTTCACCATAAACTTGTCTGTAGCTTTTTTCATTGATAAATTGCTAATTGTCTCTATACTAAAAAAAACATAAAAAAATAAAAATTAACACATAAGAAATTGTAATTTTATGGTTGCCCCTTGGTGGTATTTTTTTTTTTTGCATTTGACAGTGATTAGAAAATTGCTTGCTTGATATTTTCCAACGCGCATAAGATTCTTCAAAATTTTGTATAATTTAAAATGTGCATTTGATTTCTAAATGGAAAATAAAAAAAATACTAAATGTAGGATGATAATTAACGACTTCACTTGTAAATATTCCAATAAGTTGATATTTGATATTGGTCAACAACTTAACATAGGTACATGAAGAAAACAATTAATAGAATTAAAAATTTACTGAATCCTTATTGCGATCAGTTGCATGTATATTTTTTAAATAATAATATTTTATTTACACACACACACCCCCCTAGAATACTTATTTTTTTATGTGGTATACAATTTATGTAAAGAAGTGTATACTATTCCTGACACCAAGTATATACACATAGTTTGTTATTATTATTATTTTTTGTTTATAGAAACTATTTTGTTTCGTATACAGGCATAAAAAAACAGAATTCTGATCCCCTCAGATGCTGGAGGATACAATTAGGAATGAACAGTCTAGATTTTGTTCTAATTAATCAGATGAAAAGAAATTTGGTGCTTATTGTCGATATAAAGGGTTTGTTTTGAGATTTGTGCCAGAGTTAGGTTAATATGACACTAGTGTTATATCAAATTAAATAACACCACATCTTAAATCCTTAGATCTGCTTTAAGATTCGTACAAAATGAAGTGCTTGAACAGTAAAAGCAGATATTACGAATCTTAAAGTAGATTTAAGGATTTAAGATGTGGTGTTATTTAGTTTGATATAACACTAGTATCATATTAGCTTAACTCTTTAGTAATTGTACCCTCCGGTGTCAGGGGGTTTTGAATTCAAAAAATCTAAAGTTGTATTTTATCTCTTGACGGCACAAACATTTTTAAGAAGTTCAAGTTATTTAACTATTTAATATTTTTTATAAAAAATTATATTTTAAATCTAGAACTTTCCACATAAATAACATCGTCTTTTATTAGGACCAAACTCAGAATTTTGATCAGGGGTGGACAATTAGCATGTGAAAAAAAAAATCAAATAACTAAGATGCGAATTGGATGATTCAGGAGTAGGCAAAATTATTTATTGGAGTAAGCAGCAATCCAATTTTATATGAACTAACTATATCAAATTTTTAAAATTCGTAAGTAAACAATTTTATATGAACTAACTATGCCTTTTATCACTATACAAAATTATGGTTCTCAACTTGTTAGCATTAATGTTACATAAATGAGGTACACAAAGTGTGCATGGGAGTGCAAATTTGCAATCATTCTTCTAAGCAAAATATGAACCAAGTCGTTGTTAAAAGAAGCCACCATCCGTGCACTTTGTATTAATAATAATTAATGATGATATCTTAACACACTAGCTAGTAGTACTTCCATCGGTGGTTGTCTATTAATTGTACTGTTCAGAGGCTAACTTACCAAAATAATGAAAAAATATAGAACAAGTTGTGTTCAACCAAAAACGTGTAAGTTGAGCAAAAAAGGAAAAGTTAGATATGTGTGTTGCGAGAACTTGGAAATGACTGATTTCTGTGACCGAAATCATTGAAAAGTTGACATGTTTCAAATAATGTTTGAAAAAAACCGATCAGTTCAGGATCGGATCAGATCATCCGTGGAACCAATCCGTATTGATCTAGATCGTAGTTAAAATTCGGATCGGTCCGGACAGAGGATAAATAGGGTCTTAGCATGGTTTTTGGTGGGTATTCTCCACTAGATCCAAAATAACTCAAGTAGTTCTAAAACTGTGGACCGAACTAAATTCGGATTGAACCGTGCCTAAATCGTGATAAACTGGACTAAATCCGCATTGGACCGTGCCTAAATTGTGATAAATTGGACTAAATCCGTGATAATCCGTGCCTAAATCGTGATAACCCAGATCAAACCGTGGTAACTCATTCTTAAACTGTGATAACCCTTAATAATTCGGACCAAACTGTGTCTAAACCGTGATAACCCGTGTCTAAACCATGATAAACCAAATCGGACCCAAACTACCGGTTTTTTAAACAATTGATGAAAAAATATGGACTGACCAAATCCGGATAGACTGGATTAGACCTGTCCATGGATCAGACCAACTCGTGTGAATCTGAATTGGTCTGATCCAAAATTCTTGGCACAAACTTAGACTAACCATTCAAAACTGGACATATCGGATCCAGACCGTGCCAACCCGTAAACGAGGAGAATCCGTAGACCGAAGAGACCCATAGACCAGTCGGATTTGAATCAGACCGGACCGTTTGGTCAAGACAAGTTTCAACTTGCAAAGACGATAAGGCTAATAGATTTATTCACTATTTCTTTTAAGATTGGATCCTTTATGCCGTGGTGTTTTTTTTTATTTACTATTGTGGCGGCTAGATCTAAGCTCCATTGTCTGACTAGGAGTATCCTGTCGAGGTACCTAACCGTGTAGAGTACTCATAGTCCAATCAAAATTAATTAAATGTCTACGTAGAAGAGTGAGTCTATGATACTATGTATAATCCGATTGATTCGTAATACAGATTAATATTTTTTATTTTTTAAATTTTATTGGTTGATTCAAACCGAATAACATGATTTTCATATAAATATATATGCATTTGTAAACTAAATTTTATATTTTTTTACTATTTTTTAAGATAGATAGAAAATTACTTAACTTAAAAAAATAGTAAAAAATTCTAAAAATATATAAAATTTGGTCCGCAAGTACATATTCATATGAAATCATATTGAACTGTTCGGATCAATTGTTAAAATTTTATAAATAAAAATATTAATCCGTATTACGGATCAACTCATGTTCTGAGGTTAACTATCAAAAATCAAAGAAAGTCCAAGTGATGTCATAAAAATTAATCTAAATTCTGATTCGGTTGGATTCATATGATGATAATATTTAATTTCAGTTCCTATTCAGTTGATTTCTTTTCAGATTACATGTCACATCGTATGATTCGGTTCATTCCGGCTTAAATATTTTCAGATTATATTATTTCAGATCACATCTCATTTTTGGATCCGGAGATCATTCTAGATTCCAAATGGATTTGGGTCAATAATAGCAGCACAATTCTTTGATTCAGGTGGCTTTTCTTGTCTCTAGCTAGGTTGATCCCATAGTAACAAAATTTGTGAATAATTCAGATTTCAGTTGTTGGTGAATCAATTTTCGTATTATTCAATTTACTAAATTATTCATAAATATTTTCTACATGTTTTGCAATTTTGTTTTCTCTCTTGTGGCAACTTTTTTTTTTCTCTCAATGTATAATTTAGAACTACTTCTGAATAATATCTGAATTATTTTTAAATCACGAATTTTTGACTTCACCGAACTTTTTCCGAATTATTAAGTTGTCACATGATTCAAACCACTTGTTAACCGCTGGATTTCATCATAAAAAAGAACAACAATGCTTTTCACTAGGATTTGCAAAAAACAAAAAACCCGGTCTCGGCTCAGAAAAATCTTGTAATTAACTCGCTCGATTCATTTATTAACAAGTTCAAACTTGATCTAATCAGACTTGGCTCTTTTCTCAGCCTGTTGCAAGAAATAAATAAAGTTTTCTTTCAACATTTTCACTATTTCTCTGTGTGTCCATCATAAAAAGATGAAACTCATTACAAAATATATATATATATATATATATATATATATATATATAGTAAGGCTTGGATGCTATGGATAGTATAGAGGGCCACCGTGCTACGGCTCAATATTTGAGTTTTTAAAATCCAAACGGTCGATCCGAACCGTTCATCTTGTTCTCCATATTAATATGTGTTTGGAGACCAAATTTTACATTTTTTTTAAATTGTTTATTATTTTTTTAGATAGATAGAAAATCAAATATCTTAATGGTGCAGAGTTTTTTAAATTAAGTGATTTTCTACATAGCTAAACAAATAGTAAAAAAATTTCTCTAAATGTAAAATTTGGTCTCCAAACACATATTAATATGGAGAACAAGATGAACAGTTCGAATCGACTGTTTGAATTTTGAAAACTCGAATATTGAGCCGTAGCACGGTGACTCTCTATGCTATCTATAGCACCCAAGTCTTACTCTATATATATATATATATTATTTTCCGACTCTTTGTATATATATATATGCTGCTCACAACATTAAATCGACAAAAAATATTTACTCTGTACGTTGGGGTGCAAACGGGTTGGATATTATCCGATTGTATATGAAATTGTATTTAAAAATTAGATACAGATATCTGATATCCGATTATCCGTACGGATACGGATACGAATATGGTTTTAAATTTTAATTATCTGTATCTGAATAATAAATAAATTTTATATAGTTTAATATATATTATGAAAAAAAATTATGTATTCACTATTATAAAAAACAGATATTTGTATCTGTATCTATTTAATATTCCATCTGTATCCATATCCACATCCATCTAATATTTTGTCTGCATCTGCATTCGAAAAATAAAAAGGAATACGAATATGATTTAAGTACTATCCTATCCTTATCTGATCCTTTTGCGAATCTGTATCCTCTCAAGTATTGTAGAGGATTATCCTCACTTTACAATTTGAGATTAAATCTCAACCGGTTTGGGATTCGGGTCAACATAGGAGGCAGTTTTATTGGGCTTTGAGATTCGTGCCAAGTTAAAAAGAACGGTCCAGATCTAGCAATTGTAAAAGATTCCCTTATCAGGTATTGGAGAGGATGTGATTTCTCCTTTCGCACCCCTATTTGCACGTAATCCATAGTACGAAAAAGCTATTAACTCACTGACTCAGCTCGACAATTTTTTTAATTGGCTCATCTAACATCAAGCTCGACATAGCTAGGTTGGTTGGCAACTCTATTTTTCACCGTGTCATAATTTTTTTCAACAGCAAAAGGGGGTCCATTTTAGGTGCAGATTCTTTTTCCAAATGAAACTAGCAACACTACCTAGAGAACTACAATGCTCACATAAAGCTCTTGAAATGTCTGCTCATACCAAACTATGAAACTAACCATGCCAAGTGTTTATTCATAAATTGCTCAAATTTTTTAATGATGGTGTTGAGGTACAACAAGCAAACACAACACAAGCTCCATTATTTGCACTTTCACTTTTCAAGATGGTCCAGTTTTCTTTGTTCCTTTTTCCTCAATAGGGAAAATTAGCCATTTTTTTGAATTGACCCATATGTAAGGTGCAAAATGGAAAACTAGAGCTATTTTAAAATTAATTCGCTTAATTTAAACTACATTTATGTAAAAGATATTTCGAAATTTGAAGCGTTTTTCTGAAATAATTAATCTAGGTATTGAATCTAGAAATATAATAGAAAGAATTAGGCCATATATTTTTAATATTATTCCTCAATTCACTTCTTATAAAAAGGAGTTCTTAGTTGAGAGGTCAAAACGGAGTGAATAGTGGTAAAATTATATCTATATCTATATTATTATTATTATTATTATTATTATTATTATTATTATTATTATTATTATTATTATTATTATTATTATTATTATTATTATTTTGTACAAATGCGGATTTGATATTAAACGAACACGGATATTAGACGGACACAGTAGCGGATCGGATATTAAATAGATATGGATATGTATACAGATCGGATCAAATATTTATTAAAAAATGTATAAATATTATTAAGAAATATCAAAATAGATAATATTATCTAATTATGATGATAAATAACATATATTTTTCATAATATATATTAAATCATATGGTATAATCTACTATTTGAATATAGATAATTGAAAGGTAAAACTATATATGTATTCATATTCATACAGATATTCAGATATCAGATATCCATATCTAATTTTTTTGTATGCGGATTAGATATTATTCACTTTGTTTTCAGCTCTATCTAAGTATCTTCTTTAACAGAGTAAAATAAAAATAGTTGGCCTCAAACTTTGAAGTTATTACGTTATTCTACTTTCTTATTAATTTTATTTACAATTTGATAAAAAAAAATTAAAAAAAAGTTGATGGAATTGGGTACAAGATACATTTTGTCTTTAACCACAAGATAGATGAAACCCATCTCTCTCTAAATCCTACCAAATGACTTGGGTTAGAATTAGTGGATTGCTGAAAGAAACAAAGAGAGCTAGCTAGCAAGTGATTGTGAAGTGACCCCTTAAGCTTGAAATTATGTAACCCACCGGCCACTCCAAACCCTAGCTAGGCTTCTTTCACTATGGACAAAATTAGCCCCACTCAAGTGCCCCTAACCATCTAGAAAGCTAAAGTTGCCTCCATTTGGTAACAACTTTAGGATACCATCCCATGCATTTTCATATTAAATCAGGTCTATATGTCCTCCAGTGTTACATTTCAGTAGTTCGGCGAATTATAAAAAAAAAAAACAAAAAAAAAACAAATAACAATGATAATAATTTTTGAACATTAATTTATCTTCATGTGAAAAATATTTGAATGATTGATACCACATTGACACCTCGGCAATAAAAGTAGGATTAAATTTTAGGAAAATGTTTTAGTCTTTAACTAGTTTAACTGAAAAAAAAAAATTTAGCCTTGTCCAATTTTTATTTTCAGCATTCATATCTAAGTTTTTAAAATTTTATTTATAATCTTTTACAATTCTACTCATGAGCATTAATACCTCAATTTATAAATGTTTAAACCTTAAATCTGAGTGGTTTTAACTCCTAACTACTTTTGACTCCATTTAAATCCAAGCTAAAGTTGCCTCCATTCGGTAACAACTTTAAAACACAATCCAATGGCCTTTTGATATTCAGTTGTTAATAAAACAACTAATAACAACAACAATAATAATAATTTTAAGACATTCACATATCTTCCTATAAAAGATATTAGAATAGAAATTGGATATCTTTTTTTAAAAGCCTGATAGGAGCTATCGGGTGGTTACAACCGTTTAAATTACATCATAAAAATTACAACATCTTAAACAAAACAACCTATACATCATCCAAATCTCCTATAATTCACTTAACAGTATTGGATATCACACTAGCATGACTAGGGGTGTTCATTGGGTCCAGTTTATTCGATTTTGAACTGAACTGAATTAGTTCGGTTCAAACGGTTTGGTTTGTTTGGTTTAATGGTTCAATTTGGTTTGTTTTTTAAAACCAAATTATAACTTCGGTTTAGTTCGGTTTGAAAATTTTCAAAATCAAAATAACCGAACCGATCGAACTTTTATATAATATGAATTTGATCCAAACCGCCCGGTTTATTTCTTAATCAATTGCTTTAAATACTTGATTTATTTTTAAATATCTTAGTTTATTTCTTAATACTCCGGTTTATTTCTTAATATACTTCAGTTTATTATAAATCAATTTTAAATAAAAAATTAATATATTTCGGTTTGAACCTAACAAGCCGAACAAGCCGAAATAAATCGAAATATAACTTTGGTTTGACAGGTTTAATTCGGTTTCAACTGAACTGAATTGATGAACACCCCTAAGCATGACTTGAGAATTTCAATCATTTTCTCGTGCTAAGAAAAGATAACATTGACAACTCGACAACAAAACTAAAATTAAATTTTAATATAAATAGCTCATATTTAGTTGTCTTAATCATAGATAGAGGCTAAGGAGGTTAACTTAATTCAAAAATAGATGCTAAAAGAGATAGTCTTAATCCTCTTTAAGGAAACTAAAGAAAGTGTTGCCGAACGTTCCATTAAGCCTTGGCTTTATTTATTTATTATTATTTCATTCAACCAATTTATTTAAAAGCAATCTAGCAATTGAGTTTTGCTTTTTACTCAAAAGTGGAGATCCTAAACCTTTACTTTCTTATAACATTTAACGTTTAGATCAATATACTAATAATTTAGATCATCATTTTTCATATATGAACGGTTCATTGAGTGCTAACTAAATATATATATATATATATTTATTTATAGGGTTTCACTTGAAATTTTGGTCAATTATCTTGTTTTTATATCAGTTTAGCTAAAAAGATCGAGTTACTGTGTAGTTTTGGATTTTATCAAATTTGAGTAAATTTGACCGAAATTTTTACTAATATAAAAAAAAATCAAATTGTCCACCTTGTTTAAGAAGATTTCGAAAATTGCTCAAACCGCATATTTATTTCATAGTTTTAAGCCGAATTATCGCATAATCATTCCATAGTTTTAAGCCAAATTATTGCATAATCATTCCATAATTTTAGGCATCTCAAAATCACATTTAAAATGCACGATTTTGCAAAATCACAAAATAATTTTGCAGTTTTAGGTTTTGGAATTCCAAAACCTTGCAGTTTTAAGTTTTCTTTGTTTTTAATTAGACATAAAATATTACAATTTTTTATTTTTTATTGAAATATTAGAAATATTTTCTATATTTCTTTCAAAATAGATGAAATACTATATAATTTGGTTTATTAGAAATACTGAGACAAATAACCAAGATCAATATTTTTCAGGCTGGATTTTTTGCAGCTGTAAGAAAAATTAGAATATTACTTTGTGTGTTATTGGTAAAAAATAAAAAAATATTTTAGATCTGATTTATTGATTTCAGATTTTCAGTTCAAAAATCACTTCTAAGTAAATAAATAAAATATTGTGGTCCTTTTAGTACATTTAAATTCTAGGATATTTTATCCATTTTTGAAAAAAAAAAGTAAGAAATCATTTCATCTGACATTTTGTCAGTGCAAATTATATTTTTTTTTTCAAAAATAGAAGGATCACAATATTTTATATATTTATTTAAAAGTGACTTTTGAACCAAGATCAATAACTCAAATTCAAAACATTTTTTTTCCAATAACGCACAAATAAATATTTTAATTTATCTTACAATCGCAAAAATTATGATTTGAAAATTGTTGATCCGAGTTATTTGTTGTAGTCTTTCTAATTAATCAAATCGTATAGTATTCCATCTACTTTTAAAGAAATGTTTATAATATTTATAATATTTTAATACAAAAAAAAAAAAATTATAGCATTTTCTGTTTAATTAAAAAAACTTAAAACTGCAAAATAAATTTGTGATTAGGAATTTCAATATCCAAAACCATAAAATAATTTTGCGATTTTAGAAAATCGTGCATCTTAACTGTGGTTTTGAGATGCATAAAACTGTGGAATGATTATGCGATAATTAGGTCTAAAACTGTGAAATAAATCTGCGATTTGTACAGTTTTTGAGAATGGAGCATAGATTTTGAAATTTGATATTTTTTTTGGATATTAATAAAAATTTCGGAAATTTAATAGAGAAAAAAAGCTAAAAGATCGATGAGCTTGACTAATAAGGTTGCAACTTGCAAGAAAAGAGAAAGTCGCAAATAGAGATGCACCAAACTCACTAATGAGATTGCAATAACTTTTTCCAGGCTGCACAAAATCTCACAGGTGAATCAAAGAATTTACAAGTGGTCGAAAGAAGTTTATTGCGGGGCGCAAAAAATTATTACGAGGTGAAAACAATATTTGTGTCGATATATTTAGCTTTTTAGGCGATTTTTTTCACATCTCTGCATTTTGAAACTTCTCAAAAATGTCAACCACGTTCCAAAACAGAGTATCTATGTTTCTAAGTTTTAACATCTAAAAAGGCTACAAAAAGGAGGAAATTGACAGAAGATGCATGGGAAGGAATTGGAGGAGTCGGTTAAAAGCAAAGGAAAGAATTTGTAGCCTTGATAAATTATTCCTCCTAGAGCTTTGGCTTGTGAACTCAAGAATTAGTCCTTGTTGTACTCTCTATGCACGTATAATATTAGCCATGTCTAGATGTGAAGCCCTCCTATGATTTTAGCCATGTCTAGAATATAATTAGGGGTGTCAACGGGTACAATACGGATCGGTTGGAGACATTTCAGACCCGTACCTGTTATAATAACGGAAATTGTTTTTTATCCATATTCATTTTTTCAAATACAGTACGGGTCAGGTAAACTGATAAAAAAGTATTATTGACATCTTAATTTGTATTTTTGATAAAATATTTTTCAAGATAAGAAAAAATAATAATGAATACAACTAATTTGTATTATGAAAATTTAGTAAAATACAAAACTTTATTATATTATGTATTATCTTCTCTCTATATATAATGTCATTTTTAAAAACTATTATATAGGATAATTGATAAGATAACAAAAAAATCTTTATCCTTATCCGTCCTCGATAAGTTTACAAAAAAATCCTTAATCTTATTTCTTTTCGGATACGATACGGATCAGATAAAAGGATAAAAGAGTGTCATTTGACACCCCTAAAATTTTTTTCCCTTTTTTTTTAAGAATGTTTGGTAGAGGTGAATTTAATACATATTTCAATTAGGATTCTATTTGCATATATAGTATTTGGGTAGTGTAATGAAAGTCTTAACTGGATTCATTGATACCTGAAAAACATAGAATAAACTAATTAGGTTTATAGGTGAGGAATATAACAATGAAATATAGTAAATTTTTGGGGAGACCAAAGACTTGAACTTAGGATTTATGTGAGGAACGTAAATGTGAAGTTAAAATAAACTTTGTTAGAGTTTTGGCTAGTTAAAGAACTTAATCAGATCCTTCACTAAATAGGGTATTATATCATGATAATGAGTTATAAAACTTAAGGATTAGAAATCATCGAGGTGATCGACAACAAAGAATTAAAAGTAAATGATTAAGAGCATAAAGAGTATTAAGGAATCAATATTTGATTGTCTTAATCTATGGATGAAAGTTAAAGAAGTTAAATGAGAGGTAGATGTGTCTCAAGATCTGAGTAGATAATTAAGATCCTGACAAAAGGTGTTCCTAATCTGCACTAAGAAACTAATGTTTAACAGATTTCAACGATTAAGTTAAAAAAATGGATTAAGTCTTAAAAAGTCTTAATTCTTTATTACCAAATAGCCCAATCAAGAATATTTATGTTAGACTAAGATTAAGAATGAGCAGAATAACCTAATCTATTATTAAGTATTGTGGTAAGCCAAATTTCCTAGTTATTGTTATTCAAAACCTTCTATATTTGATTCTTGTTTAATTTAGATTTAAATTTAAAAACTCTTTCCAAACTTGGATTCATCTAGCTAACTGAATAGAATAAAACTAGTATTCGAATTTGTCCATGTGGATTTTACACCCGTAAATTGGGCTAGAACGATAAGATTCTTATCGTACGCTTGCAACCTTTATTTTCGTGAAAATTTAGGTATATATATATTTTTTAAAATGCTTAGTAGTGACTATCAAGTAAAATTTAGGTATATTGTATTAGCACCTGATTTCACAATATTAATCCAAATCATTCAATGTGATCTACATATAAAAGTTTTTTTAAAATATTTCTTTCTTTTAATAGTATTGATTCTAAAATAACAAAATAATAGAAATCAATGTTGTAAATAACGGTATGTGATTGTCGGACGGACAGGATACTGCCAAATAATTAATTGGAAATAATTGAGAATAATTGATCATAATCGAGAATAATCGTCTGATTAGTCGAAATTTTTTATAATAGTTTGGTTACTGCCAAGTCGTTAACGACTAATTGACCGATTAATCGGCATAAAGGAACGTCTTTTACAACAATGATACAAATATTTGTGCATCAATCGACAAATAAAAGCATGCTGCTTCATAGTACTAGAGTACTCATCTCCGCTTCAAAAGTTGTATGGAATATTATTGGATGTGGTGCAGATTGATTTCGATGGTCAATCAATTTCAACTTAAAAAGTTTAAATTAATTAGATGTGACCATTGAGACAGGATTAAATTTCTGATCTTACTTTAAGTTCATAATTATTTTTTGCAAATTATTTTCTGATTTCTTGCTAATTAAGGGGAAGATATTTTGCTTCTACCGTTACATAATTGGCACTATGATCTAATTACATAAGAAAAACCTGGTATATATGAAAAGTTTCATCATCGTGTTATGCAAACCGCATAATTGATTATATATTAAACCAGGAGCATATAAAATGTATTTTAAGTCATTCAAAGTATCTCTACTGTTCATTTGACTGGCATATATAATGTACATATATGAGCAAAGTTAGGATGTGATGTGCTCATCAAGAGGGTTTGATGAGCACAACTCCAAAAGTATATCGAATCGGTTTCAAACGATGAATTCAAACCGTTGAAATATTTGTAATTCATGAGTGATGCATGCACATACAAATTTTTGAAAGTTTCAATTTTGTTTGCTACAAGGTCAAGAGATCAAAGAAATAATGAAAAATAAATATATAAAACAACTTATAAAATATTTATTTCTTTGACCGCCTGATCTTGTAGCAAATGAATTCGAAACTTTCAAATTTTACATGTACATGCATCACAAATGAAGTATACGGATTTTAATGGTTTGAATTTGTTGTTTGAAACCGATCCAATATACTTTTGAAATTTTACTTATCAAACTCTCTTAGTGAGCACATTACACCTAACTTTGCTCTACATATATTAGATGTTGTAATATTTTGTACGGTCAACATTTCTTCTTTAAAAAAAGAAAAGTGTGCAAATTAAAGAAACGGGTTATTACTATTTTAAATAATATGTTTTACAGTAAATATAAAAATGACAATTATTTGAAATAAAGATGGGTTCAAATCTACAAATTTAAATATTCACAAAAATACTCTAACTGTATTTCGAATCTGCAGCTTTTATATATAAAAAATTGACATGCTCAAAAGATGTATCAATAATTTCTTTGCAAGAAAATTTGACATAAAGTGCCATCAAGGGGGAAGATTTAAATTAAATAAGAATATCATTTAGTCTAGAGGGCACACTAAACAACCAATTATATCAGATTTGAGATCTTATGAATTGCTATAATGCTAGGTATGCATCTTATTAATTTTATATTTGAAGAAGAATAAAAATGATGAGAATTTTACTTTTGTGTAATTAATTCCTTGTGTGTGTGTGTGTGCTGTGGGGGGGAGTCAAAGCTAACCATCTTAATTTAGCGCACTTCTAATCAAGATTCTTTCCTTGTTAAAGCCATGGACTTGCAACTAATCAATTGAATTTTAAATTCTTCACTTGAAAGCTTTCAATCATGTTTTTGTTTTTTTTCTTAGATAACAAAGATTTCAATGAAAACATGAAGATCGCCCATATCTCAAGAAAGGCCCACCATATTGCAATCTCAGAGAAAAAAATTTGCATGTTTTCTAACTTTGATGGGGCATAAATTATGTTAAACAAACTAAGTTAACTTGACCCATTTCCCACTTCATCACTTAATTTAAAACATTTTTGGAAAATAAAGAATATAACATGACAAAAACACTCTATTCTCTTGCGATGATTCACCAATTAATAGTTCATTTTTTTTCTCAGAGGGAAATAAATAAACCAAATTAAATGCTTCTTAATCTTGGAGCATAATTAGGTCATATTACTTTAAGTATATATAAAGGTCCGAAAGATTGTAGATTTAAAAATATGAAACATATCCATTAGCTTTTATTACTGTTATCATGAGTTCAGATTATATAACATGATACGGTATACTTATTTTAGAGTAATGCTAGTGTGTGTTATTCTCCGTAAGAGAGATTGGTGAGCATAAATTTAAAATTTATCATGTTGATTTTAAATGACAAATTCAAACAGTTGAAACTAATCTCGATGTAAGTATATGTAAATTTTTCAAATTTTCAAATTCATGTAAATTTTTCAAATTTTCAAATTCATGTAAATTCAAACAGTTGAAACTAATCTCAATGTAGGTATATGTAAATTTTTCAAATTTTCAAATTTTCAAATTCATGTAGGTACGTAAGTTAAGAGAGGGAAAATAATGAAAAATAAATACATTAGAATAATTTATGAACCTTCATTTCTTTTACTGATTGATTTTATATTAAATAGATTTCAAAATTTTAAAATTTTGCATGAACATGAATCACTCGTGAAGTAAATCAGTTTTGATAATTTGAATTCGTCATTTAAAATCAATTCAATACATTTTAAAATTGTATACACCAATATCTCTTAATAAGCATAGCACATGCTAACTTTACTCTTTATTTTATTTACTATTTCACTTTCTATATATCGGGATGTAAGTACTATTATCGTATCAGACACAACATGACTCTTAGAAATATACATACTATATAGTCAAGGGCGTAGCCAAAAAATTTATCAGGAGCAAACAAACAATTTTGATGATACTACTAGCAAGTTGCAGACTGTCGTGAATTAAACAATTATCTATCTTTGATTCAATGTATATAGTCATACAGATGCTAATTTCAAAATCCATTACTATATATATTCAGATATACAATTGCCTACCTTTGATTCAATGTATATAGTCATATAGAGGCTAATTTCAAAATCCATTACTATATACGCTATTCAGATAACTATTTTTATACTATATAGTCATATATATAGGCTAATAGAAAAATCCATTACTATATATATATGCTATTCAGAATCTGATTTGGGGATTTGTATCAATTATTTAAAAAATTTAATACATTCTCCATTAACCCAACAACCACCTGTCTTATCAGTCTATGACTTTGGTTTTAGTTTATAATAAATTAATGTTGTACTATAAACTTTATAGATATGATCCGTGCATAGTTTAGTAATCCAAGCAATATGGAATATTACCTGCTTCCATTAGTGAAAAGGACGGAAAAGAAGAAAGAGATTAGATGGGTTTCACTTAAAAGTCTTTGAAATGACTTGCTAAACTGTTTAAAGCTTAGCTTCTAAATTATATGTGATATGACAACTTGTCTGTTAAGTGTCGAGAATCTGAATGATATCCTTTAATATTATATAGGGGGAATTTCTTGTATACCCCTCAAAAACATCAAAATTACGTATTTTCCTTCTAAATTTTGTAACTACACATTTCTCCTCTCTAAACTTCAAAAACTCACATATTTACTTATTTTATTGTCTTTTATATTAAAACACATTCTAAATTTATAAAATACATATTTTACTCTTTTATTAAACAACATAAAACGGCCATCTGATTCCAATTTGAATTTGAAGGTTCTTCTACTGTCTGAATTGCTTTAAGATCTGTGTGCACTAGATCAGCACGAATTTTGAAGTGAACACACAAATATTGAAGCTACGTGCATATAGATCTTAATGCGATATATGCGGATAAAATTTGTTTGAGATCCGTGCATGTTAGATTAGCATGAATCTTGAAGCAAGCACACAATAATCTTATTGTGAAACGTGCAGATCGGACGGTAGAGGAGCCCTCCAGATTCAAATTTGTTTTCAATAGAGTGTTTTATACTTTTAATGAAGAATAAAATAGACACCCTCTATCTAGATTTCAAAATTTAGAGGAAAAAAACGTAATTTTGAAGTTTTTGAGTGGTATACGTGAAATTCCCCTATAGTGCTTCATAGTGCATAAGCAGTATGTATGTAGCTGAATATGATGAATATAAAAAGAATCAAACTTGCAAGTTAATTATAATTATAAGAGAACTCAGCAGAAAAAAAATAGCATATAATACTAATTTCAAAATTGATATATAAATTTATAAAAGGATATATGTAATGAAATTAAAATAAAAAATTAATGAGCATGGCCATGGTATTTTGCAAAGTGCAGATTGTCTTGTACTATAGATTTATATTTTTATTTTCAAAATTCAAACAGTCGATCAGAATTGCTCAACATGATTCCATATGAAAATGTAGTTGAAGACCGGATTTCAATCTTTTTTAGAATTTAGTTACTATCTTTTTAAATAGATTGAAAATTATTATTTCAAATAGTTCATAATTTTTAAATTTGGTGATTTTCTAGTTATTTAAAAAATAGAAAAAAAAATTCTAAAATGATGTAAAATTTGATCTCCAAGTACATTTTATTATGAAGATCATATTGAACGTTTGAATCAACTGTCTAAACTTTAAAAACGAAAATATAAATTCATAATATAAATCAATGTGCATTTTGCAAAGTAATATAACCTCACTAAACATTAATTATTGAAGATGTAGTGGGTATTTCGTGGATGGATACTAAATTTTGGAAAGGGATTGAAACATAGTCCTTTACACAGATAGGCCCATGGGCTTGATCATCCAGCCCAAAATTCAAGATTCATTATTAGGCTCAATTCATTAAGTCAGCCCAATTGATCTTTCAACTGAAGATAGCTCAAGCCCAAGGAGAGTAATTAGTTGATGAGGCCTAGATTTATAAACCAAACTTCACATCATCATGTGACTTTATAGCTGAGGATTTTTTCTCTGACTTTAAAATAAAATTAATTAAATTTTAATATACATCATTATAATTTTTTAGAACTATTGGGTTAGTATTTGGCTTTATGTAAAGCTTGTCAACGAGCTGAGCTAGACAAAGCTTGAACTTGGTTGTGCCAGAACAAATCGAGTCCAAGTTGAGCTTGATTTCAGGCGAGCTAAGCTGAGCCAGCTCGTTCGTGCTATGAGTCTAGAGCAAGGGCTTAAGATTGACTGGTTTTCAATAAAAACCTCTCAACTGAGCCCCTAATAAAATTTGTTGTATGTTATACTTTTCATTATGGATGGGCTTCGTTGCTTAGCTAAACAGGAATACTTTTAAATTGTTGGAAATCATAACAACAAGGTTGGATGCTGTTATTTTTCTTTTAAAGAAATAACATGACAGATTTTGAAGAACAGACAATATTTTATACAAAAATCTGTTGTAAGAAGTAACCAACACATGTCAATTGATCAAACTATGAATTAAAATGGTATTTACATGAACCAATTATTTGCAATCTTATCTGGCTTGGTTAGAATCCGTAGTAAAAAAGAATACAAAAGCCAAAGAAATGAAGGAAAATTAGCTCAGATAACTACACAAATAATTTGCTTATTTAATTAGTTATATACATCCAATAAGCTGGAAGAAATGAATAAAAAATCAAGCAAATAAAACCTCAGTATTTATAATTATTTAGAAGCGCATGATAAGATGAGATTTCAGCATTTGTTAAAAACTATGGCAACTAACTGCCCACTAATACTAAAATGTTTCTACTTTACCTGCAAAAGCAATTCAGATTTTTTTTTTTTTTTAATTGTTTGTTTAAACCTTCAAAACGCAAATCAGAAACTGAGTTGTTGGTACTGCTACTCTGCAATTATTTATGTTGTTAGTCAAACTCTAAATGTATGAATGGATGATACTTTCTTGTGGATACTGCTTGCTGGTAATATATGTTTTTATGATTTTTTTTTTAGACCGATTCCTATTGGCGTCAGTAGGTTATCTAATTTTTGATGGATTCTTGTAGTAACTCAACCATTAAGCAACAAAATGAAAAAAAGAGAAAGATAAAGCAAATAAATTAGAAGAATGGAATTGAGATCGAAAACCCAATATCCAACTGAAATGATACTGGAACCAAAGAGGTATCAGCTGTTATGAAATGATACCGGAACCAAATGATAATGGAATTAAGAACTACAACTACAAGCTTCTAATGACTAGAAATTAGTATCAGCTGTTATGAAATTTACAACTGTAAACTGATACACATAATTTCTTCCCCAGCAGAACAAAAGTCAGATCGGCACTTTTCCAACATAAGCAGAAGCATAAGTTTCGCCAAACCCAGGCACATCCTTCTTATACAGCACAACATAGATCTCGCAGAAATGCCTTTCAGGAACCAAACAAGCACTGAAAAAGCTGCACTTTTTCTTGGGTCCCTTGCTTTCCAGTGCACTCAGTACAGTATACCTCGGGATCAATACCTTTTATAAGCTACAACCGAGTATCCCAGGTCACAAAACTATGCTCCTCGCCTCAAACCCAGCTTTAATCATAGGAAAGTTCATACTTGACTTCATATTCTCCTCTGATAATTTGAGTACCACCGGGTACTTCCGGAAGGCATCACACACCTCTTCCTGTGACCAGCCATATGTGTTCTTGTCTTCTTGAAGAACTCTGCATTGCCTTTAATTTTACCTATGCTCAAATTACCGATTACTTGTAACCCCCATGGAAACATCCCGGAATCCCCAGCTCCTCAATTAGATCAAGTATCTTCCTTAAAGAATTGAGGTTATAGCCAAAGCAGCTTCTCCCCCCTAACAATGAAACCATATGTCTATTCGTCAATCCATATTCTTTCAGTAAATTTATTCTCGGAAGAATATACTTGTCAGTATGCAATGAGAATAGGAAAGGATTCCTTGAAATAATCTTCAACAAAGCCAAATCGTTGTCCCCGACAAAATCTCTCCAAAACAGTAGGTGTGCAATAGTGTCTTTCAATTGAAGTGCAACCGAGTTGTATCAGATCATTTGAACCAGTACTTCCCCATGAACCCCCTTTCCATCAATTCACGCACCTTTGGTCTCAGGATCTTATCCACATTGTATCCCAAAAGAACTGGTCGGAGTGAAACAACAGATTTGATTTGAGTATGTAATAAGCCAATATCAATTAGGAATTTTACCATTGCTTCAGGCCATGATTCCAATCTGAATTCATCCATGGAAGTATCTACCATCAATAACAGTTCATTTTCTCTGTTTGCCGAACTTTTTATGAATCTGAATTCATCCATGCAAGTATCTACTATCAATCAGAAATTCTGAATTCATCCATGCAAGTATCTGCTATCAATCAGAAATTCTGAATTCATCCATGTAACTGACAAAATAATCCGTGATTCATGAACTGAACATAGGACCCATTGGAATTTCTATAATTTCTAAACAGGTCCGATAAATTACCAAGTTGAGAAGTCATTGTATGTTGTTTCATAGCTCATCTAGAAGAGTTTTGCACCTTTGTTTCCCAGCCCACCTATAAGAGCACTGGTACAGTTTTCACCTTTGTTTCACAGCCCATCTATACAGGGGCGGACGCAGAATTTTTGTCAGGGCGGGACAATAATCGGATGCAAATAGCTTATCGGGTACAATTTAACATAACAAAAAAAAATACCAATCAATATAATAAAAATCCTAAATTACTTGAAAAAAAATCAACAATTCAATATTTATAGAGAATTTGAAATCAACAATTAACATTTTGGTTCAACTTGACAGCCTCTGCCTTTGAATTAAAAAAAAATAAAAAAATAAACATTTTGATTCAGCTAATTTGTTTCGCTCAGAGTTTATATGGGTTCTCTTCCGTCTATTAAATTTCCAGAATGGGCTATAGGGGGGCAATTTGAATTCCAGGGAGGGGCAGAGGTCCGAAAAACAGATTTTTAACACTACTTTTGAAAATCCAGCGGGGGCAGCTGACCCCCCCTGTGCTACAGTAGATCCGCCCCTGCATCTATAAGAGCATTTGATACATTATTTGAGTATTTCATAATAAGAAAACCAGCTATTGGTTTCTGATGAATCATGACCACTAAACAAAGAATGAAGGTGCCAGATAAGTACAAAAGTTGAGAACTTGCCTCGATCAAGTATTCAGATATGAGGAGAGTTCAAATGTTTCTATTTTTTATGTTTCTATTATGTCTTTATTTTTAAAAACTTTAATAACTCAAAATTTAAATCTTAAAATTCAAAATAAAACATTGGATATGAATTATATCATTTTATCTATGCACGTGTAAAAGGTTATGGCATTTTAACTTTGTTTTGGTTGTCATCTTGAGCTTGTAAAAATGTATAATAATGTAGATAATATCTAGACGTTGATTTTTCAACTTATTGATTCATATAAAAGTAAAATCAAGATGTGATAATTTTTTATGGACATAGAGAGAAAATAACATAAATCACATCTAACCATTTTATTTTGACGTTTAAGTTATGAACTTTGAGTTATTTAAGTTTTTTTAAAATGAAGGCACAAAAAATGAAGACATTTGAATCCTCCTCTTCAGAGATAAATATTTAAATATACCTACTCTTATCTCAATGCTTGTTATAGAGTATGTATATTTTAATGAGGAGGGTTCAAATGCCTTCATTTCTGGTGTCTCCATTTTTAAAACGTTAATAACTCAAAATTTAAATCATAAACTTCCAACTAAAACCATTACATGTGATCTATGCTATTTTATCTATGTGCTCAAATTTTTTTTATCACATTTTGTCTTTCTTTTTATGTGAATCAATAAGTTAAAAAATCAACGTCTGTAAATTATCTATATTAGTATGTTTTTACAAGTTTTTAATGACAATCAAAACTAAGTTGAAATATCATAATTTTTTACACATACATAGATAAAATAATATAGATCATATTCAATAATTTTAGTTTAATTTTTAAATTTTAAATTATTAAAGTTTAAAAAATAAAGACCACAAAAATGAAGTCATTTCACCTCTATTTTAATACTTATTTCTGAATATTAGTGAGCTAGAATTAAGAAGTATCTGCCAGGAACTTTCCGCTCTCTAGATCTGAGATTCTCGACCTCTCCTTCTCTCTAGCCATGGCGACAGCCGCAACGCAAGTTCCACAAGCTCTCCCTATTACCAACCTGACTGTGTCCACCACCGACTCCTCCGCTCCGGTTAACACTCCCGAGATCCGAAGCTTCATCACGCGCCTCACTGATGCTCTCCGCCGCTCAACCTCAGATCTGCGACCATGGCCGGAGATGATCGATCGCTCTGCCATCGCCCGTCCTGCGTCCCTCTCCGAGGCCACCTCTCGCCTCCGCAAGAACCTCCCCTACTTCCGCGTGAATTACACTGCCATTGTTGGTCTTTCTCTAGCTCTCTCCCTTGTCACCCACCCGGTCTCTCTCTTCCTGCTCCTCTCTCTCCTCGCCGCCTGGTCGTTTCTCTACCTCTTCCGCCCCTCAGATCCACCTCTAACCATCCTTGGTCGCACTTTCTCTGACAGAGAAACCCTAGGAGGTTTGGTTCTCATTTCTATAATTGTGATCTTCATGACTTCAGTCGGATCTCTCATAATCTCAGCAATTACTGTCGGAGCTGTGCTTGTGTGTATCCATGGGGCTCTTCGGGTGCCAGAAGATTTGTTCTTGGATGAACCTGATCAGCAAGGAGGGGCTGCAGCTGGGTTGCTTTCGTTCCTCGGTGGGGCAGCCTCGTCAGTTGCATCGGCTGCACCTGTTATGGCTTCTCGCGTCTGATTTGGTTATCTCAATTGAAGGTTAATGTTTGATTTTTGTTGTGGTTTATTAATACAGTGGTAGCATTATAGGATTGGTCTATGATCGACCTCTTGAGTACTCTGAGATCTTGTAATACAATATTGTGATTTATATATACCTTCATTGAATTTCTGCTTTTATGTTCAGTTTGTTGGGTTTGTGCAACCTGATCTGGAATTTTGGTGAATCTGTTGCATTGTAGATTTAACCAAAGATAAATTACTTGATGATTAGATTATCTTAGTTTGAAAGGATAAAAATCTCAAACTTAGTATCTCCTGTTATTGTTTTGTTGCTGATGTGAAGATTGCTTTGAAATTATTATCATCTTTAAAAAAAAAATTAAGGCACAAGATGGAGGCTAAAGCACTGGCGTATAGAAGCTACAAAGAGATGGAATTATGGCTGAAGCATATTTAATTTTGTTTGTTTGTGGGATTGTTTTTGTTTTGTTGTGCTAGGCTTAGGCTTGTAAGAAGATGTGTAAAGCACTCCACTTTTCATTTTAATCAATATACATGGCAACTCCTCCCAGGTTCTCAAAAAAAAAAAAAGAATTAAGAAGTATGGGAAGGGTAGGGACAGTTTAGTCCAAGTTTTGATTAATTGAAACCTTCTACGCCCGTGAAAAACCTTCTGGGCGTAAAAGCCTTCTCTTTCAAGGTTTTGATGTTCATTTGATACTTACCAGTAATCTATTACTTTTAATTTTGATTGTTTTTGGTAATACTCCATGTTTATGGTTCATCCAATAAGCTACAAGTAAATAAATTAAAGTAGGCTAATCTGTGCAGGGTAAGGTCTCTCTATCTCTTTCTTCCTTCTTCTTACTTTTTTTTATTCTTTATTTTTTGAGATAGATAGAAAATCACTACTTTTGAATGGTCTAGAATTTTAAAGTGATTTTCCGCCTATCTACAAAAATTGTAATTTTTTTAAAAAATTTGATGTACAGGTACATTTTTATATGGAGATGATGTTGAACGGCTCAGATTGATTATTTAGACATTCAAAACGGAGATATAAATTCATAGTACAGACCAAACTGCGCTATGCATAGTACCAAATCCTCACTCATTAATAATTGGATAAATTGCATTATTTGAGGCTTTGAGCCTAAAATCTGATAATAAGCGACAGAGATGAGAATACAACACAAAAGTAAATTAGAAATAATAACTCATCATCCTCATAAAAAGCGTCCTATCAATTATTATGTAATTAATGTTTTAACATATAATTACCTATTCTCACATAATTCACCTTCTTTGTCTATGACTTCTCAGGTACTGTCTTGGTGGATGCGGGTACAAAAATCCAGAGAAGTATGAAATTGTCATCGCCCCAGAAAATCCAAGAAAAAACCTGAAAACTACAATCCATTTGAACCAATGATCTTCACTATTCTCTTCCCCTTCTGCATCTAAATTTCCATAACTCACCTCTGGCGGGTTATCGGATTCACACCAAACCCGGATCTGAATCCCACACAACCCACTATTGTTTGTGTAGGATGCTATATCCATCATGGATGACATCTTGCCTTTGTCTGGAACCTGACCCGTTAACCTGTTAGAACTCAGATCCAGTGTTGTTAACTCGTTCAAACCCTCAAAGGAAGGAGGTATCGACCCGTTAAGCCTATTATGCGACAAATCCAAACTTTCTAGTTTACCTAAATACCTGAAATTAGCTGGTATCCTTCCTTGTATCATGTTATATGACATGTTAAGAGATTTCAGGTCTTTGAGGTCACCCAGTTCAATTGGTATTATACCTGAAAACCTGTTTCTTGACAGATCCAAATTTGCATAGGTACTGACACACTGATACCCTAGGCCCCCGCAATGCCCCTTTCCAATAAATGGTAATATCAGATAAATCAATTGAGAATGTGAATTTGTCAGATATTGAGAAATCTGTGATGGGTATAGACCCACTCAAATCTGTGTCTACCATTCCTTCAAGGTGACCCATTTGAATCGGTATAGACCCGCTCAAATTGTTTCCTGATAAATCTAACATATGTAACTTTGAAAGATTTGATATGGTATGAGGAACTGGACCCTCCAGTTTGTTGTTTCTCAGGTTTAGTACAGAAATTGTCGAGATTTGATTGATCCAAAACGGCATTGCTCCAGTGATATAATTGTCATGTAAATCAAGGTTTTCAATGAATTACATGGTGTTGAGTTTACCTGGTAACATACCGGTGAATTTATTACCTGATAATGCAAGACTTCCTATTTGCGGGCGAAAACTCATTGGCACCTCCCTGTAAAAACCGTTCTCTGACAAGTCAACACATGCAAGATATGTATCAGGCCCGAATTGCGGGAAGGAATCACCTGAAAATTGGTTTTCTGACAGGTCAAGAACTAAGAGACGGTGTCTGTCGGTAATGGAACCCGTTAGGTTATTACTACTCAATAAGAGGATCATGATAGTAGAAGCATTGCCAAATTTTTAAATCATGTGGTTTTCTACTTATTCTAAAAAATATAGTAAAAAAATGAAAATCTTGATCTCCAAGTACATTTTTTTATAAAGATTATATTGAACAATTTGAATTTTTAAAATAAAAATATAAATCCATAATATGAATCGAGATACGCTTTGAAAAGTACTATAGTCTCGCTTAAAATTATTATTGAATATGCAGTGGGTACGTTGTGTGCATGACTTCGGATGGATACTAAATTTTGAAGAGGGATCAAAACATATGAGAAATGGAAAAATTAGTTATTTGCCACCTCAAAACATTAAAATTACTTATTTGTCACCCCGAAACATGAAATTAGTTATTTGTCACTTCAAATTCATTAAATTAAGCAAATTGCCACAATTATACATATAATTCAGATTTTTGATTTAAATTTTTTTGAAAATACAATAAATTTCAACGGTGACCAAAATACTCCTGCTGAAGATTATGTGTATCAAAAAATTTGGCTGCTTGGATCTGTTTGCTCGCTACTCTGCTCGCCAGTTCCTCCTTCGTTGATTCTTTCTCCGCCAGTGGTGCCAGTCGCTCCTCCATGCAAGCTCACAAATTTTCTATGCTTTTGCAGAAAAGGTTGTGAACACGATTGTGGAGGCTGGAGCAGTGCCTGCACTGGTAAAGCTTTTGGGAGCCAAGTCCTCTGACGATGGAAGGCAATGGGGATAGGCATAATAGATACCAAATCTTATGTTGTAAATGAATGTATAGATGCTTGTGTTGTACTAATTTCAGTTTTGTTGTATGTGTTGTATCAGTAATTTTTTGTAGACAACAATGTTAAATGTACAGATGCTTATGTTGTAAACAAATGTAATTTTGTTGTACATATTCCTGTTGTATAATGTGTTGTAAACGAATGTAATTGTGTTTTAATGTACATATGCAGTATGCTTGTGTAATTGTGTTTTAATGTACATATGCTTGTAAACGAATATAATGTGTTGTACATATTCTTGATTGGTGTAGTTCAGTTGACTAGGTAGGTACTAACGGCATGGGTTGCATCATAGTATAGACGTGGCTGGTACGATGTTGGAATTAGAGACTTAAGATGGAAAAACAGTGAATCTGTCATTCTGGTACCAGTTCAGAATTGCTAAGAATACTACTGCCACAACATTTCTCCATAATACAAACTATCCCTTTTATTTTAGTTTATTGTACTGGTTGGTACAACGTCGAAATCAAATTGTGCAACTAACCTACTGTCATGTAATGAGCAGATTGTAAGTAGACTGTAAGTACAGGGCTTCAAATAAGCTTTTACTCTTTTTTTTTTTTTTCTCTCTTTGCATTTCTGTAACTTTTGTATGTTGTAAATTTTGACAAGAAATCAAAGGAAAGAGATCAAAATTAAAGATTTAACTCATAAAAATTCATAAGACTTGATCTTGTCAGATGCTTTTAGGGCCTATTTGGCTGCATCGTGGAGATTACTGTTCACGTGGGAAAATGAAAATTCACTCACACTGAATTTTTTTTCCCACATGAACAGTAATTTTCAGTTCAAAATTTTTGATTACTGCACCCATTTCTGTTCCCACTGGTGCAACCGAACAGGGCCTTAGTGTAAACATCACAATTTAGTCCCTGGTTTTAGTTTTATTATATTTTTATCCAAAATAACATATTTAAGCTTGTAACAGTAGGCTTTAAAAGGGTGATGGTGATTTAGTTTGAACATATGCCTATGTTTTATTATACACTACTTTTTAGTAAATTTTTAATTAAATATTTGAGTTATATGTATAATTATGACAATTTGTTAAATATAATAATTTTGGAGTGACAATTAACTAATTTAAGATTTTGAGGTGATAATTTTTAAAATTTTAATTTTTGGAGTGGCATAAAAATAATTTTTTCTTATCCAGATAGGCCCATGGACTTGATCATCCAGCCCAAAATTCAAGATCATTGGGCTTAATTCATTAAGTCAGCCCAATTGAGCCTTCAATTAACTGAAGATTACTCAAGCCCAAGGAGAATTATTAGTTGATGAGGCCTAGATTTCTAAACCAAAACTTCAGATCATCATGTGACCAGGAATTATTCTATGACTTCTTTAATTAATCTGAAGTACAGAACTAGAAAATTTAGATTGAAAAGCTAACAAATAAAATAAGATGTGACAGCTAAATTTGAACTCAAGTCTCGACAACCACAAAGTGGATTCTTACAATCAAGCTACATACACACATTTAGCATCTGGTGCTGAGCCATAAAAACACTTTTAAAAAAAATCAATTAAATTTTAATATACATTATTATAATTTTTAGAACTATTAGGTTAGTATTTGGCTTTTGGTAAAGCTTCTCAATGAGCTGAGCTTTGCAAAACTTAAACTTGGTTGTGCCAGAACAAATCGAGTCCAAGTCGAGCTTGTTTTCAGACGAGCCAAGCTTAGCCAGCTCCTTTGTGCTGTGAGTCTAGAGCGAGGGCTTAGGATTGAGTGTTTTCAATAGAAACCTCTTAACTGGGCACCTAATAAAATTTGCTGTATTGCTAAATTTGTCATGTATTCTGACAAGCCCGCACATCAAATTAAGCTTGTTACATATTTCTACTGAGTCCAATTGTTATTTTACTGAATAAATATCTTTATTCAATTCTGATCCTCCTGCGAATTTTTTTAACACAGTTGGAAATCATAACAACAAGGTTGGATGCTGATAAAATAACCTATTTTTCTGTAATGAAACAATATGACAGATTTTGAAATTGAGAACACAATATTATACAAAAATCCGTTGTAGGAAGTAAACTAACACATGCCAATTGATCAAATTATGAAAATGATATTTGCATGAAATGATCTGGCTTCGTGAGATTCCATAGTAAAAAAAATACAAAAGCCAAAGAAATGAAGAAAAATTAGCTCAGATAACTACACAATTGATTTGCTTATTTAATTAGTTATATACATCCAATAAGGAATTAATGAATAAAAAATCAAGCAAATAAAACATCAACCAAAAAACACTCATAAATTTTCACTTTGATCTTTCTTCTTCATTTGTCAATTCTTCACTTTCTCTCTCGGTACCATGCCGGCTTGATGGTGTTCTCGGAGACTTGAAGCTTAACTGTCGTGCATATGCAACTACGGCTTTCGCCCACCGTTGGATCTCTCGTTTGAGTTTATCAGAATCCATCTCCATTAACGGCCCCTTCCCCAATTTGATATCTAATCCTGTAAAGCATCTGTCGAATCGAGCCGGCTTTTCTGGCGCTGCATCAACTGTCAAATTGACAGCATTCTCATGATCAGCAACTCTTTCTGTCATACCAACTGCCATGATAATAGAACAAGGATCTAAGATCTATTAACTTTTGTTTCTCTCAACTGTTTCCTATGATTTGTTTAATGTGAAAAGAAGCAGATTACATATATAAATAAGAGACAGAGAGAAAAGTAATATTGAGTTATTGACAAGAGATCCCGCGGGTTTGATTAATTGAAAAGTTTTATTTGCGTAAACTAGTTCTTGGAGTTATTTACTTCTCACAACGTGGCCAACTGTTGCAGTGATAGATGGTCTTTGTAGACCGTGTCTAGGAGAGAACTGATGGATGAAAGAGAAAGCCCGCACGACTGGATAACAGAAGTTGCTTGGAAAAAGTAACAACCGGAAGCAGAAGCACTGGTCTGGTTGGGCCCGTTTGGATGTCTCTCTGTTCTCTCTCTGGCAGGTGGGCCCAAGTGCATAGTTTGCTTCTGATGTCTTTTACTAGTAGCATTAGCACGGAGCTTTCTTCCTTCTCAAGTAAATAATTACCGCGGACTCTTTAAGAAAAGTTTGACTTCTCTAATAAAATTAAGTTCTTGTTTTTAATGTGATCCACATGTTTAATTACTACCCGCTTCGTTAGAAACATAAAAAACTATTACTGTTCCTGATCCTACAATTAAAAAAAAAAGCACAAAAGCAGTAAGGTATATAATATCACAAGGAATATTATGGTCTCTGCTTTTTAATAATATCGCATCCTAGACAGAATATGCAAACTTTAATCTGTCTCACGCGCGGTTTATTAGTCAATACCAGGTTCAGTTTTTACCTGTCCTAGTCACATACTGTGCTTTGCATCTTTGACCCATTCCAAAGACGAGAACAAAACCTACTTACCTAATTGCTTTGTGTCAATGATCACCTCCAGGCATAACAGCACAAGTTATAACGTAACAGCACAAAAGGTTTGTTTTTAAAACTATCATAAAAGTCAATTCATTCTTCTTCCATGGGAAACAGCTGGAGGCTTTCTGGATTCCACGCAGAAGGAATAATCGGCTGTTTCGGACCGGAATCGAACTGTACCGAAATGATCTGATTTCAGTCAAATTTCAGCCGAAACGGTTCAATTCCGGTCAAATTTCGAGCGAATCCGTCTGATTCCAGTTAAATTTAAAAAAGGATCAGATTATTAAAATATTGAAATTAAAGATTTTGGCATGTATCGACCCCAGCCGCCCAGGAAATGAAGTCAAACCAGATAGCCACTATATTAGACACTTCTTTGTTTTATTATTTTTTTGATAAAAAATAAGGATCAAGTCCTTATTTATATATTGATATCATGGAAAAAAAGAGTTTCAGGTTTTGAACTAAAACCTGATATTACAAACAAAATGCGGATTCTGACAGTAGAATCCGTTGTTGAAAAAAAAAAAAAAAAAAAAAAAAAAAAAAAAAAAAACGGGGGACTAAAAATACAGAATTAGGTTGATCTTCTATTGCATCCTAGCAATGACCATTGTTGATATACTTCTTCTACTAGCTCAACTTGCGTTTTGCTTTGCTCTCTGAAAATTCTTGTGCATCGCTCTCTCCAGATTATGAATAGTGTGATCAAGATAAT
Organism: Carex pumila; assembly: GCA_033356055.1. NCBI lineage: Eukaryota > Viridiplantae > Streptophyta > Magnoliopsida > Poales > Cyperaceae > Carex > Carex pumila. The sequence continues at coordinate 60,407 of JARJHM010000239.1, forward strand.
TTCTTTTGTTTTCTTACTTCGGTCCTTGCTCATGAGAGATTGAATCATAGTAGTATTTCCTCTTCGGACTTCATCGTACGTGATTGAGAATCTATTTAGTGCCATAATCTGAATTGCAATTGATTGCGGACATTCTTCAAAAAGATGCATCACCGATTCTGCATCCCTTCTACACATGATGCACATGTTGGGAAGGCTCCATCCTCTCTTAATAAGGTTGTCTACCGTTAAGATCTTATTTTGGATTAATAGCCACGCAAATGTCTTCATCTTTGGAGGAACATTTAATTTCCAGATTCTATGAATGTGAATGTGTGATTGGATTGAGTTTTCATTCTTCATACCTAAATATGCCGATTTTACAGTGAATATACCTGAGCTAGTTAGGTTCCAGTGCGCTCCGTCTTGTATGTGTCCTCTTGTTGTCAAATCTGGTTGGTGTGACAACTGTATTGCCAAATTATTCAGTTGTTGCAAATCGTCTGTTGATAACTCGGCAATGAACATCTGTGCAAGATTCTGCATTGTGAAGGCATCTTTGACAGATATGAAAGGGTGTGTGGTTTTTGAATATAGTTCCGGGTAGACATGCTTCAACCGACCAAGTCCCCAGTCGTGCGACCAGAATTGGATTGATTCGCCATTGCCAATAATTCTTGTGGTGAAGCACATGCAAAATGAGACCACCTGGATGATTGTTTTTTGAAAGAAGCTGTAATTCGGTAACATCGATCTTTGCTCAGTTGATATCGCATGGTATAAGGACTTCCAAACTTTTCTTTCTGGTGTTATCCATTGCCAGTACCATTTAGCCAATAGTGCATTATTGAATGTTCGCAAGTCAATGACTCCTAAGCCTCCAAACTTTTTCGGCTTACATATGAGCTCCCAATTCGCCAGGTGAATTTTGTTCGTCTCGGGCTCTGAACCATTCCATAGAAAATTCCTTCTTATTTTATCTATTTCATCAAGCACCCATATCGGCATCTTAAATACAGACATAAAATATGTCGGTATTGTTGACAGAACGGCATTTAGTAGCACCACCCTTCCTGCCATTGTAAGGAACTTTGCTGCCCATCCTTGTAATCTTTTGCTGATCTTTTGGATTAGTGGTAGATAAGCTGCTTTTGTGAGTTTTCTATCCGAGAGTGGTAATCCCAGGTAGGTGAATGGAAAGGATCCTGTTTTACATCCTATGATGGTAGCAAGTCGGTCACTCCAGTGGTCAGAATCTCTGGAGACTAGCAACTCTGATTTCTCTAGATTGACCTTTAAACCTGAGATGGATTGAAACACTGTCAACAGTATTTTGAGGGCCTGTATTTGACCAATTTCTGGCTTGACAAAGAATAGTGCATCGTCTGCATATAAAAGACATGCTCGCATATCTTGTACAGGAAGTTTCCATGTGCCTGCTTCCACCAACTTTTCCAGCCATCGTGGAATGAAATCCATAGCTAGAATGAACAACAAGGGTGATAGTGGGTCCCCTTGTCTTACGCCTCTTTTAAGATGGATCTTCTTCCCTAATAGACCATTGATAATGATCTGTGATGAGCCTTGTAGCACCATGTTTTTTATCCAAGTAGTCCATGCTATTGTAAATCCCAAGCTCTCCATTACCTTAATAAGAAAATCCCATCCAATAGTGTCAAAAGCCTTGTGCACATCTGCCTTGAAAATCCCCAATGGCACTTTATGGATGTAGGAATAATTAAGGATGCCTTGAGCGTATAGGAAGCCTTCCGTAATCTGTCTTCCTTTTATGAATCCTGTCTGGTTATCCATAACTAAGCGAGATATGTATTGTTGTAGACGATTTGCTAATATTTTTGAAGCTATTTTCTGAATCCCATGCACAAGGCTTATTGGTCGGAAATCCTTTGGATGTGAAGCATTTTCTTTTTTTGGAATCAGCACTATGTATGATGAATTTAGGGGATGTAGTGTTGATCCATTTGCCATTGTTGTTGACAGTACTCTATGAATATCCGGTAGTAACAAATCACCGAAAGTCTTGTAGAATTCTCCAGTGAAACCGTCAGGTCCCGGACTCTTATTGTTGGGCCATTGTTGTATTACCTGTCGTATCTCATCATTTGAAACTATCGCTGACAAGTCGTGAAGGTTGTGAGCTTCTGGATAGAGGGTGGCCCAGTTGATGGGAGGCGGTGCTGCTGATTCGGTACCCATTAGTTCTACATAGAAGTCCCAAAATTTCTTTGCAATGTCTCTCTGCCCTTGTATTTGTTCTCCTTCTACTTGGAGCGTGTGGATTGTGTTTGCTTGCTTCCTAGAGGTTGCCACCACATGAAAATATTTTGTATTTCTGTCACCATCAAGTGCCCATCTAACTTTCGCTCTCTGTTTCCATGACTCTTCCTCTTGTAGTGACAGCTCCGTAAACCTTCTTTTGAGAACAGCTTTAATCCATCTCTCTAGATTTGTTATTTGCCGATCTTCTTCAATTTTGTCAATCCATGCAAAAAAATCCCTACATATTTGTATTTGATGCTTGGCACTCTCCATTCTAGCTGCTGTCCAATGTTTGATGTGTTGTTGTAGCCTTCTAAGTTTTTGATGAAGCTCTTGGGGGTCAGTTGCAGTTGGCATGCTACTCCACTGTTGTTGAATGTAGTCTTTGAACTCATTTGACTTCAACCAAAAGTTCTCGAATCTGAAGAATGCTGATTTCTTGAATTTTGTTGATGTTGTGTATAAAAGTGGACAATGATCGGATGAGGTATTCGGTAACGCCTCTTGTTTTGAGTTTGGAAAACCCATGCTCCAAGCTGAGGAAACAAGGAACCTATCGAGCCGCGCCATGGTGGGAGCTTGTCTTGCGTTCGACCATGTGTACTTTCTTCCCAATAGATTCAAATTGATAAGGCCAAGTGATGAGATAAGTTGTGTAAATCTGACCGGTTCTCTCCAATTGCTAATCTGACTGCTTCTATCTTCCGGATCCAAGATTGTGTTGAAGTCACCGCATATCATCCAAGGTATGTCATCAGGTGGCTTAATATTCTCTAGTTCATGAAAAAATTGTTGTCTTGCACTTGCCCATGAAGGTCCATATACGTTTGTCAACACTAGCTTTGACCGGTCTTCATCTTGTTGAAGGGTTACTGTGACACTAAACTCTCCAATTGCTGCGTCTAGTAAAGTGTACCTGCTGGGGTTCCAAGCAACTAAAATTCCTCCCCTTGTCCCTTGAGCATCCAGGCACTTGTAATTTTTTAGGCGCCTCCCAACTACTTGCCTTAGAATTGTGTCATTCATTGCTGAAAGTTTGGTTTCTTGCATGCAAGCAATGTCAATTTTTTCTAGAAGTAATGTTTTCCTTATCGCTAGTCTTTTGTCCTTGTCATTCAAACCTCTTACATTCCATGTTAGAATCTTAAGTTTACGATAATAACTCATCATTTAAAACATAATCTTCATATTAATAACAAGTGACATGATTACATTGAAGCTAACATGCCCCCTTGCTACTTTTTCTACTCTCAGGAAACCCCCAGCTACTCCTAGAGCCACAGCCAAAATATTGCACTCCTTAGTGCGTACTGCTTCCCTACGATAATTCTCCTTCCTGACTAACAAAAGACTAGCTACTAAACTACTACTTCCAGGACTTATACATGTCCTTACACATATTAAAATACTACCATACCAACTATTTAAGCAAAAACTAATAAAAAGACTAAAAGATAATAATAACATCCCTACTGGGACGAATAACTCCAAAAGTTTGACTTCCATCATAATTAACCTTAAGCATCTTCAAGCGACTGACGCCTCAGCCGCACCTCCTCCCATGAGACCTTTGATGTTGCTTACAATCTCATCATCTATCTTGACTCCCGCTTGCACAACCACCTCCGCAGCCTGGTCTGCTGTCAGCGGTCCTGTTGTCTCCATGTAGCTCAGCTTTAGTGGTTTAATGCTTGAACTCCTCCTGCTCTTTTTTATCGGTCCAAGAGTCACCTTCTTATTCTTGTATTTTTCCTTCAGGCGTGAGCTGCGTCTTGGGCTTGGTTTGTAGGTGATCGGTGGAGTGATGATTTCAGCTTCTATTTCATTTGCTGGATCGTTTAAAATGTTTGGGAATCCAGGTGGGGGTCCATCAATGAAAGCTTCTTTCTCCTGGGCCGAAATATTGTTATTGTCCAGGTTTGGGCCTTGCACAATTCCTTCTTGAATGTTCTCACCTTGAGTGATTTGTGCCACGTTCACAGAATTGAAGGCGGTGGGCGGTGAGGGAGTTTGAATCCAGCTGTTACCTTCAATAGGTGGCGGTGCACAAGAATTGATGGCTGGAATTCCCAAGTTATTCAGAATTATTGCATTGTCGTTTTGCACTGGAGTTTGAATTGGCAAGCTATTAGGGACCGTTGTACTGTCAGTATGAGCTGGCCCCTTAATTGTTTGACTGGACTGTTGACCATGTTCTTTTTCTCCAGTTGTCTTATGAACTGGAGGCGTATCCAGTGTCTTCTTCCTCTCCCATTTGTAAGAACTTGTACCTCTATGCCTAGCAATTCTTGGCAGCCGCTCCCTAGCCCGCGGGAGGTTAGGCATATCTCGCACACCTCTAAAATTATGATTTTGCCATTCTCGTGAGGCTTGGCCCCGGTTTCCGAACCTTGCACGCCTATGATGTCGGTCATGCCCCTCATCATTGTTGTCATCTCCTGGTGGCGGCATGAAATGGCCATGCCCTGCATTGAGCCATCCTTCAATCTCCACCTCCGGCCTAGCACCATTTGGATCCACCGTGAGGTTGAGGTAGCGCGGTACTTTGGCAGGATCCTTGCATGCCACGAAAGCTCTCAAGTATTTGTAGTTTCCGTTGGAGACATATGGCGCAACACGGATCGGATAACCGAAACCAGATGTCAGAGTTGCGATGTCTCCACGATTCCAGTGTTGTGGCGGCAGTCCATGGATTCTAATCCTGACTCTTGTGTGAGTCGGGTCAAAAATCATGTTGAGACTTGGCGAGTAGGGATGTAGCATCACCTCCGCACCATTGCTTAGCTGCAGTGCGGCATGAGAAACCGCTTGCTGTGCCATCAATGCATTCGGAAAGAGAACTATTCGATCACCAAACTTGTTGTCAATGGTGTGAACTTCAAAGTAGTAAGGGTCTCTGCGGAACATGCGACAGATGCAGTTCAACAGCCTTTCGTCTAGGTATGGGTCAGCGGCTGCCGGGCCGGCAAATATGAAAACCGCCCTTTCAAGATACCTATTGCATGGTTTCAGTTCTTGCCTTGGTTCTATGTAAACATCTAGCTCTTCAATGCGCTCTCCTGGTATGAGAGATGGAGGCAGCATCTCCATCGTTTGCCAGTTCTGTGGTGCTTGCATGGTTTTTGGTTGTTGAGTATAACTTTTAATTCCTATTGAATGTCTAGATTCTGTTGATTTATCTTTGAAGAGTAAGGCCTCTTTATAGGAGGCAAAACGACTCTTGGAATTCCTCTGAAAAGTTTCTTTCTGAGCTGCATCCTGAAAAGTTTTCTTTTCAGCTAAACTTTTGCAAGATCGGAAAGTGTGGCCTGTGCAGTTGCACTTTAGGCAGCGTCGAGGATTTTTGCAGTAGGGTTTGATGTGGCCTATTTCTAGGCATCTGTAGCATCTTTTCTGGTTAAATAATTCTCTACTCTTCATTTGAAGAAAGGGGTGATGAGTGCTTCTCTGATTTACTTTGGGAGGATGATACTTTTTCTTCCTGGTGACCAAAGTCCAACCCTCTGAATCCTTTGCGTGATCTGCTTCCTTCTTGGTTTGTGAAATATCTTGAGTAAAAGGTGATTTTGGCTTTGGAGATGAGGCCAAGCTTTTCACTTTTCCAGGAGATTGCGCCTCCCCTGATAGATGCTTCTTGAAAGCAGATATATGGTTTCTGTTGGTCTGCAAAGGTGGTGTCTTTGACCGATGAAGAAGATGGACCGTCTGCTGACTGTGCCTTCCTAGTTCTCCTTCCACGCTGGCATGACGCCTTGCTATCCTTACTGGGGGTAGCTCTCCATTCTGCTTTACCTTTTCAAGTGCAACGGTATTTTTGTTGTTCGCCTCTCCATTCGCCTGCTCAATCGCCTTACCTTTCGCTCTTTCCCTCATCTCTCCACTTCTCGAAAATTCCAGAAACATGATATTTCTTTGTTTTATTATTGGGAACATATCTTGACATCTTAGCACTACGAACTTAGCAGATGCTAGTTTTTTTTTTTTTTTTCTTTACCTTCATTTCTTCCCTTATCCATTCCTCTCCATTCAGAACTTTTTTTTTTTTTTAATTTCTGATTCGTTTTTTATTTTCATCATATTTCTTCTCTATTATTTTCTAATATAATGAGTTTTTTGTCTTTATAATATTATTCTTTTCTCATATTTTTACTTGTATTTTAAAGTTCATACAACTCAATTATCCGACAATTATTCATTTTTATTTGTATTCGAATTCGTATTCGTGTTAGTATTTTTCTTCTTTGTTGTTACTTTAGTTCATTATTAATTTCTTATTAGTTAATGCTAGTAAAAAATACTCCCTTTCTATTAATACAAATGATGACGAAATAATTCATACATCTCAACATAGGTTTTGATAATAAAAGAGTGTTTTTAGTTATAATACTTGTATTTTTAAAATATTTGAGTGCAATTGTAAACATAACTTGTTGATAAATTAATTTTTACTAATTTTGTCCTATTATTTTTAGTACAACACAAGCTAGTGACAAAAAAAAAAAAAAAAAAAATCTGAATTTCCAATTCGATTCAGCTAATTCTTACTGATTTACACGATTTTAATTCTTCTATGGAAATACACAACATCTCCGGGCATCCAACCAGCTAATGCTTCCTTGATCTTATAAATCCAATTAGCATTCTCTCACCAATATTGTGCCTAGAAATCCTTAGCATTCTCTCACAAATCAAAGTGTTCTTCAAGGGATGAATTCACCACTAAATCTTTCTGATGCACGTTGCAAGTAATCTCAACAACTTTATTATTTATTTATTTTTTGTAAAAAGATACCTTTCATTGATAAACAACTCGATCGACAGCCTTTTTTTATTGGCAACACTGAGAACTCCAGTCATGGTGCCGCCTGCTCTACCAGCAGCATATGTTAACGAACCCAGCCAACAAAAAAAAAAAAAAAAAAATGACCTTGTTAGTGACTAAGTCTCCTCTATTCTTGGGTATGCCCTGACTGCGACTACATCCCTTGCACCTACTAGTTTTTCCTAATCCTGTGCCACTGTACTGGTTAGCTTTGACGATTCATTTGAAAAAATAACCTCTCTGTGGTTTAAGCGGTTATTGAAACAAAATACGAGGACACTGGTCTGAATCATCCCGGTCGACTAGATGGTACAATTATTTACGATTGTGCTATACATTTCAAAATTTCTCAGAAATGATGGATATTCAATTAATTAGTTCATGCAATACCTTGGACCAAATAGTGGGCTAACTTTAATAAACACGTGTTGAGGGCAGAAATTATATATACGAGCCGTCCCCATTAGTCTAACTAACTCAATTAAAAGAATTTCTTTCAAATATATATATATATATATATATATATGATTCTGAAATTCGGAATCAGAATTGGGATTTTGACTGTGTATCGGTAACTCGGATTTTTTTGATAGAAATTTGTTTTGTAGGCAAAAAGTATAAAAAAAATTGATAAAAAAAAATAATTCGTAAAATAACTATGTTAAAACAAAATATTACACTTAAAATATCTACAATTATATAATGTAATACAAGCGTTACAAAAAAAAAAACACTTTTTTAAACATAGTTACGTGTATTTAGTTATGTATTATGTAATATTTTATTGTTTATGCATTTTTTTTGTTTGTGCAGTCAGTTCATAGTTATAAATAGATACAATGAATTATCTATCAGAGAAAAGCTCCATCAGTTTCTTTCTTTTCAATCGCTTTTTTTTTTTTTTTCAATAATGCACTTATATATCGACCATCAGAATTTGGAACGTATAGTAATTCGTTGGTAGTTTTTTGTTTCACTCATTATCTTGGATATTATTCTCATTTTATTGAGTAAGCATTTAAAAATAATTGATTCGGCCAGACTCGGCTAGACTCGGACAGACTCGGCCAGACTTGGGTTGACTCGGCCTAAAAATCGGATGACTTGGCCAAGTCAAACACTGTTCAATCGAGTTTTGCATGAAAAAAATCACATGGGCGTGAGATTCGGGTGAAACTCGGACCAGACGCGGCCGAGTTGACTCAAAATCGGTCGATTTTCCTAACCATGTATATATATAGAGGTTGGCTAAGATCAAAGTGGTAGTTCCTAAGCTTTGGTGTTACCAATTTTTTTTCAATTTTCAAAGTTCAAAACGTCGATCTGAACCGTTCAAGTCAATCTCTATATTAAAATATACTTGGAGACCAAATTTTATATTTTTCTGAATTTTTTTACTATTTATTAAGCCACTTTGAAAATCACTGATCCAACGGTGGCTTCTGATTTTACTATTTTGTTAAGCCACCGTTGGATCAGCAATTTTCAAAGTGGCGTAATAAATAGTAGAAAAATTCAGAAAAATGTAAAATTTGATTTTCAAGCATATTTTAATATGGAGATTGACTTAAACAGTTTGGATCAACAATTTAGACTTTGAAAACGAAAATATAAAATATGAGATATAATGAGATATGAAGAAAATGAGACATTGGAACCCTCCTCTCTTTCTCTATATATATATATAAAACCACCAATACTGATAGAATAAGAAGAGGAGGAAGAAGAAGAATGTGCCACTTATATATATAGCTATTTGCTGGAATTGATTAAGACCCCTTCTTTTTTAACCTCCGGTAGTACATATTTTTAAATTTCGCTTGTGTAGTTTCTATACAATTTGTTCCAAGTCAGAAAAAAGGAGGAACATTCGTGATAGACTTGGCGAGTCAGCTGTAAAAAAAAGAAAAGTCTATTTATGAAAATGAAACCCTTACAAATTGGGAAGCAGTAGTACTAGGATAGATGGTCTCTTGAGAAGTCCCTGTATTTGATTCTGGTTGGATTTCACTTCTAGCCACCCCAACATGGCTTTTACGAAGAAGAAGATTGTGAAGGCTCCTTCTGTTTATTATTATCTAATTTATGTTGAATGTGGCTTCCTTTATCCTAATTGGACAAAAGCTGAAGTGAACTATACGAAATAATATTGCTAGAACAGGTCAGGGATGCTAATTAAGGACCTGAATTTTAGTTTTTGTGCTTTGTTTAAGGTTAAAAATCTCATCTAAGTAAATTGATATTAAAGTACATTTGGTAATAGTAGTACGGAGAAAGTAATAGCAAGTGAATGGTAAGGAGATAGCATTAACAAAATTAAGAAATCAAATGTAAGATCAGTGGAGCAAAAGAAAAAAAATATACAATAAACATTTATGTGTGAAATTGTTGCAATAAAAAGTACATCCCCTTAATTACAATTAATTAATCAGGCAACAATATCCATGCATACATGGTTACACTATTATTTTTCATAAAAAAACAGTATCTATAGATACAATAAGTTCCATGCAATATAAATACCATAATATATCATGAAATTACAAAGATATGCAATTCAAGTATGTTATACTAAAGAAGTGACATTAGATAAATGATCTCAAAAGCATGGCAAACTACATCATATCATCTTCAAAATTCCCTATGAATAAATTGGATGTCTCACCAGCATTGGTGCTTTGATGAGGCTCATCCTTCTCTTTACTCCAACTACACCCACCTGTTGGAAAGTTCTCGAGCTTCGGACATTCCACATATTCCACGTACTTTAAATTCTGAAATCCGCGCCTGAGATTTTTCAAGTCGGTTGGATAATTCAAATATTTCAAGAACCTGAGTCGCAGTTTCTCGACTCCCCAGTTTTCTTCACATGGAAGTTTAGTAAGCTTCCCACCTCTAATATATAATCTCTTCAAGTTTTTCAACTCAGCAGGGTTCAGCATGTCTGAAGCTTCATCTTTTGGATAACATCTGATATCCAACTTTTCAAGATTCTCTGGGAAAGAACTAGCTGGTATCTCAGAATTGGAGTTATTATCTCCCCATATTATGGTCAATACCAAAAGGGTATGCAGATTTCTTAAGCCACTGAATTCTTTGGTAACCAAATGACCTTTGACAATTCTTATAGTGAGCTTCCTGAGCCTTTTCAATTTTAAGAGATCACCAAGCCGGCATGGCTGATTTTTGTTTCCCACATTACCAACAACAAAACCCTTTAACACCTCCAAGTTAGAGAGCTCACATATCCATTTTGGCATATGATCTAATAGATAGCAACCAAAAATATCTAAAACCATCAGTTTATTGAACCAGCTTTCTTGGGGTAATTTCAATCCAGGTAATTTTCCTTTTAATGGGGACCTTGGTTTTTCTGGTAATTTCATCAAATTATGACAAGACCTAAGGTCTAGTATCAGCAGGTTTTCTAGTTTTCCAACTGATCCATGAATCTCTTCTATCCCCGAAATGCCTCGCATGCTAATGTAGGTCGTCTTTTGACCCAACTCATTTAAGAAATCAGTTTTGTCGATCTCAATGTGGTCCATTTTACTTTTAGATCCAGTTTCATTGACCTTGTTGTGAACCTTTGTCTCTGTATAACACCAACTGCCAAGTACAACAACCTGTATGCTATTGTTAATCTTGATCTTGATGCCATCAGAATTGAGGTAGTTTTGGCCTAGATTTACTAGTACGTTCTCTTTGAACCGATCTCCAAAAAAGGGCAAACTGGTTTTGTTAAACTTAAAGATGACATTCTTCTCATTGGGGGACAACAACCACTTATGTACTGTAGGATTGATGGTGCAGCGGTTGATTACTTGATCATGCTTTTCGATATTTACGGATTTGAGGTAACCCTTATTCTTCATATCACAATAGATTTTGTCGCCATGATTCTTCGCTTCTTTCCAACTAGTCCAAGGTAAAAGCCCCAGACCAATCCACCAGTAAATCAGAAATCTCTTCTCCAGTTCATTGCTTCCTGGAAAAATGCCAAGGCTACACAGGCAAGCAATGGAATGGACGTCGGCCAACTCCTCTAGATCTTTTAAATCCATGGACAATTCTTTTTCTTGATCATAACTTCTATTTGATGATTCTATGACTTCAGTTGTTTTGCCTTCCTGAGGCAAATCAGGTGGCTTCTCAGTAGGTATCTGTAATAGCTCACCAAGAATATCATTTAGTTTGGTTGTTACAGTTCTTACATTCATTTCATCCCTTTTCTCATTATGATCAATCCAAGGATTAATTTGTCTTTCTATCTTTCCAAAGAGACCAATTAGATCCCAATCCCGATTTTGTATGAAATCAATAATATCTTTCCTATTAGAAACCTCTGTTCTAATTTTGCTGATGATTGTTGCCATCTCTGAGTTCTCATCCTCAGCTAATTTAAGGCGTTTCAGCAGTGGTCCAACGAACTCTGCAATACTGGCCTTTGACTTGGCTTCGTTTTTATTGTTGCCCATTGCAATGGTTTTTCAGACCTAAGAAACAATAGTTTTGTCTATTGAGGTTAGAGGATGAATATATTATATATAGCATTGTCAATAAAAATATTTTGAAATTAATATGCTTAGTTTATACTTTTATGTCAGTTTTTTTTTTTTTTTTTTTTGGTGACGCTTTAAAAGAGTTACATTTCAGATAGTATACAATATACATAATGCGATTAAATAATTATATAATATTAGTCTAATTAAGATTTGTCAAATTTAATTTTCTTCTTAATTTAGTTGAATATTTTCGTTTAAGATTGGAATGCTTAATTGTTTTATTTATTTAAAAAGGTACAGTTTTAAGAATTAAAGTTCTCATAAATTCAAATTTGAATATTATGGAATAATCAATATCTTTTGATATCTAAGGTTGATTAGATGCGTTCTGATATTCAGATTGTCTGAAAAACTTCCTTAAAAAGGATCTTATTATTTCTAATAATTAGGTTATTTGCAATTTTCTTTTTTCATTGGGCTGTTTCTAGTCATTTTCTCCAAAACAGGTTGTAGTTAATTTTAGATCTCGAGGTTATTTTAGGCTGGTTAGGGGGAGTACATTTCTATTTTATGATAGTTAAGTGGGAATCTTATGCTATAAAAAGGACTCTTAAGGGGCATGTTAGATGAAAGCGGGGGATAATATATGGCCGCCACCATGCGTGGGGATAGCACTTCACCTACTTAAAAGTTCAATGGCAGGTAGGGGTGCAAACGGGTTGGATATTATCCGTCCGAATCCGGATTTGTATTTGAATTTTTGCGGATTCGGATATTCGGATACGGATACGGATTTTTTTTATGCGGATTCGGACATTCAAATATGGATACGGATTTTTTTTATGCGGATTCAAATACGGATACAGGTTGAGTTTCAGAATCGGATACGGATACGGATAATTATCCGGATCCAAATATTTTAATTTTTTTGATATTCGGATATGTTAAGATTTGAAAAAAAATTTTGTATCTATTTATCTTTTGTATTAAAATATCTATAAAGAGTATCTTTTATGGTGGTATTTTTAATTAAAGTTATAGTTATGTTGTTGAATTTTAAGTAATCATATATATATTTTGTAATGGTGTAACAAGTTAATTAGATATATATTTTGAATTAGAAATCCGAATTATATCCGTATCTGTATTTGTATCTGAAAATATCCAATCCATGTCTGTATTCGTTTAATATCCGATCTATATCCGTATCCAATTACTATCTGATCTGTATCCGTATCTAAAAAAGAAATACAGATACAAATATGGATTAAGCAGATCCGTATCCAATCCGTTTGCACCCCTAATGGCAAGCTTTATTTCACTTTTGGTCTACAAACTACAACCAAACATCGGGTAGATGAATGAAGACAATACTTCACCTACTTATCTATTATATTACCATTGACTAATAACTTAATTAAGTTTATATTTCCGACAAGAGGAGAGATTAAATTACACCATAAAATGGTGATACATCTTAACACTATATGTTTAGAAGTTATTTTTGCGATTTTAAAATCTAAATAGTTGATCCAACTCATTTAACATGATCTACATATTAAAATGTACCTGGAGACCAAATTTTATATTTTTTTAAATTGTTTACTATTTTTTTTTGAATTTTTGAAATTCAATGTTATTCAATGGTTGAAAATTGTCTGAAAACAACAATTTTGTACATATCCTAATAAATGCTAAAAAAATCTAAAAAATATATAAAATTTGATCTCCAAACATATTTTAATATGAAGTTCATGTTAAACGGTTCAGATTAACTATTTAGACTTTAAAATTGCAAAAATAATTTGTAAGCAGATAATATCAAGATGTATCAAGATATAATGATGTAATTTGATCTCTTCTAATATATTAATTGAAGTAACTATGAAATAATACGATTCAAGAAACCTTTGTAAATATCACTCTTTTTATTAATACCAATCAAGCTGTTGGCAGCACTTCGCCGCCAACCATAAAAAAAAAGAAATAATACGATTCAAAAGTGAGAAGGTTATAATAATATACAGAAAGATTCAAGACCACAGAAAATATTTACCTTGTAGCCTCTTATTGTATTCAAGAATCTATAAGTTGCTGCTCTTAAAGAACCGAAGTTTTATTTTTGTTGTTTTGAAATTCTGATTCTGTCAACTCTTAAAGAACCGAAGAGAGTACCTGTCGTACGTGAAGGACGAGTAATAGCTCTTAGTATTAATTATATTCCATGGGCAAAGCAAAGTTGAATGGTATAATTGTTGTAAGAGTGATCAAATTATGTTATTTTATAGTGACATATGTTGATATCATATATTTATAAGTTATTTTTGTGATTTTAAAATTTAAATAGTCGATCTTAACTGTTTAACATGATTTTCATTAATATGTATTTGGAGACCAAATTTTTCATTTTTTATTTCTTAGTATTTATTATGATGTGTACAAAATCGTTATTTTCAGACAATTATGGACCATTGAATAACAGTGGTTTTCAAAAATTCTTAGAAAATAGTAATTTTTTTCTAAAATAATGTAAAATTTGGTCTCCAAGTACATTTTAATATGTAGAACATGTTGAATGATTCAGATTGACTGTTCAGATTTAAAAATCGTGAAAACGACTTCTAAACATATGGTGTCAAGATGTGTCACCATAAAATGATATAATTTGATCCCTCCTCATATAAAAAAGAAAGAACAAAATTATTAGAATTATTATAGTGATATTACAATCAAATTTAATAAAATTAAGCACGTTAAAGAGTTATGAAATCATTAATTATCACACCAATAAAAAGCCAGAAAGTTGCTTGTTACAGAATAAAAATAAGTAAAAAGTTTAGTGAAATATTCAAATATTTTATAACAATGCTTCTGTTATTAAAATTCGATTTGTTTATGGTCCAATAATTTTATGCTTGTAAGATAAAATAGGCTCAAGTTTAACTGGTACATAAACTATACAGTTTCGTTTACACACGAATAAAGAAAAAATTGTTGCAGTAACTAGAAACATTACAAGCCTATAAACTATATATAAAGTGACGTACAATAAAGCATAACATATTACATAGCAAAAAAAATAATAAAAAAAAAATTGACAGCAATAACTAAACATAAAACAAAACAAAATAACATATTATTTTGTTTTTTCCTACACAATTAAACTATCACTAAAATCATACTAATTTTTTTAATAATACAAACTAAACCAATTGTAACAACAATAATAAAATAATAATAATTAGAAACCAATAGTTATATATGATATCAATAGCAATAACCGTAACAGTACTCACTAGATATTAATTGACTTTAATAGAAGTAATTGAGAAATGATGTACTAAATTCAAAATGATGAAGGTTATAAGAAAACATGGAAAGAATATTAAAGAAAAGAAATACAAATTTTACCTTGTAAGAGATTAGATCGCCACTTGTATTCAAGAATCTCCAAGTTGTTGCTCTAGTATTTCGTGTCTTTGTTATGATAAACCAATTCTCCGTTAAAACAACACTTAGCTTTAAAATTCGTGCTGGAATTCTGCTATAGGTAAGGTCTAATAAAAAATCTCCCTCTGCGTCGCCAACATTCAATACTGAAATTCATTAATTTAGAAGATAAAACAAGAGTTATTTTCATGAAATTACCAAATTTGAAAGTGAGAGTGAAAAGAGAAAGGGAGATAGGAACGATGAGAGGGAGAGAGAGGCCGAAAGAGAGAGATCTTGATCCATTTAACAGAAAATAAAAAAAGGAATGAAGCAGAGATACCTTCCGCTCGAGAGAGAATCATCAAGGGAGAAGTATCAGCAACCAATAAGCAAATGCTACTGCTTGAGGGAATTTCATGTATACCCCTCAAAAACTTCGAGATTACATATTTTCCCCTCTAAAATTCATAATATCGTATTGGCCGTTCTAAACTTTAAAAACTCACAAATTTACCCATTACAATTTTAACATATATCGAACATCTTCAAATTTTGGATTAATCAAACTTTTGGAGAAAATCAAAATCCTTCATATCACAAGAGCCACCAAGTGAAAGGAAGAACCTTTCAATTCCTTCTCTTCCTGCCCAACAAGAAGTAACTTATCTCTTCAGTTTAAATAATTAAGTTGGGATTCACAAGTTTTTTTCCCCTAGTATACATCAAGTGCAACCGGGACGGGCCAAAGATTAGAACTTAACTAATAGATCCGACGCAAGCTATACTAGAAAGCTCAAATGGAGTAGGTAAAGATTCAGTATTGAAACCGAAAAGTATCACAACAAGAGGGACCAAACCAAAAATTACAAAGAGGAATCCAATTGCATTCTTTTTGGATGACACCGGATTACACTCTATATTTTTAAAGTCTAAAAAATCAATCCAAACCGTTCAATATGATGGATATGTTAAAATATACTTGCAAATGAAATTTTACAGTTTTTTTGAATTTTTTTACTATTTATTAAGATTGGTACAAAAATTCAATGGTCTAAAAACAATAATTTTGTAAAATACTTAATAAATATTAAAAAATTCATAAAAATATAAAATTTGATCTGCAATCACATTTTAATATATCCATTATGTTTGAACAATTTAGATTGACTATCTGGAACTTGAAAACTTTAAAAATAAAAAGTAATTCGGTGTCACAAAAAAGAGGAAATCAATATCACAAAAGAGGTAAAACCAACGATCTCTAACAAGCAAAGCAATGAAAGAGGGTTGTCATCAAGGGCAAAATCACTAAGGCGCTGTCGTTATCTAAATCCAATTTGGGATTAATTGTATCCAGTAGGATAAGGAAAAAAGTTGATAATTGATTGGATTCACCAACTCATTTTTATTATCTCCGTTACTTTGCTCTAGTCAGAGATTGATCAGATTGTTTGATTCGTTTAATTATTGAGTCATTTCAGCTATTCCTAGTGAAATTAGGTTGAGAATCTCACATGCACGCATAGTTTTTGCATCATAGAAATAGAAGCCTTTAAGAGCTTTTTTGACTCTAAAGATGGGTACTATCACTTGGAATAAGAGTCCCAAGTCACAGGAAATTTCTGTAATTTGGGTGTTTTTTTTCTTTTTTGCACTATAAAAATCTCGTTTCACTCTCCTTCCTCTTAAATTTAGTAGAACTTAACATTTGGAGGAAAAAAAGGGCTATTTTTGAGACGATTTTAAGGTTTTTTTTTTTTTTCTGCAACTGTTACACCTGAAATTAGTAAACTGATAAAATCTTTATCATTTATGAATATAGTTTATTGGCTATATCTATTGCCATTTCAGTACATTTTGAAGGAAAGTTCATAACTGACTAGTATGAGGTACATTACTCTAAACCTCTAGTAAATATCTATTGGGTTGAGAAAAATTTCTCATTTGAGGAGTTAAAATCGTTTATTTACCAAGCGAGCGATTACAATAAGAATCATTGGGACTTAGAAATAATAAGTCTAATGGTCAAAGCATGAAGGTATGTCAAAATCATATTGGGAGATGAAAGGGCATTGAGAGGCCTGATCGAGTGGGTTGTGAGATTCGGCGATAATAACTTCGAAGTTTTTGCCCGTAAAAGCTGTATGGGTTGTTCGGCAATACATGGTGGATTAAATAGTAATCTATGCTAAAGAGAGGTTGTTTGATAAGATAAAGGAAGTGGCAAAGGATTAAGATAGCTAAAGGAAGCTAAAGGAAGGGGGGAGGTGCCTTAAGGAAGGGGTAAGGGATTAAGATCCGGGCAAAATGAGGATAAAGGAGGTTATCTTAATCCACGCTAAGGAACTGATGTTCAACAATATTAAGCAATTAAGGAAGCTAAATGAGGCTCCTTTAGCCTTAAGGAGGCTTAAGGAGACTATTGCCGAACGACACCGTAGAGAGTCAAGGGCTGGAAGTTCAGTCAAAAATTCGATTGCGAAAAATAATCAACAAAATTATGAACCAATAACTCATTTATTCATACCCGAACCAATGCCAGTAACAGAACCAGAAATGTATAGTAATTCACCCCAACCACAATCTCTATCTTTCATCCCACATATATCCTTCATCTTTACCTATGCCCGAGGAAAATCCTCACCCCACATCGCCACCAGTACAGGAAGATCCAACCAAGTCAGATTTTGAATTTATGACCGAAATTCTGGTGGAGACTCTTCAAGCTGGGGATGAATGGGCGGAAGGAGCCTAGAACCATGATGATGAAGAAGATGATTTTGATACAGAAGATGACACACAGCCCAGTTTGAGGCAAAATAAAAATATGTCATTAAGTGCCCGTTCTGCGAATCACACGTTCATAAACTTCAATGACACATCTGCTTTTCGAGAAGCAAATGTTTCTTACTATGGTCATCGGATTGAATATAGGAGTGAGCTCGCTCCTTACCAATACTTTGAAAACAAAGAGAAACTGACGAAGAAGATCAAAGAGTACCATATGTTAGTTTGTAATAATCTAGAAGTCAATAATACGATAATTTATCATAAAGCTTTGTTCATGAATTGGATGATTAATATCATTTTGTTGCCTTGAGTATTATTACATTTATGGATCATTTCGAGTTCATGACTGAAATTGTGAAACTCCATAATATAGATGATATATACTCTTAATCTTAAAAGGTCACTGACCAAGATAATTAGCAGGAACACTAATTGCCGCTATAAGGTTAGTATGTGGATTAAAAGATGGTTAAGTTTTTCAAACCACCTGATACAAGATGCAATTGTGCATAAGGAGGATGAAGAGAATTGGGGTTTTTTCTTACAC
This sequence comes from Carex pumila, assembly GCA_033356055.1. Taxonomy (NCBI): domain Eukaryota; kingdom Viridiplantae; phylum Streptophyta; class Magnoliopsida; order Poales; family Cyperaceae; genus Carex; species Carex pumila. Next base: position 78,762 of record JARJHM010000239.1, read on the forward strand.
TGGCTTAAGATTAATATGATTGGTGTTAATAAATTCGTATGTGTTATATCAAACCAACACAAGGGGATCAAAGCTACACTGAAACATGATTATGGATGGGATGGGGAGAATTTTGTGCACATGTACTGTATGCAGCATGTTGCTGATAACCTGATATAGGCATGTGGGAAGGACAAATGGTACGAAACTAGGTTTAAACAAGGAGCCAAGAAGAAGAATTCAAGAAGGTTGACAGAGATGTTTGAAGATATTGCCATGTTATGTCTAATTTTGTCTAATTTATATCATTTTTGTTTAATTTATTGTATTTTCTTAAGTTTTACTTTCTTCTATTGTAGCAAAATTCGAAGTGTAATGTATTTTTTAGGAAAGTGGGCAAGACCCATCCTAATGACACAAATAAACCGTCAAATTATGAGAAGATTTTCCAGACCTATGACAGAGGATACTAATATGGTAACATGACAACAAATGACTTCGAGTCCTTGAATGCTATCTTCAAGGAGAGCCAGGGATTGCCCGTGGCTACACTTGTGGAAGAGACATTCTACAAGTGCAATGCTTGGTTTTTCAGCAACAACAACAAGCGTATGACCTAAGCAATAGAACTCAGCCTTTTCCCATCGAGTACATGATAAGTTTAACAAATGGTGGGATAAAGCTATAGGAATGGATGTGACCTCATACTCACATGGTGAAGGTCAATACTAAGTTACGAACCCAAATGAATATGTTTTAGTAGTCCAAACGCAGGATGGAGCTATAGACATTATTTATAGACAGTTCCAGTATATCGCGAGTGCCAGGCCCAATAACACAATGGAATGTACATGAAGATGTATCCAATTAATTGGAATTCCATGCACTCATGTGTTAGCAGTTTGTCGCCACAATAACTGGCATGAGGACCAATTTGTTGTCCACTAGTATAGGGTGGACTACCTTCTGGGTACTTGAAATTTCTTATTTGTTTCTTATGGTGATCGTGATGAATGGCCTATGACCACTACTGATAAAATTTAATCATCCAAAGATTGGATATGGCGTGGTAGGAGAAAACACATCCATTATGTAATGACCATGGATGAAATGCAAGGTAGGCAAATGGGGCACTGTCCTCGCTGTTCCACTTCTAACAGGCATTAGCGAGGTATGTAACATTCAACCCTAATCATATTTCATTCCAATTTTGAATAGCTTACTAACATATTTGGGCTGCAGAGGTTCGTAATGCAGCAAATGTAGCAGAAAATAAGTTATGGCAGAGGTAAGTGGCTCGTAATGGTCACTGTGAAACACAGCCAGAAGCCATACATTCCGTGAAAATGCAAATCAAATGTTTAGGAAGGCAATGAGAGAAATGCTAGTAGGAGGAGAGGTAGTTGGGATGCAAGTAGGGCCTTCAGGTATCCAGCGAAAAAGGTCAACTAGTATGAGAAGCAAATCACAAGCAGGGTCATCAGGTACAGCAAATACGGTACCCAACTGGGCGCAAGCAGGGCCATCAGGTACAGTCAATACGGTACCCAACCAGGCGTAAGCAGAGCCACCAAGATCATCAATGAGATCTGGTCGATTTTTGTGAGTTTGATAGAGGCGTGGTAGTAGAAATTAACTTGCGAGCTTTTTTTATGTATTGAGAACTTATTTAATTAGATGAAGATTTGCGAACTATTTTTATTTGAGGTTTGTATGAACTTTATTTGTATGTGTTGGGAACTATTTTGATTAGATGAATGTTTGAGAACTTTTATTTGATAATTTGCGTTAAGAACTATTTTGATTAGATACAAATTTGAGAACTTAGCAATTTCATCAAAACTGTCTCCTCTAAGTTAACCCTATTTATTTTTTGTCTTTTTGTCTATAGAGAAATTTGTACAATGGATAATTAATTGTCAACCAAACTTTAATTTTTATTTATAAATGTGCAAAATGTAAATGATAAGTGTGATGTAAAATTAACTCTCAACAAAACATTGAAACATTGTAAAATTAACTTAGCAATTCCATTGAAACCGTCTTCTCTATTTATAAAAATTAACTTTTCAACAAAACATGGCATAAAACATCTAATATACCAAAGAGTGACAGGTAACTGCACTTCCAAGCAGTTAGGCTTTGCGCGTTCTGGGTCTTAATCTTTTATCAGGTGAAGTTGTATTATTCTCATGGATTTCTACTGATTAATTTTCTGACAAAGGCCACCCAGTCCCACAATCTAGACAAGCTCTTGATCTTAATCTTTGGAGTAGGGTTAGCAAGTGTAATTTGGCTTTCATCAGGTGAAGTTGTATTGTTTTCATTGATTTCTTTTAATTCATATTCTGACAAAGGCCACTCAGTCCCACAACCTGGACAAGCTGTTGATCTTAATCTTTGGAGAAGGGTTAATTAGTAGATGTAATTTGGCTTTCATCAGGTGAAGTTGTATTATTTTCATGGATTTCTGCTGATTCATATTTTGACAAAGGCCACTCATTTCCACAACCTAGACAAGTTCTTAAGCCCTGTTTGATACATTCAAGTGTACTTATAATAAGATTAAGGTGATTTGATGTTGTTAAATTAAAGATATGTTATATTTCTATTTGAGGTTTTTAAAAAAGCAAAAAAAAAAAAAACCCCAAGTCGCGAGAAATCTCTTATTCCAAGTCGTAGGAAATTCCTACGACTTGGACATTTAAAAAAGAAAACAAAAAACTTGGTTAATTATTTTCAATAAAATATATTAGAAAATGGATAAAAAAAAAAATGTCGATAGCTCTACATGCCTTCCGATCTTCTGCAAAATTTCAACCATAAATTGCATTGTCATGCCTCCAAACACCACGTAGTTCCTCTGCTTCTAGGTGAAATTATGAATCTTAATTTGACTTAGACAACTAATAGCGACATTACTATCTGAAAGATAAATTAAGATTCATGCTTTAACACTTCAATATCAATTATAATTAAGAAGAAAGAGACCCTATGATGTAAGACGTACCTTAATCAATTTATTAATTTCTCTGTTTACCAACTCTGTTAATTAATAATTAGTCATTTAATTTTCATATTAGTTAATTGGGAAATTTTCTCATGTGCCTATGGAAACTTTCAAATTAGTCAATTTACACATGAAAACACCATAATATTCAATATCTCCATCAAAATTTAATTTTCTTTCTTTTATTCCCTTTTATCTATTTTACTTTTTATTTAATTATTTTAAAAATCAAACAAATAAATATACTATTTTATTAAATGGAGGTATCCATCAAATTTGTAACAATATTTAATAAGAGCTTTTTGGAGATGCATCATCTTCCTTCCGGTCGTGCAAAATAGTTTAGGGCCTTCTTCGCTCCATCTCTCTCTCCCTTCTGTCCCCCTTGTTCTCTTTTTTTCTCCACGGCTCACTAACTCCAGAAGTCTAAACACTAGCTAATTTTCTCCTCTCCCCAAATATCAGTTTTCTTCCGTTAATAGCGTCAAAAAGTTCTTTCAATGAAGGAAGATTAATTTTCATTACACAAATAGTCAAATTCGTTGGCTACTCTAAGCTTTAATGTCAGAATTTATTGAGACAGCACCATTCCATTGTCTAGATAGTGAGTTATTTGTCACTTGTCATGCTTTATTCCCTGCTTGGCTTGAAGAATATTACTTTTCTGATTTTATGTGGAACTTAATTTAGGTGCATACTGCATAATCCATATTCGTGGATTATCCGCAACGTATCAGTATTTGTTTAAGGCGGGTTTGGTTTTGAATTTTGACATCCGTTTACTATCTGTATTCGTATCTGCTCATTGAAAGATGTATACGGATATGATATCAGCATTATCCGCTCCGAATCTACTCTGTATACACCCCCAAGCAATAAATTTATGTATCCACTCATTGAAAGATGGATACAGATACAAGTTTTCATGTTTTGGACATAAATTTATGAAAATTTTGAGGAAATACGTATGATATACAGTATATTATTAACGCTTTTGTACTAGTGTTATTTAAATGTAATAAATATCTTTTGTATAATTCTAATGTATAGGATCGCATCCAATTTTGAAAGTTTCAAAATTTGGTGGGGCCCACACCATTCCATTGTCTAGATTAGGAATGATTAATGAGTGAGCATGAGCGAGTTAGGGTATGTTCATGCTCGCTCATTTAGTAAATGAGCGAGTTGATAAATAAGTGAGTTTAAGCAAGTTTATAAATGAGTGAGTCGGAAATGAGCGAGTTATAAGCGGCTCACAAGTTATGAGTACTAAAATTTAATAAATTGTCATAATTCTAGATAGTGGTCATGCTTTATTCCCTACTTCGCTTGGAGTGCGTATCCTCTGAGATATGAGTCCGCATTGTCTACATTAACTCAAAAGATAATCTTATGAGTTGATGCATCTCAGTCATCTGATTGTAAAATGAACTCATCAAGTCCCCATTTTTAATACAGAAGTCTTTAATATTAGTGCAGATTTGTTCACACAAATTTTAAAACAAGTCAAACAATTCAGATACATTAACTCAAAAGATTCTTTTTTGAGTTAACGCAGAGGATATGGATTCCTGAGATATCTCATATTTTCTGTGACCTATGTGTCCGGTGCCTATTCGAGGTGACGTAGGGGGGCCGATATTATTTGAGGTTTGAGATTCCCACAGAACGTATTGAAACGGTTGAGATTTTCCAAAAAGTCACGCAAAATATGAGATATCTCAGTGGATGCTAATTCCTTAGCTTGAAGGCCAGTATTTTCTGATTTTCTGTCGATTTAGGTGCATACTGCATAGTCCACTGAAGTTTAGTTGTTGCAATTAGTTAAATTATAATTTAAATTATTTATTCATTTTTATATTTAAATTTTATTAATTAGTCTTATGTCTCAAAGTTTATATAATTCAATTATTGGATAATTATTCGTTTTGTATCCGTATTCGAATCCATATCCGTAAATTATTTGCTTCATTTCCGTATTTGTTTAAGGCGGATTTGGTTTTAAATTTTGACATTCGTTTACTATCTGTATTCGTATCCATTCATTGAAAGATAGATATGGATGTGATATCAGCATTATCCGCTTTGAATCTGCTCCATTTACACCCCCCAAACAATAAATTTATGTATCTGCTCATTGAAAGATGGATACGGATACGGATTCGGATACACGTTTTCACGTTTTGGACATAAATTTATGGAATTATTTAGAAAATGCGTATGATATATAGTATATTATTAACGCATTTCTAGTAGTGTTATTTAATTGCAATAAACATCTTTCAGTACAGCAAGCTGTACTTTTTAACCTTGACTAACTCTTGATTTAGACTGCAAGTGCACAATCCTATCATTTGTATTGTCAGGTATCGATCCAAGGGACGGTTTAGGTATCAACCAGATTATACTTAAAGTAGCTAAAAACTAGAAGTTGAAAAAGTTGGTTTAGGTAATTATGTTTCCTAAGTTCAATTGCAATAATTAAATGACAGAAAGTAAATTAACTTGGTTTTAATCAATAATAAAAAGGTGTTTCCAGATTTTCAGACTCATTTAAGTTCTGCCTCTCAGTCCCTGATACGGGCCATACAGCTTCCTGTACGGGTCGTATCAGTTTATCCGGGCCATACAGCTTCATGTCTGACATGTACAAACTTCGAGTTAATGCACCAAATACAGTTTCTTTGTGTTGTTCTTTTGTGCAGGTTTTTACTGACCAGACCTAATGTTCCTAAACCTCAACTGTCGTATTTTGGTTTATTAACTTAGTATGGCATTGCAATATCTACCCTCGTCGAGTTCTAGACCTCAACTGTCATATATTGGTTTGAATTACCTAGTTGCTTGTTTGGTATACTGAAGGTAACCTCTTATCCGTCAATAAGAGGAAATGTTCACCTTTCGACTACTAATTGGTTTCACCTTTCAGGTCGCTAATCCTACCTCATGTATTTAGTTTGGTCGAGAGACTATAAGGGTTGTAATCCGCTACAGACGTGGCCATTCATCTATTGGCAAACCAATAATAATCAAACAATTTATGCTAACCAATTAAAATCAAACACAATCAAGCAAACACAAATTTCAACACAAAAAGTTCCAATATCCAAAATGCAAAACAAAACATTCGATTACATCTTAACCCTAGAAACAAATAAATCTACTCAAACATGGTTCTAAAGCAAATAAAACAGATGAGATAAAGGAAAGTCATGATAAAACCCAAAGAAGAAGATGATCCACAACAAAAATCGCGTCTTTTACTTCTCAACTTCGCCTCCAAGCAATAGCCGCCAATCCAAACCCTAGAAAATGCTTCTCTGCTCCAGAATTAGCTCTCAGATACAAGAAATCCTATATATATCCATCTCTGGCCGACCTTCCTTCATTAGACCTTGTTTCCAGATTCTAGATCTGTTTCCAGATTTATCTGATATGACTTGGACAGGATCCTGTCCAACCCGTAAAACTGTGTTTTTTTCTCAAATTGTAGATCTTTTCGCAAACTTACCAAAAAGTGGTTGTACATTCAAAACGGAGTTACGAGTCAAAAGTTGTGACTGTTTTAAGTTCGGATATTGAAATTTCAGCAGAATGTTGTCCGACCCGAACATAATGTTGTCCAACCTGGACAAAATGTTCAGAAAATAGATTTTCTTTCTAATTTTGCCAATTTCCTGCAAGATAAAAATAAAAGTGCAGCAGTACCATATTATATAAATATTTAATTGAATAAACATGGTTTCATTGTTTTGAACACAGATTTTGGTACATAATTCGGTCGAAAATATAGATATAATGGCGTGATATCAATAATTCTAATATATAGACGTTCAATTTGAAAGTTTCAAAATTCGGTGGGGCCCACACCATTCCATTGTCAAGATAGTTAGTTGTCAGTTGTCATGCTTGATTGCCTGCTTGGCTTGAAGGCATCTTCTGATTATCTGTGGCACTTAATTTAGGTGCATACTACATGGTCCATTGAAATATTATTACAATTAGTTAAATTATAATCTAATTTAAATTATTTATTCATTTTCATATGTAAATTTTGCAATTAGTCTTTATATCTCAAAGTTTTTATAATTTAATTATCTGACAATTATTCATTTCGTATCTCTATTCAAATCCATATCTATGAATTATCCGCTCCGTATCCGTATTTGTTTAAGACGGATTTGATTTTGAATTTTAAAATTCGTTTACTATCCGTATTCGTATCCACTCATTGAAATATGGATACAAATATAGTATCAGCATTATCCGCTCCGAATCTGCTCTGTTTACACCCCCAAGTAATAAATTTATATACCTGTTCATTGAAAGATGGATACGGATATGGATTCAAATACACGTTTTCACGTTCTGGACATAAATTTATGAAAAAATTTAGCTAATACATATGATATACAGCATATTATTAACGCTTTTGTAGTAGTGTTAGTTAAATGCAATAAATATCTTTTGTATAATTTTAATGTATAGGATCACGTTCAATTTTGAAAGTTTCGAATTTCGGTGGGGCCCACACCATTCCATTGTCTAGATAGTAAGTTGTCACTTGTCATGCTTTATTTCTTGCTTGGCTTGAAGGCTATTATCTTCTGATTTTCTGTGGCACTTAATTTAGGTGCATACTGCATAGTTCATTGTTGCAATTAGTTAAATTATAATTTAAATTATTTATTCATTTTCATATATAAATTTTGTTAATTAATCTTTATGTCTCAAAGTTTAAATAATTCAATTATCTGATAATTATTCGTTTTGTATCTGTATTCAAATTCATATCCGTAGATTATCCGCTCCATATCCATATTTGTTTAAGGCAAATTTAGTTTTGAATTTTGACACTCGTTTACTATCTGTATCCGTATTCGCTCATTGAAAGATAGATACAGATATGGTATCAACATCATCCGCTCTGAATCTGCTTCGTTTACATCCCTAAGTAATAAATTTATGTATCTGCTCCTTGAAAGATGGATATGGATATGGATTTGAATACACGTTTTCACGTTTTGGACATACATTTATGAAATTATTTAGAAAATGCGTATGATATACAGTATATTAACGCTTTTTAGTAGTGTTATTTAAATCCAATAAATATCTTTTGTATAATTTTAAGAGAAAAGGTTTCTGTCCACTGAGTTTTGTCCACAATCTGTCCACTACACTATCCATTTTCAATTTAACTGTTTTCAATTGTCTCCGCTATCCACTTTATAACAGCCTATTTAAACACCGACGGACGATGGAACCTTCCTTTTTTTGAATTTCATTTCCGATATTTCCAAATCCGATCTGATTTTCTCCGCATTTGCTTATTACCTTCCTCTTTCGCGTGACACCAGATTCATTCCATTCTCCATTCGCGATTGACTTTTAGATCTCTTTGACAGCCATCGTTTTGTTAAAGAGAAGATATTTTCGAATAAAGACATCGTCTTCGATAAAAAGCCATCATTAACTAACGAATTTTGTCTGGGAAGAGAAATGAATCTCATAAAAAGGTTCATTCGTTGAGAAATGAATCTCCGACAGCCATTGTCTCTTTTTCATTTACGAAATCAAAATTTTTTTAATCTGATTCGTGACTCTGATTAATTTCTCAAATCTCCTTTCTCAAAGCCACAGCTTCTATAAAACCTAATAAGTTTCATTAAAAATTTCTCTCCTCTCAAAAGCAGCAAGCACGAAATCGTAATTGTTATTTTTTTATTTACCTTATCTGATTCATTTTTCCTTTGCAATGTCGATTTTAATTGAGATTACTGACTCGATCTCGTTTTTTATACATGATCGCAATGGAACCTTCAATCGTGGAGCGCGATCGAATAGAAGTTATTTTTGTTGAAGAGCACGGCAAAATTCAAATCTAGTAAGTTATTTTTGTTGAATTTATTATTTTCGTTGTATGCAGTAACAGATCTAGCATTTCAAATGAAATCTGGAGGAAAGAGATGATAGAGAAGCGATATGGAGTATTGATCTATTAATTTTACTGTATTGCCCCGTTAATTTTTACAGTATTCATCTTGTGGAAATTTGGAGGAAATAGATGATAGAGAGGTGATATGGAGTATTGATTTGTTAATTTTACAGTATTGCCCCGTTAATTTTACAATATTGCCCCGTTAATTTTCCAGTATTCATCTTGTCATTTTTACAGTTTTTCTGTTGAATTTGTTTTTTTCATTGTATGCAATAATAGATTTATCATTTTGACTGAATTTTTATTTGAATATTAGTCGTATGTTGTAATTTCGTATGATTTTGTATTATCTGTTTTTTTACAGTACATATATATATGAATTACATATATATGTCTCATTTTACAGGATATCGAACTGTTATGAAAGTTTCTGGATGTTTGAAAATGTGAAGTACGTTTTTTGTAGGATTTGTTATTTATGTTACAACATTGAATAATGAATTTTACAGTATTTGTGCATATTGAACTGTTTCATATTACAGGCTCTCCTATGAACATATGTTGTTTTGTGGTAAACAGATTTTTTGTGTGATGATGGATATATGTATAGATTTAGCAATTTTAGAGTATACATGGTATTATTTTATTGTTTATATTTTGCAATTTTATAGTATACATGATTCTTTGTAGGTTATAGTTTTAAATTGAAATGTAGCATTTGTTACATTTTATCTTACAGTATAGATGGTATTATTTTATGGTTTAGCTTTAGAAATTTTACAGTATACAAGATTTAATTTTACAGTTCTGCTGATTTAATTTAACAGTATACAAGATTCAATTGTAAATTTTACTGTGTAGAAGATTCAATTTTACAGTATACAAGATTCAATTGAAAATTTTACTATATACAAGATTTAATTTTACAGTATACAAGATTCAACCCAGTGCGGACGCTAATAATTAACTCTAACTGCCAATAACCGCTAATAACTAACTCTAACTGCCAATAACTTCCTATAACTGTAATTTTCGAAAGTACAGTTTGAAAGTACATTTTTTTTTGTTTTGTTGTGCAAGTTGCAATCTTTTTTTAACTATTATGGGACCACTTCAAATAGTTGCTAGATGTTTTGTGATTAACTGATATATTTTATGTGATATATTGTATAATTATACAGCATGTAGAAGTAATTTTACAGTATTCGCACAAGTCAAAGCTGTGAACAAATAGTGGACAAAAGGCTGTGGACAATTAGACGCTTCCTAATTTTAATGTATAGGATCACGTTCAATTTTGAAAGTTTTAAATTTCGATGGGGCCCACACCATCCATTTGTCTAGATAATGAGTTACAACTTGCCATGCTTTATTTGAATATTTGTCTAGATAAATATCTTCTGATTTTCTGTGGCACTTAATTTAGGTGCATACTGCATAGTCCACTGAATTTCAGTTGTTGCAATTAGTTAAATTATAATCTAACTTACATTATTTATTCATTTTCATATTTAAATTTTGTTTACTAGGCTTTATATCTCAAAGTTTATTTAATTTAATTATATGATAATTATTCGTTTTATATCCATGAATTATCTGTTCTATATCCGTATTTGTTAAAGGCGGATTTGATTTTAAATTTTGACATATGTTTATTATCTGTATTCGTATCCGCTCATTGAAAGATAGATACGCATATGGTATCAGCATTATCCACTCCGAATCTGCTCTGTTTAACACCCCCAAACAATAAATTTATATATCCGCTCATTGAAATATGGATATGGATATGAAATTGGATACACATTTTGGGCATAAATTTATGAAATTTTTGAGAAAATGCATATGATATACAGTATATTATTAACGCTTTTGTAGTAGTGTTATTTAAATACGTATGATCACGTCCAATTTTGAAAGTTTCAAAATTCAAAATAATCCAATATATACCTACACTTGATTGATTTGAATGTTGTGATCCATGCTAAAATATAAGAATGAAGACATGGTAGCACATGATTTGAATCAGATTCGTTCCAGTTCAGATGCGCCGAGAAATACATTTTCACTATGGTCACATTCGATCTGATCTAAAGTTAATGGAATGGAGAACAGTTACTCTTTCTTAAACAACACACAATAATGACTCACAATATGGCGTGCATCAACGACCAATCTCTACTAATTAATTAATCTTAATTAAGAATGCATCAAGCAGTCGGCCAATTGAGACGACCTTAATTTATATAAGTTCCTCCGAGCTTCTTACTGGAATACTGGAAAACAAATCTAATACTGTGCTATATTCACAAAACAGTTCGTCCTGGTACCACCAAGAAGATATATCCACTCTCAAATTTCTTTAATAAATCACTCGCTCGTTTCAGCTGACATATATATACACCTGAGAAGCGGGATGGCTGATGCTGAGGCAGCTGTAGATATTGTGATCGGCAAGCTGAATGATGCTGAAGTTCAAGAGGTTTTACACTTATACGGTGTCAATCAGCGAGTAATTGGGAGAGTCAGAGATAAACTCACCCTGTTTCGGTCTGTAATCATTGATGCTGGCAGAAAGAAGCTAACAAGCGAAAGAGAGAAATTTATGTTGAAGGGGGTCAGGGATGTTGCCTACTTTATAGAAGATGTCATGGACACCTTTCTCGTAGATATCCCTCAAAATTCACAAAAATTGGGCATGAGGGAGACCATAAAAAACATGCTAAGAAAAACAAAAAAGCTCCCGGATGTACACAAATTTGTAGACGAGATGAGCCGGATCGAAGAAATGACCAAAAATATCAGCGAAGGAATGGGGAAATATGGACTTAATAATTTGGGTGAGGTTACTGCCAGGCCAACAGTACCTGACATTGATCCCGATATTGTCGGCTTCAAGGCAGACCAGGACTGCATTCTCAAGGAGTTGCTTGATGAGACCACCAAGAGACGTTCTGTGGTCTCAATTTGCGGAACCGGTGGACTTGGAAAGACTACTCTTGCACTAAAAGTGTATAATTAGTATGTGCTTTTTTTATTTTCTAAATTGTGTCATTTACTATCAATTTGATTTTAATTGACCTTTCTCCCTATTTTAAATTTTTTCACAAATTTTATTTATAAAAATTACACACTTTAGTTAAGATAATTAAAATGAAAAACATGGTTAATATATTTGTCTTAATGTAAAAATTGTATTTTATGAGAAGAGGTCCGCTTTGGTCATTATATTTCTCAGATCGAGTCCTTAATCGAAGATGATTTTTTTTTAAAGCGCACTATAAATTTAAGTAATATATTTAGATGATATATGTTTCACCACAAGAAGATCGAGTATATAGGTGACGTACTAATTTAAATTCATTAACTAATTAATTTTATATAGAACAATTAATGTCTTAGACATTAACTAATTTTGTAATTCGATATTAATGGGGTAATGTCACACGAGGCTCATAAACTCTTGACTTATTGTAACTACTTGGCTCCAAACTATCAATCAGTGTCAAACACTGCGGTCAGTTAATTTTGTACTTAATGCTTAATTTTAAATAATAAAATGACCATAATTATATTCTTGATAAATTTATCCTCTTTGTTAGTTATAGTACTGTTTAAAAAAAATAATACTAAAATAATAATAATTTCTATTTTATTAATATTAAAAAGTTAGTACTATCGTTGAAATACTTTTTGTCAGTTGCGGGAAAAAAGTATGATTACATGTAAGGATTACGTGTTTAAATAAAAATAAAATTTTTTTTTGAGAGCCTGATCCTTGGCTTAATTAATTGGAAATGCATGTGTTGTTTCTTGTATTATTATATATAGGGTTAGCTAATATCAAATTGATTGTTTTTGAGGTCTTATATAACTAAGTTGTTTTTCAATTTTCAAAGTTCAAAAAGTCAATCCAAACCGTTAGATTTGATTTCTATATTAAAATGTGCTTGGAGATCAAATTTTATATATTTTTTAATTTATTTACTATTTATTAAGCCAATTTGAAAATCACTAATTCAACGGTAGTTTAACAAAACAGTAAAATCAGGAGTCACTGTTGGATTAATGATTTTCAAAGTGGTTTAATAAATAGCAAACAAATTTCAAAAAATATAAAATTTTGAGATTTGCGTAAAAAAAAATCTAAAATATTTAGATTTGCTAATACGCTTTAGTATATTATATTGAGTTTGTTAAATCGATATTAATTGTGTACATGCTTGCGTTCATATCTGATTCGTACTTTTACATGGTTTTATTAACATTGCTCAAAAGCTCAACAAGATCAGCTAGACTTGGGAAGGTCGAGTATTTTAGTAGTCCCGTCAATACACTGTTATTAAAACTGGACCGGACCGGACGGTGGATTGGAATAAACTGAACCGAAATCAAGTCCGCTTCAGTTCGTCTATAAGACCAAACATACATATAAACCGGGAAAAAAAAAAAACGGACGGTTTTTCACGTTTTTTTTCAAGTTTGAACTAGCAACCAACAGGGCCCATTTGGCCATTTATTCCTCGGTAAAAGGAAAAGGTAAAATGCATCTAACATGTGATATTTTGTGAGCAAATTTGTGTAGTCTTTTGTGTTGCTATAATGTATTCTATTTTAAATAATTATGTATTTGAACATGATACGCGTCATAATATTAATTTTTTTTAATAATTTTGAACCTTAGAAAATTTAATATGAATTTTTAATAGTTCTTTTCTATCACAATAAATAAAATTTTAGTCTTTCATCTTTTTTTTGTTGATTTTTTATCTCATCCATAGACAAATTAAACTTTTATTTGATATATTAGTTCAACAATACACATTTTTATACCCTTACACTTAGTTAAAATTAATTAAGGAATTAAGGACTAATTAATACTTTTGTTTTATTTGAATAATAACCTTTTTATTAAATAATTCATTGTTATTAAAAAATCAGCAGTTGAACCAATTAACCTACTGGTCCGACCAGTAAACCATTGACCCGATGTATTACCGGGTCGATGTACGGTCTGATTCTGATAACATTGCGTCAATAGCCTTTTGCAATGTCGTGACAAGAACAAAAGAAAATAGAAGCAAAAAAAAGAGTATAAAACCTGGCCTTCTGACCCCCTGTTGCATGGAAATAAATCTGCTTTGATTCAAAGGAATTGTGGATTCTGTTATTTCAAATCCAACCTTTCATTTATTTTGAGATTTGTGTATAACAAATAATTTATATTGAAATTAGTGCATTTTAAAAATAAAAAATTGAATTTGGAATAACAGAGACCCTATAATTCCTCCTTTGGATCGTAGCAGATTTATTTCCCTGTTGCCTATGCATCTCTATATATAGATGTCCCAAGTCTAAGGGCCCAACCCTAACACAATAGATTGGCATGAAAATCATAATTTTCTATTTACCCACTTTTCCATATTCACTTACATATTTTTATCTAGTCTTTCGTCTTTGTATTTTGGTTATACTAATGTCCAATATAATATTTTATTTTCAGTGGTGATGTCAAAAAACAATTTGAAGTTCGCATATGGGTAGATATTTCTCAAAATTTTTAAAAAATTGAGATTTTGAGGAAGATAGCGCAACAACTTAACCTTGAGCAAACCAATGAAGCAGGAGTGATTCTTGCAAATGAAGTAGAAGTGATTCTTACAGAGATTCAGAAGTATCTCGGAGACAAAAAGTACCTCATAGTCCTAGATGATGTCTGGACAACTGATCTATGGACTCAAATTAGAGCAGCATTTCCCGATAACAACAATGGGAGTAGAGTACTTATGACTACTAGGTTCACTTATGTTTCTAAGAGTGCAAAACCTATGTGTGAACCATACAAGCTCCAGTTCTTAAATGAGGAGTTTAGCCGAGAGCTTTTGTTAAAAACAGTTTCTCCTAATAATCCAAATAGTTATTTTGATGATCTTTCTGATATTCTAGATCAATTTATCCACAAGTGTGGTGGATTGCCTCTGGCATTGTTAACAGTAGGTAATCTCTTATTTTGCAAGCCACCTAGCTATGATGCTTGGAGTAGCTTGTTACAAACAATGAGTTGGCATGTTGAAGGAAGAATTTGTAGCGAGGTCATAAGCACCAGTTATGAGGACCTACCATTTGTTCTCAGATCATGTTTTATGTACTTCGCTGCATTTCCCGAAGACTACGATATTCATGCCGCATCATTATTTCGATTGTGGATTGCAGAGGGCTTCATCCTACAGAAAGATAATATAACATTGGAAGAAACTGCAGAGAGTTTTTTAGAAGAACTTGTACAAAGGTATTACATCTTCATTTAAATGATTTACAGATGTTAATATAACTACACACGTTAATGTAACATGCTGATTGCAATTGAATAACCTCAGCATCTTAAAATTCATTAATGTTTATAACATATGTTACATAAACAATACTCTATTTTAAGTTCGTAGCTTGAAAATTTTGGGCAACAGCCAACAAGATGCAAGATATTACATTAAAGACCACTCCAAAATCAAAACCCGATGGGCTTGATCATTTAAAATCATTTTTTTTCACTGTATGCCAGGAGCATGGTTGAAGTAAAAAGTAGATCATATGATGGTTCCATCAATGTTATACGCATACACATCGTACTGCAAGATTTTGCTATCCAAAAAGCCAGGGAAGACAACTTTCTCCTGGTGTATTCACAACCAGATGATAAAATGAGCTTGAGCAGGGCACGTCGTGTGGCAATTCACAATCCAGATTGTGAAGAACTTATAATGAGCGAAAACCTCCGCACTCTTTTGTGCTTCCATAGAGGAAGAATGCCAAATTGTTCTGCGCAGAGACGGCTCAGAGTGGTTAGCTTTGGACAGTACATTGAGAATATAATAGAGTTGAAGATGTTTGAGGGTTTGACTCTGTTAAGACACCTGAGTCTTCGTGGTATGATAAGTGATGAGCGTGATCAAGAATTCTTTGAGAAAGTGGTGATAAGCAGAATGAAATTTGTGCGGACCCTTCAAGTACAAATACTAAAAACAAATAATGACCAGTACATTGAGTTTCCTAAGTGTACGTGGCTCTGAAAATCAGGGCATGCTCTGAACTGAAATTAGTTTTATTTTTTCTGATAACATGAAACAGAACTGAGGTTTTTTATTTATTTATTTTGGCAAAAAGGGGAAAAAACCTGAGTTGCCAGGCCAATCTTGTCAGAAGAGACCAGAGACGTATGAAATGGAAACCAAGAAAGAAAGAAGGGAGATGAGTCTTTCTAGTAAACTGCAATTGACATTTTTTTTTCTTAATTCATACTAATCTTTGAGTAATTGTGTAACTAACTAGCAGAACTGTAAGAGAGAAACATGTATTTTGGTACTTCTGTTGTAATTGAATCTGAAATATTGATTTTATAACTTTATTTATTTTTTTCTCGGTCCTTCCTCATTGTTTTGCTGGACCAACAAAATTCCACTTAAATTTCCAGAAATTCATAAATATTGTGGAACCATTTAAGGTCTCTAAATGTAGATCATTGTAGTCACGGTCAAACAAGTAGTTCTCATTTTTTTCTAAAAAGTTGTTACTTGAGCTAAGAGATATTATGGAAAGAATCTCGCATTATTGGCACAACTGCAATTTTGTTTTGGTGGATTGGATTCTTTGATTGATTTTGGAAAGAAATCAAATGTTTCTGATTAAAAAGCAAGCCCCATATGCTGATTGCAAGCTAAACGTGCATGCCTTCTTACAGCAGTTGATTTATGATGAGTCTAAAAATGTAATTAATGCTCGTATAATTTTTTTTTTAGCTAATGTATATGCATGCTTAGGAAAAAGTGTTTCATATTGTAAAGAATAATTTTTGACACCTGTAGTCTTTTGCTGATGAGGAAATTCCGTGGTAGATCTCCTCCACTCAAGCTGAAATTTGAAAGTCGAAAGTTTCTATGGTATGTTAAATTTTGTTCATATCTTTTTACGCATTCTTGCTTTTTATATTTCAGGAGTAAACAGAAGATCATTATCTATCAATTCTTCATTTAAGCCTTTCAATCTTTTTCCTTCTGTACGTACACTATTAGTATTAATTCTTGACCATTGTTCCAGTAGTTATTCTTCATCATATGACTCCACTAGTTTGATACGGTCAATTTTCTAATTAATTATTACTACGTCAATTAGTTCTTTACTCTTTAGTATGGACTCAAATAGTCAGTCAAAAGCTTTCTGGCGCTTTATATATATAGGATGAACCCATGGGTTAATTTGACTTGGGCTAGCAAAAAACTCCTGGCTGATGGCTCACTGGAGATCAGTTAGGAAGTAATTAACTTGTTTGATTCTGACTCAGCTCATTATTAGTGAGTTCAAACTTGATCCGCATTGACTTGTTCGACCAATCAGTCCACTATAAGAAAATATGAACAATGAAAGAAATAAAAAACAAGAGAAACTCCAGAAAACAATTTAAAAGGTTGACTTCGGATCATATCACCCGTTACCATTATCCTTTCAATAAATGACAGTACATATTATTAAGGGAATAAATTCTAAATCAGTTAATTCAGTACAGCGTTATTGCGTACCAACAAAAATTGCAATTATTTCAGTATTTTCATATGCAAGCAATTAATTTGGTACCGTTTTGCAAGAGTCTCAGACCTAAAACATCATAACAAAGACCTAGAACATCAACAAAAGAATATGCCAAAATAGTTTCTAGTATTTCGTATTTCAATGCAAGTGCAAGTTAAATGAGTATCAACCAAAACGGGTCCAGAACCATGAATTGGATCCACCACCTCTTTGATTCCATCTGGTAGCTTTTATTTGTTTTTTCTGACTCCAGTTTGTATGAGAGAGGCCCCTATACCTTAGTAGACAAAAACATTTTGAATCTTCAAACACTAATTTTTCAGCAAGTGAGCTATGGAATCCTGTTGGAGATGCATAATCCAGGTACACTTAGCAAAACTTGGAATTTTACCGATTGTACCTTCTTCTTTTTCACCTTTTCTGCTTCTTCCCATATTTTCCAATTATAGTGGCAAGTCAGTAACGGCTAGAAATGCTGTTTTAGGAAAAACTAAATACCAATGTTGCTGGTCAGTTCTTTAATTGTGCTCTGGAAGAGTATTTTATTTTCGTTTCCACAACATTGCAACAAACAAATTAAATAATTAACCATAGTACATTTCATCTTCCTCAAGTTTTTGCTGTCAAAGTCACTGGTACATTAACTTGATCAGACCAAGAACATGATTTGGTGTTTGATTTAAGATGTATTGCATTTCAAATCCTTACACTAAATTTTTTATTCAATATGACAACATTTACAGGCTGATTTCCACTGGAAAAAAAAAACTAAACCTTGTTACATAGGATATCTATATCTAAACAACAACTGGGCTGTAACTTAAAATTTCTTCAATGAAATGGACTAAGGCCTTTTATCCAAGAAAACCAACAACTGGGCTCTGGGTCAACAACGGTTGTAGGCTCGCAGCATAATCCCGGGCCACAAATCAAACTGTATTTATGGATTCACCAGTAAATCCTTCTGATGCACGTTGCAAGTAATCTCAACAACTTTAAATATATCCAAGTACCTACTCCTGAATATCATCAAGAAAAACTAATCAATTTTTCTGATTATTTTTTTTTTTTGAGAGAAAAGATACTTTCTCTCGGGCCAAAGAATTGTGTACATGATAGGTAGATGCATATCAGGCCACCCCAATTGTGCCAAAATAGAAGAATTTTGTACAGAAAAATGTAAGTGTCAGAACAATTGGTTCTTGTGTAACGTTTTATCTGTTCTCGCTCTTTATGACATTACTATTTAAACAAGTCATAAATTAAGGATACAAACAATGAAAAAATAATCTGTGTTTTGAACCATAGAATGTATAATAGATTGTAGGTGAATCACAATCTCAATGTTCAGTCACCTCTAATCCCCCCTACTGTTTCTCAGCATCCCTTTCTATTACCAAATGAGAAAGATAGTACGGAACCGATGAGCTCATACAACAAGTGGGAAGTCAACATGGCCCAAGAAGATCGAGCACTAGAGGTTCTAAATTCAACACACGCTTCAAGAATCACTACTATCACTCTAATCTCAACTTGATCAATTTAGATGAAGTAGATTTGAGATTGTTGAAAGAATATTGAAGTTAAAGCACAAGCAACAATGGCAAAGGCTAAACCTCATAAAGGATTCGAAAATTGCTGCTCAAAGGCGGTTAATTGCATAGAAGAAAAATAATCAAATCTTCTTTATATAGAGAGATGATAGAAAAGGAAACAAAATTAGGATTTTGCCATCAACTGTTATCATATAACGGTTGGCTCAAATCTAATAAACTACGAATTAGGGTTTTGCTTGTGCTTTAATCAAACGTTCCAACTTTTGACCAACTGTTCAAAACGGTGGGCTACTGGTTAGTTTGTGCCTACTTTGCCTGGAAAAATAAATTTGCAATTCGAAATTTTGATTTTAACTGTTACAACAGTTGGACTTAGACAACACAACCTCAAATTTACTTTACTTTACTTTCAAATATAAAAATGATAAAATCAAATGGTAAAATAAAGGGTAAATTTTGCTGGAGGTCACTAAATTTTGTTATTTGTCACGAATTGATCACTCAAGTTTAATTTGTCCATTTTGAGTCACTCAACTTTGTTATTTGTCTCAATCAAGTTCCTCTATACTTTTTCATTCAAAAATTTAACGGAATATTCCTATTCTGTCAAAAAAATTAACAGAATGTATTCATTCCCTCCAAAATATTAACGGAATCAGCATATTTTATCTAAAATACTAACGGAATTAGCATATTACGTTAAAATTTTGGATGGAAAAAAATAGAGGGACTTGATTGAGACAAATAACAAAGTTGAGTGACTCAAAAATGACAAATCAAACTTGAGTGACCAATTCATGACAAATAACAAAGTTTAGTGACTTACAGCGAAATTTATCCTAAAATAAAATATGTTGTTCTTCATGATTTAGCCAATCCATCTAGCATTTGTTCACCATGAATCATGTCATGGTGCTTTTCTTGATTACTCAAATTGATATAACAATTAAACCTGCGAACATCTAAAACAAAGAAACCATAAAATTTGATATTTATATATTTTGCAAATTAGTAAAATAGAGAATTATATTGCTTACAACAACATAAATGTCTAGCCTAATATGGACAAAACTCAAGTCATTGATGGACTGATCGTGATGTTTGCTATTAAAGAATTGCATTCCAAGAAGAGTTTCTTGTCATTAGAGCGTAGCTCGTGCTCACGAAGATGGTTGGCGATCTCGCAAGAATCGACTTATTTGATGGAAACTTTTACAGAGTCAGGTATTATGTTCCCCACTTCAGTTATTTTAGATTTGAGTCTGCTTTGGCATAGGATGATCCTTAATTAATTAAGAATTAAGGTAGGAAATTGTTTTTCTTTCCCGATATGTAAGTGTTTGAACCTAGATGAAATGTAATTGTTGAATATGTAGATGGAGGTGTTTGACCTCCCAACAGTTTTGTCAATATATTTATAAAAAGAAAAGGAAAATACGAAAAACTTAATATATATTCAACCCAGAGTTTACATAATTCTATCACACTTATAAATTTATCGGTGGGATGGAATAGCCTACATATGGATGTGTGGTGAAATATTCATCATCACCAATCTTATTCTAGACACACTACTGAAAGCACTATTCAAGTCATAACTTGTATAACCGAGCATTACATCAAGAACAAAACAGCAACTAATTAAAGAGGATGCACGATTTTGGTAATGTAATCCTTAGCAGAATTTGCGGTGTCCCCATCAAGCGGGAAGTAGATATATATATATTTTTTTCAACAAGTAAAAATATCTTATTAATTAATGTCTGCATATATATATATCTCTCGTCTCCATTCTTATATTAAGCAAGTAGATATCCTAATTCGCTAATAGCTTTGATTAAAAGATAAAATTTCGGACTGAATATTAGTTCTTCAATCAAATATTATAATTCATGCATCTTTTTTTATATTGGATCCTGATAATAATCCTCGCAGCCTCAACCCCGCAAAAAAACCCAGCACAAACTGCCAAAAAAGTCATGGGGGGACCGCTCAGTCATTAATACTCCGCAGAAACTGTTAGTATTTAACTTAAAATATCAAAGTATTTATCTTGAATTTGCAAAGTATTAATCCATATGCAATGATCTCTATTTAGGAAAGAATAAATCAATCCATTAATTGTCCCCACACAAAATTTCATTTTTTTTTAATCATCCCCGCACAACTGGAGACTATTAAATAAACAATCCCCTCATAAATACTTGTCATTTATCCCCGCACAAATTTTCCTTTTTTTTCTGAATTGTCCCCACACAACTTGGACCATTAAATAAACTATCCTCTCACCCAATGATAAATACTTCTCAAACATAAGGATAAATACTTTATGATACATTGATAAATATTTTATGTTACATAGATAAAAACTTACTAGACATAATTGTAACTTTCAATACAATATCAATGATAAATACTTCTCAGACATAAGGATAAATACTTTATGATATATTGATAAATACTATATGTTACATGGATAAATACTTATCAGACATAATTGCAACTTTTAATAAAATATCAATGATAAATACTTCTCATACATAATGATAAATATTTTATGTTACATGAATAAATACTTTATGTTACATGCATAAATACTTCTCAAACATAACTGCAACTTACAGTAAAACATCTGTGACAATGATAAATATTTCTCATATATAATCGTAAATGCTTTCTTGAACTTTGTTATTGAACTTGTCAATAAGTAATGTTTAATCAAATCAAAGTATTATCATGTCAGGGACAATGATAAATACTTCTCAGAAATAAAGATAAATACTTGTCAGAACAATGATAAATACTTTTTTAAACATCAATAAACAGATAAATATTTATTAGCAGGAATTGTTATTAAATGACAGTATAATTAATGCGTGGATTATTATTAGAGGACGGTATAATTAATGTGGGGATTGTTAATTAATGCGGAAATTGTTATTAAAGGGCAGTAATTAATGCGGGAATAAATGAAAATTCTTAGAGGAATTAATGCGGGGATAAAAGACAGTTAAGAGAGTTAATTTGAAGAAAGTGAGCGCGGGGTTAAATGGGGGGACAGGAGTGAGGGGATCAATATAATTATTCTTTTATATTTTTTTATTGTGTAGGACTCTAAATTTATTTAAATACGTACTCGTCATATGTAATTTTTACTTGCAAATTTTATCATTTTTCTGATTGATCATGATTTATTTGTATTTTTTAAATGTCATTTAAAGAATTTTTGAATTGATTGATAATTAATTGATCATGTCTTCATTTCTTTCTATTTTTTTATATCATTTAAGGAATGTTATTTATCATTTAATATATTTTGTTTGAGATTTTTTTATGAAAATATGTTCAAAAAATAAAAAAAAAATATATGTCATTTAGTATATCATTTAAGAAATGTTATTTATATATAGATGTCATTTAATATGTCATTTAAGAAACATTATTTGTCATTTAATCAAAATTTTTTATGAAAATATGTCATTTTGTATGAGATTTGTTGTTCTCTTAATTATAATATATTCATGTTGCAACACACAGGCACAATACTAGTCTTATATTAAGCATATAGATGTCGTAATCCGCCAATGACTGTGATTTAATTCACTAAATTTTAAACGATTAAGATATCATGTTTGTTAGTCCATGTATAGGCTGATCCTTTGAATCCCAAGTCAAATAAAATGGCCTCGAAGAGAAATTTCCGAAAGTGTATGTTGTACGTAGGGGTGTCAATGAGTACGATACGGGTCGGGTGGAGACATTTTCACACTACAACAAAATGGTTTTTCATCGACCGGTATTAGAGACCGGTTCTGACGCCAGTTGCAGGTACTCATATTTTTTTCAAAAGAAAAAAGAAAAACCAAAACAAACAGCGACGATTACTTTCAGCGACCCTATCAGCGACCAGCGCTATCGCCGGTCGCTGAAAGTATTTTGCTCCAAAACCCCTTCTCACGCCAGAGCCGTCTTCGCCATTTGAGAGCCCACCGATCTGCGCCTCTGACCCAAAAACCCTAGCCTCCGTTGAAACTCCTAATTGAGAGCCCACCGATCTGCTCACATGGCAAGAGGTCCCACCATCTGAAGCCGACCAGACCACACCTCTGAATCGTAGGCCCCACCAGGTCTCTCTTCCTTTCCCCTTTCTTCTTTCCTTTCTATCTTCTTTTTCTTTTCTTGCACTTATTATTTTCTGAATCGTAAATCTAGCCATCGGAGGCAATTAGGAAGGTTGTTTTTGGTAGCCAAGTCACAGAGATTGTCAGGAAAGTTGATGGTAGAGGCGGCCAACTATGAAATAAAGAAAGAACTCATCAAACGAGTACATTGTAATATCTTTTGGTTTTTGCTTTTATTACAGATTTGATCGTGCCAGTTACCTTTGGGTATTATACTGACCTGTCTGGACATTATTACGATTTTGATTGTGTCATACCAGCAACGGTCGCAAATATGATTGGTCTGGAAAAACTAGGTTCAGAATATCTGGTATGGATCATGCAGTAATTTGGGGCATCTCTTGAATTAATCTTTTTTGTTTAAGATGGTCCGTGTTTGGACTTTGGGTTTTATTTCAGTTTTGGGTTATGGCAGCACTAAAATGAATAATGCACCAAAAGAAAGTAATGTACAGCTTAATAGCCCGTATTAACTCAATAACACATCATCATTGTGGTTGGCATATATTTCATTCCTTTCTCCTCAAGTATTCGTAAAGTATGAGAAAACTTCGTTTGAAATAGGTATTATCTAAGAAATTTTGAGAAGCAAATACACACATTCAATTTCGGTCTATAACAGAAAATTGAGTTCTTATTGAATAGACCCTATTAACTATTATAATATTTTCTATATTATGGCAATGAGATGTCGGGCATTCAGTGCTAGTTTTTTTATCTAGTTGTCATCCAATTTGCAATTGTGCTACTAGAGAGGGGACGAGACATTTGCTTGGAGTGAGAACCTTGGGATGGATAAGCGGCTAACTCTACATGCAAGTGCGCTATTCTATCATTAGAGCAGTTGTGACTTTGTTTGCACTACACACCAAAATTCCAGGCCTGTCTCCAATCCAATTTAATTTAACTTTTTGTACAGTGTTTCAGTTCTTAATTTATTTAGTTAACCCACATCTATAATATATCTAGATTGTTGGAAATATCCTCATAAAGATTTAATGAGGGCTTTTAAAAATTACAAAACAGCATTTTATACATCAAGAGTCGGTAAACTAAATCAAGAAAGTTAGTATATATCCAATGCTATGTAGATTATCCTACTGCATTTCTTTTTTCTACTTGTCTTTAAAATTTACAATTAATTGAAGTTGGCCCTATTGTGTATATGTAATAAAGGTGCAAATGTGCATCTGTATAGGTTTTTTGTTTCATCAACTTTGCATCTGTATAAGTTTGGAATAAGTGTATATGTATTTTGCTAGTAAGTAAATAGACTTGCATGCATGGTTGTTAATACTTGCCTTGTATACATATTAATATCAAGAGCAACAAATGCTCATTTTATTTGAATCATTTATCATCTCAACTCTAGATATGGCACCGAGTAGAAAGGGAAAGGGAAAGGCACCGGCAGAAGACGAAGGAGAGTCTAGTGAGAGAAATAGTCGTGGTCCAAATGCCTATATTGCGCCTCAACAAGATCTGACTTTGCGACCAGTGCTTCGGATAGGGGGTTACAAGTAATTTTTTTTTTGTGTATTTTGTAATTATGCATTAATTAATATATTGAAGGTGCGACTTTGCGACCAGTGCCAATGTTGAAGGTGCAGGGGCTTCGACAGACTCTGTGAACATGCCTGTTCACAAACAGCGCTTCGTAAGTTGTTTTTCATGAAATTAATATATTTTCATTCTTATTTAATAAAATCGAATTAACATTGATAATCTTTTTTTAAATGAAATTGTCTTTCAAATTCTTAACAGGAGCAAACACAAGGGCGCGAACCCAGATGGAGCGATGACCTATTTCAGCCTACCCATACGAAGAAGCATACAAGGGAATACGTTAGTACTAAGGCTAAAAATGCACAGGTAATAGTACTTTCAAATCGTTGTATAAAATATCATGGTTCATATTGTACGTAACATTATTGTTATATTTTACAAAAATTGCAGCTAAAATATGAGAAAGCTATGAAGGACAAGTATGGAGAGGATAAAGAGAAATGGCCCAGATATGACGGCGATCTCTAGTTCACTACGGGCGTTAATGATCGAATGCCCACAGCGATAACTATGGTCTCGGTGCTCTAGGTAAAATAAATATTCTTTGAAATTTGAAATTTATTTTTAGTTTTATCAGATAATTTTAATTGTCTTACTTTTCATGTTTCAGGCACTTCGAGAGGCATGTTTCGCTCTGGTGGGTCTAGCAATGCTCGGTCGCACTCGTCACAGTCATATTCTTTTATGCCGCCATCGACGCATCTCACAGAAGAAGATGTTGAGAGGATATCTTTCCAGTTACTTGATAAGATGGAGGCTCGCATCGAGGCTCAGGTGGAGGCTCGGTTCAAAGCTTCTTCGGTACAAAATTTAATATTTTAGTATGTTTTTTTAATTGTGAACTCTAAACCCTAAATCATAATTACCTAAAATACTTTCTTAAAACCTCACAGGGAGGTTCGGGTACGCAGCCGGCCTCGATGCCCGCTTAGGATAATGAGGATGATGACGGCGATGATGACGGCGATGATGACGAGAGGCATTACTCAGATGTCGCTGGCGATGGTACTACTTAGGTTTTTTTATATATTTATATCTTGTTAGATGATATTGTTTATTGTTTATGGTACTGTTTACTGCTTGAGTTACTCGGATATTTATGTTTGATGAGATGATATACAGTTTCTTGATCTTTATGTTATATGCGATGTTTCTGCTGTATGCAATTGTTATGTTGTTTTTGTATTGATTTTTATGTTTATGTCATGATGTATATATGTTATATGTGATGTTTCTGTTGTATGCTATTGTTACGATGTTTCTGTTGGTACGTGTAGTACCAATTAATTGAATGGTGCAAATATAAATAACAAAAACAAATATCAAAAACCTAAAATAATGTATTTGCGATCGTTTTTTTAGTTTCAACAACCGTTTCTGTCATCGCAGAAACTTTTTCATGACGTCAGCAAGAAAAATAGCGACGAAAAAAAATGGTCGCAGAAAAATTACCAGCGACCGGCTGACGTCTTTCAGTGACCGTTGATGTCAGCAGAAGAGTAACTGCAACGAGGTTTACAGCGACCGGGCTTTCAGCGACCGTTTTTCGTTTTCTGAGACCGGTTTGATTATCTGCGACCGGCGACAATACTTTCTACGACCAGAAAATCGATCGCAGAAAGTTGAATTTGCTGTAGTATCATATCCATACCCATTAAAATTGACTTTACCCATACCCTACTTATATTCATTAAAAATTGATCTTACCCTACCCTATCCTTACCCGTTAATATTATCGGGTAACGAAACGGTAACGGATGAATAACGGATAATACTAGTATAATAATGTCTACACAGAATCCGGACTTGGATAGGCACCATGTATGAAAAAAATCTTCAAAGGTACTATTGAATGGAATTATCTGATATATATTTTCAAGAATTAAGAGCATCTACATTTCTGAAACTATTAGAGTTTCTAATCTGACGTGGCAGTTTTTAATTCAGTTTCAGAGATGTGGGAGAGTTTCTTATTTAGAAACTATGCAGGAAAGTTTCTTATTAAGAAACTGTTTATAAACTCTGTGTTGGCCAAATGATTGGCTCAAATTGTTTCTTCCTGTAATTTATTTGCTGATGTGGCAATTAAGAAACTCTAATTTTGAGTTTCAGGAATGTGAGGGTTTAGAAACTTTCAGAGACAAAATTTCTAAAAATTAGTTAACAGTTATTTAGAAACTCCAAGAGTTTCACGAATGTAGATGCTCTAAAAAAAATCTTAATAATGAATAATGTCTGCACACATCTCTCATCTCTATTCTTATTAAGCACATAAATCTCAGCCGTATAATTTTTGACAGGAGATTTGATTTTTAGAGATTTAGTTCTAATTTTTATTTTATTTAATTTTGTCATCTGATTCTGCAATGATTTAGCATTAAATATTAAGAAATCAATTCATAGCAGTGAGAGAAATCATTTCTCCACCGCCTCAAGCAACCCCTGTATCTTGCTAAAGAAGCTCCTAGCGCTTTTTCCCAAATTCCAAGATTTAGCATTAAATGGAAAGAAAGCAATGCCTTCCCAACCTTACACTCAATTCTCTGAATTTAATGAATTACTTCCTATCTCAGGTTATCTTTTTTTTAAAGCAGGCCCCTTGCCAATTATCTTATATATATATGAGAAGGGTTTAAATTTCTCTATATTTTTGTGTCTTCATTATCTTTTCATCTCTCTTTATTATTTTCAAAGTTCAAATAATTAATTCGAACCGCTCAATCTAACTTCTATACTAAAATATGTTTGGAGACCAAATTTTATATTTTTAAAAAAAAATTTACTATTTTTTTTAGATAGATAAAAAAAATACTGTTTTTAGATAATTCAAATTTACTGATTTTGTACCTATCTAAAAAAATAGTAAAAAAATTTATAAAGATATAAAATTTGGTCTTCGAACATATTTTAGTATGGAGGTTAGATTGAACGGTTCGAATCGGCTGTTTGAACTTTGAAAATGATGAAAAGAAATGAAGGCATAATGGAGGCACAAAAACATGGAGGCATTTGAACCCTCCTCTATCTATATATATCATGGGTTGTATAGCCATGCATGCATTAATTAATGGATACCAGAAGCAAGCTTAATTAGATGCCTTCAAGACCTATGTCTTGTTAGCTTTCTATATACACATAAACACGCATACATATAAAATGATTAATATATAGATAGCAAGGTGTTCTAGATTGATAATTTGTTGATTATTAATCATGTCAAATTTGTCAAGGGAGAAGAGTTGGATCAAGGAGGTCAGAAACAGTCTCAACAGTGTTAGCCCGCAAACGGAGCTCCAGGAATGGAACAATCACTCAATATACCGTGTACCTGCGTGCATCAAGGACCTGAATAGTAAGGCGTACAAGCCGCAACTGGTGTCCTTCGGTCCGTTCCATCACGGTGAGCCCCAATTAACGCCCATGGAAAAACACAAGCACAGGTACATATATATATAATGGTAGTTATTACAATATATGACTGATTAAAGACATGATATGATTAGTGTCATCGGCTTATACTGTGTACTTATTTTTTGTAGGGCCCTGCTTCACTTCCTCAAGCGTACCGAGCAGCCGCTGGAATACTTTGTAGCTGCAGTGGAAGTAGTGGTGCAGTTGCAGGAGTCGTACCAGGACCTGGACAAGCGGTGGATCAAGGACAGAGACGGGTTCGTGCAGCTCATGATAGTCGATGGTTGCTTCATGCTTGAGGTTATGTGTAAATCAACTAACATCTCTTTTCCTTTTGAAACGACCGGACACAGGAGCTCGGCTGACGACTATGTATACAATGACCCGATATTTAGTGCATATGGGATGCTATACACCATGCCGTATATTAAAAGGGATATGCTAATGATAGAAAACCAGTTGCCTTTGCTAGTGCTTGAAAGACTAATCGCCACAGCTGGAGTGTCTAGAAAGGTACTCGTGCATCAAATTCAGCAATTCATGTCATTTTAAGCATAATTAAAATAGCTAGTTCTTGAAAGACTAATTGCCACTGCTAGAGTGTTTAAAAAGGTAATAGTGCAACAAATTCGGCAATGCATGTCATTTTAAGCATAATTAAATTAGCTGGCACATACTTTAGCTGTTTAGAAGCCACTGATTAAGTGTTTCAAAAAGAAAAAATTAGCTGGCACCAAATGCAACTGTTTTAAGTCTATATATCTTCAATTGTCTATAATTTTTTTTTTTTATCAATTATACCATGCAGACCTACGAAAACATAAATAGACTAGTCTTGAAATTTCTTTCTCCAATGGCCCAGCCATTAGGTGGCCTGTGCCTACACCCACTTGACCTATTCCGGAAAACCCTTCTCCAAGGCCCACAGGATCCCCTGCTTGACTACAAATCCGATCCAAACTCGAGCGCGATAATTCCATCGGCTATGGAGTTGTACAAGGCTGGCATCCATATCAAGCAGAGCCGCACAACTAGCCTGCATGACATTCACTTCAAGGACAGTGTCCTTAGACTTCCGGTGATCGTTGTTGACGACAGTACCGAATACATGTTTCTCAATCTCTTAGCCTTTGAGCGCCTTCATGTTGGAGCTGGCAATGATGTCACGTCATACGTCTTTTTCATGAACAACATCATCGACTCTGCAAAAGACGTCAGCCTGCTCACCACCAAAGGTACAAGTAGCTTGTATAATGAATTCTAATCAATCAAATGTAAATTGGTTCTGGACTAGTAATTAATCTAACAGTTACATAACTATAAATATAGGAATAATTCAAAATGCTGTGGGGAGCAAGAAGGCGGTTGCTAATCTATTTAATAGCCTGGGGAAGGATGTGGTGTTGGAGCCGCAAAGCAACCTCGACAAGGTGCAACGGATGGTGAACGTCTACTGTCAGAGGCCTTGGAACAAGTGGAAAATGTGGTGGGCCAACACCCATTTTAGCAGCCCCTGGGCTTTTCTCTCTCTTGCCGCTGTGATTTTCCTACTCTCCTTGACTGTCATGCAGACCGTTTACACAATGCTTCCATACTACAAGGATAACTAGTGTCCTCCTGCTCCTCCAGCTGCTCCATCCCCACAGTGATGATGCGCTAGTTTCATTCATCTCAATTCGTTGCACAGATTTTTTTTTTTATTATTATTATTTTCTTTGTTATTGCACTTTGTTTGATGCCAGACCAGCAGTGAGCAAATATTCATAATATATGGATATATACTAGCAGAGTTTGCTTCGGCAATGATGATTGAGATAATGCAGAAAAAAAGAATTAAGTTACGTTGTTGATACAAAATGAGGAAAACAAAGCCAAAACAGTATATGTATAACTTATTGGATGAGCCACCGTATAAAATCTGTATAGATCAATATTGGACATTATTTTAGATATATGTATAGACTATACATATGGAACAAAAACTGTATATAAGCTAAGTACCGTTCAGGTAGAGACGATGATCAAAATAATTTTAAGTGTTTCTTAAGGAACAGTACGAGATTACTCTTTCTTTTCTTTTGCCTTGCTGTTGTCACCGGACTCGATCCAAATTTGAATCAGCCAACAAGTGTAGTTCTAATTTGAGCTGACTATAGCCTGAGACTTATATGAGTAGGCAGTTATTATCTTAAACGACGTGAAAAGTCTTAACCTGTCAAACTACAAATTCATTGTGTATCAACTCGTATACAAATGACCAAAACTTGAAAGTTATTTGCTCACTTGATTTGAGGTCCAAGCTGACCAAAACTGAAAATGTTTTTTTAAATCTCTTTTTCTATATTATATATCAGGATTAAAAAAAGTTGAAAGTATATACAAATGTGTATATACATATACATATAAAAATAAACATCTGCAATAAATTTATAAAAAATATTGAGCATCAATATTAGATTTTAGAATATATTTTGGGAAATAAAAAAGTATGAGAGGAATACGTACCTCGACACGGGTAGAAAGAGCAAGACTCAAAATCCAAATGTACAGAACAATAGAGCAGAAATCTTACTGTGGATTCCTGTTGTTCAGAACAATAAAATAGAATATCAGCATATCAGTGGACAGGCAATACTAACTTTTAAGTGATAAAAGAAAGAACTACGTACAAAGAGGAGCAAAGAAAGTACAAAGAAAAATATGTTTGCGGAGAACATTTTGTATTATCAGCATCACTATAATTTAGATATTTAACTACGTACAATGAATTTATTTTCTGTTCATTGAATAATTAACGTCAGTGCAGGTTATACTTTCAATAATAAAAAAAACCAAACAAAAGGGGATTGAAACTTGACTAATTTAAGTTCAGATTAAAAAAAATTAAAATAAATTTTTCAATTGAAGCTGAGTTAATATGATTATTACACAAATAATTCATAGTTTTTCTTGCAATCCAACGGTCATATAAACCACACGCTCCTTTTTAATAATGTGACTGCCATTAGTATTCACATGATTATTAATTTGGTCAATCCACAAATATAGAAAGATTATGATTACAAATCGAAAAATAAAACTAATTAACTATCACAAATTGCTAAAGTGGTATGAATGTATGATAAAGACCAACTTAATCCACAAAAGTAAAATAAATGCATAATAGTGGAGGATTTAGAGTACAACTAGTGTGCTCTTAAGCTCACCAAAATTTTGGTGAGCTTATCTCTAAAATTCATCAAATCGATTTCAAATGACAAATCCAAACCGTTGAAATCTGTCTACTTTACGTGTGATGTATCTGCATGTGAAATTTTTAAACATTCGAATTAATTTAGTATAAAGTCAAGTGGTCAAAATTAGAAGGCTAATAAATTAATTTTAGTGCATTCATTTTTTAAACGTTTTTTTACCACTTGACTTTATACTAAATTAATTCAAATGTTTAAAAATTTCACATGTAGATGCATTACACGTAAGGTAAGCGGGTTTCAACGGTTCAAATTCGTCATTTGAAATCAATTTGATGAGTTTTAGAGGTAAGTTCACCAAAATTTTGGTGAGCTTAAGAGCACCCTAGTTCTACTCCACGATTTATATTACTATTCAGTACAACACCTATAAACCTGTTTGTATTGCACAGCTTCTACAAACATCTTTGTGTTATCTGATTGCAATTTTTGCAAGAACACTATTAAATAATCAAGTAACAAAGCAGAAAATCTGAATACATTGAAGAAAACCATCAATTGTCATTCTTAGTCATTGTTTTAGTAGAATTTGACATAGGCTAAGAAACTCTGGTTATTTAATATTTAACTGAAATGAGTTTATTTTCAGTTCATTGAGTAAATAATGTTATTGTATTTTACAATTTCAACAATTAAAAACCAAACCACATGTGGACTGAAACATAACTAATTTAATTTCGAAATGGAGATTTGTTCAAGTAAAAAGAAAGGGGAGAATTTCACATATACCCCTCAAAATCTTAAAAATTACATATTTTTCCCTCAAAAGTATTGAAATTACGTATTTCCCTTTCTAAACTTCAAAAACTCACAAATTTACCCATTTTATTGTCTTTTATATTAAAACTCATTCTAAATTTACAAAATACCCATTTTACCCTTTATTAAAAGCATAAAACGCCCATTGAACTCAAATTTGAATCTGAAGCATTTCTCTATTTTTCAAAATGCTTTTAAAAACACACTAGTTCAACACGAATCTTGAAGCGAAAATGCACCGATATGGACGTAATGTGCACAGATCAGAATTTCTTTAAGATCTATGTGTGCTTGATCAGCACGAATCTTGAAGCAAACACGCACGAATATTGAAATGGTGCGTATAGATCTTGATGCAATGTGTGCGGATCGGATGGTAGATGAACCCTTCATATTCAAATTTGACTTCAATGGGGTGTTTGATATTTTTAATAAAGGGTAAAATGGGTATTTTGTAAATTTAGAATGAGTATTAATATAAAAAGACAATAAAATGTATAAATTTGTGAGTTTTTGAAGTTTAGAGAGGGAAATCCATAATTTTAAAGTTTTTGAGGGGTATACGTCAAATGAACTTATGTTCAGTACTTCCGTTATTTTAGATTTGAGTCTCCTTAATTAGCATAGACGGTCCTTATAATTCAAATTAACAATTAGATGGAGGTGTTAGTGTTTCACCTCCCAACAGATTTGTCAATATATTTATAAAAAGAAAAGGAAAATACGAAAAACTTAAATATATATTCAACCCAGATCTAGTTTACATAATTCTATCACACTTATAAATTTATTGGTGAAATGGAATAGCCTATATATGGATGTGTGGTGAAATATGCATCATCACCAATCTTATTCTAGACACACTACTGAAAGCACTATTCAAGTCATTACTTGTATAACCGAGCATTACATCAAGAACAAAGCAGCAACTAAAGAGGATGCACGATTTTGGTAATGGAGTCCTTAGCAGAATTTACGGTGTCCCCATCAAGCGGGAAGTAAAACGGGTAGATCTCGTACCGCACCATGCAACTGCTATACAACACCTGACACCCTTGCCTATGAGAGCAGTAAATCGGAAACCACTGCAGAGTCGTTGACAGGCACTGCGCACACTGCAGCGGCTGAAGATCCCTCGTGCACTGTGCCAAAGCATAGATGGTTATGTACTGCGTGAATTTGGTCTTCTCACGGCCGAGACTGTTGCTACCGGATGACACCGCGTCTGCATTTACTTTGGTCATTATCTTTCTGACTGCCTTGTCGAATACATCGGGATTTGTAGCGTTCTGAGTATTGTAGAGGATCGTGACGTAACCAGTATCGGACTGCCCGATAAAGTTGTCTGTGTCGTAACGCACGAAGCAGTAGTCGTACCAAAGCCTTGCATCCGATTGCTTCGGGCATGTCTGTGTTTGTCATGTAAATTAAACTTCTTAGATAACAAGAAAATGATTGATCAGATAACAAATATCTCAATTGAAACATTCAAATATATATAAGTTTGTAAAGGAACAAACCATGGGAAACTGCTTAGCAGCGCTAGCAAGGCAAGCCGAACAGTCATCTGCACTGACATCACCTCTGCATTGTGCGAGGCCATAAATTGTTTTTTTTCCTTTGCCGGAGGAGGTGACCGCGAAGCCGCCGATAGAGGCCTTGGTTGTTAGGTCTGATATAACTTGGTTTATGTTGGTTTGAATTTGATTACTAGTGTAGCTCTGAGCACAGTAATGTGCTATAGGATCTGCACAATAGCTCAAGGGGAGCAAAAGAGAGAAGAAAAATAATTTTAGTACAAGTGCCATTGTTTCCGGCGTGCATATAGTATAAGATTCGTTACCCCCATTATATAACAAATATGAAGTGGACTAATTGAGTGGTGGGGAAAGATTGTATCGAGCATTAATTGCATGCAGTTTTTCTTGACCACTAATAAATTTAGTTGAGAAAATTCTGGGGTTGACATATTAAGAGATCCAAGTCAGAGTTCAAGAATATTGAATTAATTGATTGTTGAACAGTAGTCGACAAAGTGAATGCTCTAGAATATTTGCAGAACGTAATTTTATTAACACGTGTGGACATGTGGGGGTAGGCACGAATTCATATCACCTAAACACTAAGGTACCGGCCAATTTGAATTCGATCCGTTCGTTGTATAATATTGATGTCTATTGCGTTACAATTTAAATCAAATTAGTTCGGATTTTGATTGGACGGTCCGGATGCAAAATCAAACGGTAGACTAATGCAGAGAATCCGGACTTAGATAGGCACTAGGCACCATGTATGAAAAAAATCTTCAAAGCTACTATTGAGTATTGAATGGAATTATCTGATATATATTTTCAACAAGTAAAAAAAAATCTTAATAATGAATAATGTCTGCACACATCTCTCATCGATCTATTCTTATATTAAGTACGTACATGTCCTGATACTGTTAACGATTTTAATTAAAAGATGAAATTTTGAATTGAATATCAGCTCTCTGATCAAATATTTTGATTCAATGCATCATTTTTATTTTTTTTTATTTGAAGAAGTCTAAATTTATTTAGACACGTACTCGCCACACGTAATTTTTACATGCAGAAACACTTTCTGATTGGTCATGATTTATTTATATCTTTTAAATATCATTTAAGGAATTTTTGAATTGATTGACAATTAATTGGTCATATCTTCATTTCTTTCTATTTTTTATATCATTTAAGAAATGTTATTTGTCCTCTAATATGATATTTTATTTGAGATTTTTTTATGAAAATAAGTTCAAAAGATAAAGAAAAATATATGTCATTTAGTATATCATTTAAGGAATATTATTTATATGTAGATGTCATTTAATATGCTATTTAAGAAATAATACTTGTTATTTAGTCTAAATTTTTTTTATGAAAATATGTCATTGTGTATAAGATTTTGTTATGATATTATAATATATTCCCGTTGCAATACACAGGCACAATATTAGTCTTATATTAAGCATGTAGATTGATGTCGTAATCCGTCAATAGTTGTGATTTAATTCGCTGGATTTTAAACAGTTAAGATAAAAAATATTGCAATTGTAATTTTATGTAGGCATTTATTGTGTTGAAGCATGGATTTAGTTCTTTGAATACAATTAATTGGTAACATTTATTCTTTCTTTTTATGTTATTAATTACAACAAAATAAGAAAGTAATCAACACATTTGTTCACTATGATTTAACGGAGAGATAAAGACAAAATAGTTCAATTCATTATTAAATAAAGAGACATAATTAAGAGATAAATATTGTTAAAGATAAAAATATTTGGTTTGATTTATTTCTATTTTTTATGTTTTTTTGTTTGAATTTTGAACCCGTATTTGCTACGGAGCTCTTAAAGGATGATGTGTTATATGGACGACATAGCGAGATTTAAGGAATCATTCCGTCGTCTGTAAGTTTGGCTAGAATTAGTGTTTGGTAAAAACCCGTGTCAGGTATACCCGCCCGTACCCATCCGTACTCGTCGTCTGGGATACCTGTGCCCGAGGTCTGGTATTGGTCGGGTATTCGGGTATGGGCAAAAACCAGACCGGACCCGTTATTTTGGATCAATACCCGACCATACTCTACCCGAGTTTATCCGTACCTGACTAAACCCGTACCCGACTACCCGAGTACCCGTACCCGTATACTCGAGTTACTGTTAATCCATTTCAAAATTCAAAAATTCTGATTTTTTTTTCCTCCCCAAACCAGCAAAAAAAAACACAACAACAAAAAAACCAAAAAAAAAAACAGCAAAAAAAAAAAAGAAAAAAAATACCATACCCGCCCTACCCGTACCCGTCTTACCCGTCTAGGGTACACGGATAAGAGTATAACTCGGGTAAGGTATGGATTTTGAAAATTATACCCGCCATATCCGTACCCGAATACCCTTGTATTCGAGTATATCCATACCCGAGTTATACCCGTATCTGAGACGGGTCTACCGGGATACCCGTACCCGCCCGAGTATAAATACTCTAGCTAGAATTAATGCATATAAAAACATGCGGCGCATTATTTAACCAACTCAAAACCTTAGCCTTGAACAAACTTTTGGACTTATTCAAGCTATCCGTAGTTCAATGCCCGTTCTCAGATATCGAAGAATATATCTTGAAAATTAATTTGCACTTTGCATTTGCCTCCTTATATATCTCTCTAATATTTTTGAGGGCACTCGATCGCTGAACTGTCTTTCAACAAATTTCATAAAATTAAAGCAAGAAGATTAACGAGTTAATGGATTTTTCGTGTTTTCCAATCGGGATGGGAATTATATATATACGGTGGCAAATTAAAATATTAATTAGTAAGAACATTTTAGATGAATCACTAGTATAAAAATGCAAAATATATATACACGGTATATTATACATGTTTATTTAAAATATATATTATAAAATTCGTGTTCAAAGCAAGAAAATATTGTTCCTAAAATTTGTTCTAAAAATTTATGCACATTATACACGGTTTTTCTATTTACAACCGTATATAAATGTGCTCCAATATTCATACACAATTATACTGTTTTCAATCATTATATGAGATGCTCCAATATTTTTACACAATTTTATTGTATGATCCTTGTGCAATTAAAGAAATACATTTTTTTTCTATATCATCCATCTGTGCCTTCCAGTTATAATGTATGATCTCTCTATTTTTTTTTTATAAGTTATTTCTAAAACATCTCCCCCTTGATGGTTGTACATGTATTTCTGTGAGAGAAGTAAATATAAACAGGTGAGGCTGGTATGAGAGATAAGGCAAGAGAGACGATATCTTCATCAAAAAGGTGATTTTCGCCCTAGAAAATTCAAACATGGGTATCTCGGAGCTCGAGTGTTACACTTCAGCAAATTGCCATTTTTCAGAAAACTTGCAACAAGAAGATATCAATTTTGACCCCATAGTGGTTATCAGATTTTAGAATTGCCAAAAAAAGGAAGAGCTTCAAAACTTGAGTTGAAGTTTTCAATTAAGTTTTTTTATTTTTAATTTTCCATTTTTTTTGTTATTTACCATATTTTTTTTTTGTTAGGCATTGTTCATGTAAATGTATGAAGTCTCATATCTAGCGTTTTTGTTGTTTTTATTTTTTATTTTTTTTTAATTAGAATGTTATTCATGTAACTAATAATATGTGATGTAACTGTAATTTTTGTTTATATATTGGTAAATGTAGTGTTGCCATGTTTATATTTGAAATTTAATTTAGTGTTTTTGGTATTTAGATCTAAGGTTTAATTTGAATTGATATCTTGAGTTTGATTTGAATTCAGATCTAGGGATTCATTTTATTTTATTTTAATTCTTAAATTATATATGGTTTTTTTATTAAAAACCGTGTAGGATGTATGTTTTTATACACGGTTTTACTTTAAAAATCATGTATGATGTCTTTTAGCGAAAAAATATCAGTAAAAAAAAATATAAGTTATATATGACTTTTAATAAAAATAAAAATAAAAACTGTAGATCAGTGTTTTTATACACAGAAAACCTTTCAAAATTTAGCAACCTTATTATACAGGACTCATGTAAACACGATTTTAAAACCGTATAGAATTGAGCTCTTTGTTTTTACCCTGATTAGCAGCGTTTTATGTATTAATGTATATCTGAAAATTCGGATTGAAAATAACAGTTAGAAATCCTCGATTAATGGAAGAATTTTTTTTTTTTTTTTTTTTTGGTTTGACACGCCTCTGGGCAGGGAGGGGAATTAGAAAGTGATCACTTGCGCTCGTAGTATGGTTAGAAACCAATTGCAATTGCATGGGTGAAAGGATAAACACTACAAATTTATTATGGCTTAGGTATATATCACAGTCTAGCTAGCAAGATGGATTTACAAAACTTCCAGTTAGTGGATTTGCCACTTGCTAGCTAGCTAGTCACATTATTTAATGCATGCTAGCTGTTTAATTCCTCCAATTCAAAGTGGGTGTAACGTGTAATTAATTAAGCATCGCCAGTCAAATTATGTTCTGAGCTTAAAATAATTCATGATGTAGCAAATTTTGTCACATGTGATATTAAAATAATTAAGACCACTTAATGTATAACATGAAACATTGTCAATTACAAGCAATACATATATAATCTGTGTTTCGAACCATAGAATGTATAATAGATTGTGGGTGTATCACAATCTCGATGTTTAATCATCTCTATTTATCAATGGAAGCAGCTAACAGTCCTCGACCCTCAGTTTTCTGAAAATTTTCAGACTTTTTACACTAATTCTATAAACAAGTTTATTAGATCCTGTAATACTTTGAAAACAATCCTATAAGCAAATTCAATAAAACTGCATGGTCCCAAATGAAAACGCGTGATAGCTGTTGGGGACTACCTTCTGTAAACATACATATAGTATCTTGTAAACATACACATATTATCCTGTGAACATACACATATTATTCTGTGAACATACATATTATACTTGAAATTATGACAGTTGAAAGCACGTCAGAACTAAGCTAAAAAAAAAAGACTTTTATACACAAGGATTTTCGAAAAACTATTACCCGGAGGACGTTACCTTTTTGCCTTGCCTAAAATTACAGAATTACAATACATGCATCTCTATGCTACAGTTACGAATAACTTTTTATTCGAATCCTTTATTGTGCTCCGGAAGAGTATTTTATCAATTTCGAACCTTAATTATCAATTATCAGTTCTTTTATTGTGCTCCGGAGGAGTATTTTTATCTTCCTCAAGTTTTTGTTGTCAAGTCACAGGTACATTAACTTGATCAGACCAAGTACATGGTTGGGTGTTTGATTTAAGCATGCGGTTCGATTGAAAGTGTTTAGTATT
Organism: Carex pumila; assembly: GCA_033356055.1. NCBI lineage: Eukaryota > Viridiplantae > Streptophyta > Magnoliopsida > Poales > Cyperaceae > Carex > Carex pumila. The sequence goes on from JARJHM010000239.1 coordinate 117,857, forward strand.
ATATATGTATTGAGTTTGTGACTTAGTTCGATTTAAATGATTTGATTCGGTTTTGATTTCTCAAAACCAATTAAATTGAACCGACGGATTTTATTGATAGAGTCAAGACTTCTAGTATTATTGTAGTTTATTAACTAAAGTTTAAATTGGTTCATTAATCAAAACCAAAGTTTAAATTGAGTATTATATATGTATTGAGTTTTGATTTTTGAGAAAGTTCAGTTCAACTGAACAAATTAAAGTTTAAATCGGTTTAAATGGTTCGGTTTTAATTTAATTTGCTATTTTAGTTCGGTCGGTTCGGTTGAATTTTCAAACTTCGGTTTTAAGTTCAGTTTAATTATTTTAGTTCGATTTAAACCGAACCGACCGTTTGAACACCCCTAATCAGAACAATTGGTGCTTGTATAACTTTTATCTGTTCTCGCTCTTTAAGCAAGTCATAAATGAAGGATACAACAATGAAAAAATAACATGTTCTTCGAACCATAGAATGTATAATGGATTGTGGGTGAATCAAAATCTCAATGTTATTATAGTCGGCTCCAAATAAATAGTGTGCTTCAAGCACACCTCTAATCCCCTGCATGATTAGAAAAATAATAAAAACAAACTTTCTCATAGGGAAATTTAAGTAGATATTAAGTAGATCAAACTAAAAATAAACAAGAAAATAATACTTTGTTAAGTAAGGTAGAAGAATCCACGGTATTTTTTTTTTCCATATTCCAATTTGGGTGCTTAGAGCATCTGCAACTTCATACTTCTTTCAGGTTCTCTACCAGCCAATCTCTAGGAATGCAAAAATGGTATAAGAGGGCCTAATATGCAAAATAGACAACAAGTTAGTATACTTAATATCTACTTCAAATAGACACAATATTATTCCATACCAGAAAAGTTACAACAGCATTCTGACCGACCAACTAAAGTAATGTCAAACCATCAAACACCAACTTACCAGCATTCCTCTCTCACCTCCGCAGCTCCATCACCAGATCCAAGCGCCACCACCAACTGCTACCACCGAGCCCGACAATGACGTGGACCTAAGAAGTTGAATCATTTTCCATTTTTTTCTTTTTGATTTCTTTACTTTTTACTGGTTTTCTTTTGGTGAATAATTTCACTGGTTTTTCTTTAGTTACCACTTACCAGTAAGTTTTCTTTTTAAGATATCAAATTTGAAGCTCATGCCGCTTTCTATTAATTTCCTTCTTTAATTTCTCTTAATTTTTTTTTTGTAAACCAGACTTTATCAATTAGTGGTACACTGTACCAGTTCCAATTTATGAAAGTCATTAGTATCACCAGTCAGTCACTGGTAAAACCATTGCAAATCAGCCATTCATTGATAAATATAAATTTGCTGATATTGTCTCTTGAACTATACTGATCATTTTTTTTAAACAAAGACTGAATATGAATAGCCAATACTGGTACTCCTCATGTACCACTAAAATACCATATCACATTATTAGTATAGAAGTCAGACATTTTCAAAATGAATAGAGCAATGCATTAACAAGTTTTATATTTGAATGAATTGAAAATGAATGAAAAAAAGTTTTCTTTATAAATAATATTTTCTGATTTTTGTCAAAACCTTATTGTTTTAGTTCCGGATGTGAGAAGGATTGTCAATGTACAACTTTATTAAAGAAGAAAAATATGCATGGGTATTTAGGTCTTTACACGCTACAATCTATATTTTATTTATATTAATTGTTTGTTCTTAATCTCACAGTCAAACGAACAAGTGTTCCTTAGTAGAGATTAAATTTTTAATCCTAACCCCTTAAGGAGCCTCTACCGAACACCCCCTATGCTTTTGATAATTATAAATAAACCCTAAATAACAGAACTAAGTTCACAGGATGGTTGGTACAGTATTAGTGGACTAACAGCAAAATTTTGTTTTTCGACCAGATTAAGGGATAACAATTATAGAGAGAGTGAGACCAAGCATTGTAAATTCCACATCTCATTCCAGCTTTAACTTAAAGGGAAAAAAACAGAGGTAAAAGTTGCTGCAAAACCACGTCTTATACCAAATTCCCGAAATTACATATCGGGATAACAGGCCTTGCCCCTCTAAAGAAGGGTCTAGATAAAAAAAAATAGTGGAATAATTAGTAGGATGATACCTGGAAAATAGCAGAATGCTCAGAATCAGCAGGTAGTATCTTCAGTTTATGTTTATATGCAAGAGGCAACACAAATAATTTTCTAATGAGAAAGAGGCTCTATTTTCTGTTCCTTTTTTGTGTCAAGAATCAACCTCTCTGGAACTGCTGCTTTACCTATCACATCCTGCGCTGGTCACTGCTCTATGTTTTACTAAGTGCAATGTCAGAAAAAAAAGAAAAAAAAAGCCAGAGCAAATATTGTCTACAGCTTGCCATTTCTCACAGTTCCAATACACGAGAACTGCAGTTGAAAGATTACTCAAAAAATCAAGATAGCTGTTTTGACCTTCCTTTCTTCCCAACCATGTAGACTTGGTAACATAATATTTGCTCAAACAAAATAGAACTACATAGCTAAGCCTTACCCATCAGACATCACAAAACTCTTACAAATGCCCCTTGTTCAGTAAACAACCACCACACTGAAAGACTGTACCAGAAGTATGTCATAAATTGATCATCAAGATATATTACAAGACTAAAGCACAATATTATTCCATACCAGAAAAGTTACAACAGCATTCTGACCGACCAACTAAAGTAATGTCAAACCATCAAACACCAACTACCATAATAAAAAAGAAAAAAGAAAAGATACTACTACATGAAATATAGCACAGAGACATGAAAAGCAACAGACCAAATGACATTAGCTTAATCGACTTCCTCTATCTTGGGACCAGCACCACCACTGGCACTGCCTGAGGCCGGAGCATCCTCATCCATAGCTGTGCCAGGTGCACCACCCTGATACATCTTAGCAATAATCGGATTGCAGATGCTTTCGAGCTCCTTCATCTTGTCTTCAAACTCCTCTGCCTCAGCCAACTGGTTGCCATCAAGCCAGCTGATGGCCTGGTCAATTGCTTCTTCAATCTTCTTTTTATCATCAGCTGGTAGCTTTGAAGAGATCTTGTCATCTTTGATCGTGTTCCTCATGTTGTACGCATAATTTTCTAGAGCATTCTTTGCCTCAACCTTCTTCTTCACCTCTTCATCTTCTGCCTTATACTTCTCCGCCTCTTGAACCATCTTCTCTATCTCCTCCTTGCTGAGTCTACCCTTATCATTGGTGATTGTGATCTTGTTCTTCTGACCAGTGGTCTTATCCTCCGCCGATACATTCAAAATACCATTGGCATCAATGTCAAAGCAAACATTGATTTGGGGCACGCCTCTCGGTGCCGGAGGTATACCAGACAGCTCAAATTTGCCAAGAAGGTTGTTGTCCTTGGTGCGGGCCCTTTCACCTTCATACACCTGGATCAGCACACCAGGTTGGTTGTCCGAATAGGTGGAGAACACCTGCTCCTTTTTGGTGGGAATGGTGGTGTTCCGAGGAATCAAAACAGTCATGACACCACCGGCTGTCTCAAGACCAAGAGACAATGGGGTGACATCAAGCAGCAGCAAGTCCTGGACTTTCTCGTTACCTTCACCGGTCAAAATGGCAGCCTGAACAGCAGCACCATATGCCACAGCCTCATCAGGATTGATGCTCTTGCATAGCTCCTTGCCATTGAAGAAATCTTGAAGAAGCTGTTGCACTTTTGGTATCCTAGTGGACCCACCCACGAGTACCACATCATCAACACTGCTCTTATCCATCTTGGCATCTCTCAAACACTTCTCAACTGGCTCCATGCACTTCCTGAAGAGATCCATGTTGAGTTCCTCAAACCTTGCTCGCGTGATTGTAGAATAGAAATCAATCCCCTCATACAAAGAATCGATCTCAATAGTGGTCTGGGCCGTGGAAGAAAGAGTTCTCTTAGCTCGCTCACAGGCTGTTCTGAGACGCCTGAGAGCCCTGGGATTACCAGTAATATCCTTCTTGTGTTTGCGCTTGAACTCCTGCACAAAGTGGTTCACCATTCTGTTGTCAAAGTCTTCACCACCAAGGTGAGTATCACCAGCCGTTGCCTTCACTTCAAAAATTCCCTCCTCTATAGTGAGCAACGACACATCAAAGGTTCCCCCACCGAGGTCGAAAATCAGAACATGTTTCTCTCCTGAGCTGGCAGCTTTCTTGTCAAGGCCATATGCAATGGCAGCTGCAGTCGGCTCATTAATAATACGCAGGACATTGAGGCCAGCAATTACACCAGCATCTTTTGTAGCTTGGCGTTGAGAATCATTGAAGTAGGCAGGAACCGTCACGACTGCATTTTTTATAGTGGAGCCAAGATAGGCCTCGGCAATCTCCTTCATTTTGATAAGGACCATAGAGGAAATCTCTTCAGCTGAAAACTGCTTCTCTTCACCTTTGTATTGGACCACGATCATGGGCTTATCCGCTGGACCGGGAATCACCCTGAACGGCCAGTGCCTCATGTCGCTCTGGACTGACGGGTCAGAGAATCGACGCCCTATCAAACGCTTCGCATCTGCAATTTTTACAAAACAGAACATCAGGTAAGTTAGAATTTCTTCGTAAACACAGTGAATTACTAACCAATCAAGTACAAAACAAGTACCACAGCACTCAAATTAGACTTTAGAAAATATTTTTGAGACTGCATGTTCACATAAATCCTAAGTGTCTCAATATTACCATCCCCCCCCCAAAAAAAAATAAATAATAATAATAATCACTAAGGCTTCATTTCCATGTATTAGTGCACATGTTACATCCTGTTCATAGACTAATTATGTACAACAATTTAACATTACCATATTAATTTTTTATTATGCCATAATTTCTATATTGAAGAAATTATCATACAAATGAATTGCCTGTTTACTAAACTATAAATTCGATTCAAGAGTGCTTCTTTGACGTTCTGGGAACCAAGTGATTGGTACAAAACCATTATTTCCCCAAAATAAGTGAGGTCCATCTCTAATTTACAATCTTTGGAGATAATTAGGTTATTGCCCCCATTAAAAATCTATCCGGAAAACATTATTGCTACAATTTATTAAACTCTTAATTACGACAAACATGATTTTAGAAGAGAATCAAGATTTTGAAACATTCTGTTCATAGACTACTAAGTACAGCAACTTAAAATTACCATATCAATTTTTATTATACCATAAATTCTGTATTGATATCATACAAAATCAGTTAGCATATCAATTCTGATTCAAGATTGCTTCTTTGACGTTCTGGGAACCAAGTGAATGGTACAAAACCATTATCTCCCCAAAATAAGTGAGGTTTATCTCTAATTTCACTTATTTGCAGAAAAAGAGAACTATATAAGAGAAACAAGATTTTGAAAATTGAACTTACCGAAAACAGTGTTGGTAGGGTTCATGGCGACCTGATTCTTGGCTGCATCTCCTATCAGCCTCTCCGTGTCTGTAAAGGCGACATATGACGGAGTCGTACGGTTCCCTTGATCATTCGCGATGATTTCGACCCGATCATGTTGCCACACACCAACGCACGAATAAGTGGTACCGAGATCAATTCCGATCGCCGGACCTTCTCCCTTTCCCGCCATTATCGATCAAAACTAACAACTATCGATGAAATTTCTTGTATTAGTAACAATGAGAGAGGTTTTTGAAAGCACTTTTGGAAGCTTTTCTTTTTCAAATCTGACGACGAGAGATGGGTATCGACAGTGTTTTATAATGGGCTTATTTCTCAATTCGAGAAAGTTCGAAATAGCGATATCTGAACCGTTCAATGGAAAGAATCGACGGTAGGAGATGGTTCGCGGGAGATCTAACAAGTTCTAGAACTGCTGACGCGTCAGGTTCGAACAAGCTCGAGACCTATCTACTGTGGGTGCGTATCCTCTGAGATATCTCAACTTTTGCAGTTTTGCGTGACCGACGTGTCCGGTGCCTATTCGGGGGTAATGTAGGGGGTCAGTATTATGTGTATTTTGAGATTCGTCCAGAGAGTATTTAAACGGTTGGGATTTTTCAAAAAGTCACGCAAAGTTTGAGATATCTCAGAGGATACCAATTCTATCTACCGTGACACTTAAGTGCAATTCTTATCACCTAAGGTAATAGAATATTTCTTTATGGATCTGGATCGTTCAATCAGAATCTGCATGACTATAAAAGTAATCTGACGGGTGTGATTCAAAAATAAATATTCTGTTACCTCAGGGGAGATGAATTCCACTTGACGGAATTTTTTTATTTATAGAATTTATTATTAAGTAATATATAAAAATAGAAAAATTACCATCGTTTTTTTTTTTACTATATAAGATGAATCTGAAAATTTTAAACTTCATGCCTACGGGCTTTAAACAATAAAATTTTAAACTTAAAACCGAAATTGGTTCTCATATTCTAAGTATTTTTTATATTACAGAAAATATTTTGGTATTCTTTCTGTTCAAAAATAATTTCAACTACTCTTTCTATTTTAAAAAGTTTCAGCTATTATTTCAGAAAAAAAAATCTCAACACACTTTTAATTCAAAAAAAAAAAAAATCGATTCCAAAATTTAAATCCAAACTTTTTTTTGGGATCCGTTTATAACATTCAAAATGAAAATATTTTTTTGTTTGTAATTATTATGCAATGATAATGTAATTATTATGCAATAATAATTTCCATAAATAAATAATTCCCGATTCTGACCGTCCATTATTTAATTTCATTTTAATTTGTGTGCTATGTACAAAATTTAAACATGGAGTTGTGTTTTTCCAAAATTAGAGATATAGAACTTATTATTAACCGATTGTCAATTGAAACATGTACGCCTTGAAAGAAATCACTTACATGTTGTTGAATGGATATCAAAAATAATAATTATATGTACATTGAATCTGATCTACTAGATTAGTTTTAAATAACAAATTCAAACTGTTGATACCAATATACTTCACAAATAATGTGCATACATATAAAATTTTGAAATTTTCAAAAATATTTAGTAGAAAGTCAAGTGATCAAAAATTATGAAAAATGATTTCATGTAGAGATAAAATCATTGGCTAAAATAGAATATGTAACAAACAAAATTACAAAATGTCTACTTTATATAACCCCATATTTCGAATCATTTCTGTTATTATCAGATAACAGAGAACACATTTTTTTCCCATAATATATATATTCAAAAAACAAAGAGATGCACTTCATTTAAAAATAATTAATATCTTATTTTAAAGATCTATAATCTATTATCTGACCACTGTTATTTAGAATATAATCTAACAGTTACAACAATACTTTAATTTGAGTGAGTCTATGGTACTATGCATTCCATCAAAATTTTTATTTTCAAAATCTTAACAGTCAATTTAAACTGTTCAACATAATCTCTATATTGATATGCATTTGCAGACTGAATTTTATATTTTTTTTAGAATTTTTTTACTATTTTTTAAGATAGGTAGAAAATCACTTGATCTGAAAATTCCAGACCATTCAAAAAACAACGATTTTCTACCTATTTTTAAAGAATAAAAGTAGTGAAAAAATTTCAAAAAATATAAAATTTGGTTTGTAAGTACATATTTATATGGAAATCATATTGAATGGTTCATATCAACCGTTAATATTTTATAAAAATATTAATTCATATTACGGACCAAATCGTGCTATGCATAGTACCATACATTTACTCCAATAGTTTGTTTTAGCAAAAGATAAGGATTATTTTTTTTTTTCAACTCACTTTTAATGCGAGAATTGAGTTTTAAATTTGTATATCATATTGGATGAATTTTGTCGAAAGACAAGAACTTTATTTTTTGTCGCAAATTAATCACTTAACTTTAATTTGTTTCTCTATAGCTACCGAATTTTTATGCATGATATATATAGACATTCTATTAATATTATGAATAAATAACTTTAATTTGTTCCTCCAGTCTTTATTTCTTTAGCTTCTAAGTTTCGATGGTATAATTATTGGACTTAAAATATAATCATAGTATCAAATAAACATTTTCAGAGTAATTTTGATAGCTTTAAAGCACCATTTCATTAAAGCTGTAGGTCAACTTTTTAATAAGTCTGAAAATGTCAAAAAGTATGATTTATCACAACTTTTGAACCATTTGTCTTTGGGCTAATTTTAAATTTTTTATAATATTTAATTAATAGATCTTTGAAACATTATAAATGGCAGAAGTCGGCCGCAAGATTGTAACTTGGATCAACGTTGAGTTCTAATATATAATTTTTTAATTCTATAGCACGTGTCATTATTCATTTAGGGCCTGTTCGGATGTAATTTCAAAAATACTGTTTATGTGGGAAAAAAAAATTCACTTAGACTGAATTTTTTTTTTCCCAAACATTATAAATGGCAGAAGTCGGCCGCAAGATTGTAACTTGGATCAACATTGAGTTCTAATATATAATTTTTTAATTCTATAGCACGTGTCATTATTCATTTAGGACCTGTTCGGATGTAATTTCAAAAATACTGTTTATGTGGGAAAAAAAATTCACTTAGACTGAATTTTTTTTTTCCCACATGAACAGTAAATTTCAATTCAAACTTTTTCTATTCCCGTTCCTATTTCCGTTCTCATTGTGCAGCCGAACAGAAACTTATAGAGATACTCCATCCCAACTTGTCCGTGAATTGCTCGAATTATATTAAAAAAATCCGAACAAATATGAAGATTAAAGGATTTATTTGTCCGAATATCTTGAACATAATTTGGCGAATAAGCCGAAGACAATTAATTTTTTTTTAAACATAATTCATACTCGTGATACAATTAATGTCATTGACAAGTCGGAGGCAAAATAACCTCTGGTGACCAAAAAATCTTATTAATTATGTAACACTACAAATTTGTCCTCTTCATATTATTTGTTACCGTTACTATTTTGAATATGCTCAATAAATTTTGGTAATACATAAATACAAAACTAATTTGTCTCATGGCGTAAACGTTGCACAACACCAACAAATTTTGTGTTACGTGCATGGTTTTGTGTGATGGTTAAGTGGATTATTTATGAACTAAGATTTATATTTTCTTTTCTTTCAATTTTACTGCTTGACTTTATAATAAATAAATTTTAAAATTTTGCATTTACACGCATAACTTAGAATGTATGTCAGTTCCAATAATTTGAATTTATCGTTTAAAATAAATTCGATAAATTTTAAAATTATACTTCCCAAACTGTATTTTTCTAATAGTTTACTTGCTACTTGATTTAGCACTGACTAGACACCTAACTAATTTAATCTCAAAATTTGTGGGCCTGGTACACTTAGGCGAGATCTATTGTTAATTCTTTCTACTTCCTAACTTAGTCCTTATTCTTTCAAATTCAAATCCGAGTCAATTCAGTCCCCTTTAATAATCATGTAGACTCTGATCAACGGTCCGGATCTAAACAAAAATATTTTGGCTCTCCTGTTACCATTTCGTATAATGGATCCTCGAGTGAATCTATGGTACTATGCATATTACGATTTGTTATCGTGTTACGGCTTTATATTCAAGTTTTTAAATTCTAACAGTCGATCTGAACCGTTCATCTTGTTCTCCATATTAACATGTGATTTTCTAAATATCTAAAAAAATAGTAAAAAAATTTCAAAAAAATATAAAATTTGGTCTCCAAACATATTAATATAGAGAACAAAATAAACTAGTCGATCAGACCGTTAGAATTTGAAAACTTGAATATAAAGCTGTAAATTTTATATTGAAAATCACACCTTGGAAGTTGGAAGCTGAGAGCATTCACGCCTGGGGTCCTGGTCCTCCTAGACCGACCATTTAAATTTAACAAGTAATTTGACAAGTGGGCCCTGCCTCGTCGTCTTATTTGTTCTTATTTTTTTATTTCACAAGTAACTTGGTGGAACTCCTTGAGGATTTATCGTATATAAATTAAACAAAAGACATCTTAAATAAGCACCATGAATTAGAAGAAATCAAATATATATTTTATTTACAAATTACTAATTTAAATTAATTTAAATAAATTAGCATAAATTATTCATTCATTTTTATATTTAAAGTTTGTTAATTATTATTTATATCTTGAAGTTCAAATAACTCAGTTATTCAACAATTATTCATTTCGTATTCGTGGACTATCCACTCCTTATATGTATATATTTAAGGTAGATTTGATTTAAATTTTTACATGTGTTTACTATCCGTATTCATATTTGTATCCGCTCACTAAAATGTGGATATAGATTTAATATTAGCATTATCCGCTCCGTTTACGCTCCTAGTTGTGCACCAATTGGACCAATACTATGGTATAATTAACAATTATTAATTATATCAGCTATTAATATTGAAAGTTTATTGTAATATTTGGAGTATTGAGGAAAAGTTGAGTTAAATAGGTTCCATTGTTCAAACTTTCAATTGAAGGTTTTACAATAGATTTTGAGTGAAGTGTGTTAAAAAATTGTTTGAAAGGCTTGGAAATAATATGGCCTTGTTTCTTTTCATTGGTACCAATTGATATTAGTGTTTTCTTGTGATCTTAAGATGACCCACTTCAAACAATAATATATTATCTTATATAGAGGTGGGACCTCGGTCAAAAGAAATGGGGTTAACTAACCCCTAATTTTTAATTTTTTTTTTATAATTACTTATGATTTTAATATAATTTAGGAGGAAAATGTTATGATGTTGTTAAAATTGACTCACATTCTTTATAGGAAAATTTTGTATGATTGATCTCCATTGTGTGTTTAATCCTCGCATTTTGAAAATTTGACTCTATTTCAAATCTTACATAAACACGAAGAATGTGTTAGGTAGCTATGCCGAATGTGTATCTGTAGCTTTTCTGTTCTCTATATCTCTCTCTTAAAAAAAGAGGAGAGAGAGAAAGAGAATTATGTGGGAGAGAGGAAGAAGAGAGAGATAGAGATAATAGCAGGAAAAGAGGAGGAATTTGAAGAGACTGGATGTCGTTCCGGCAATGCCTACCCCCGAAAAAATTTATTTTTTATTTGGACCAGACTCTTTTTTGTTTTAATTTGTCTACCTTTGAAATATTACCGATTTTTTTATTTATATCCAAAATAAAATATAAATTTAAAAAATTAACCAACTAGTCAGTGAAATTGCAAAACTACCCAAACCGGTTAACCATTAACCGGACTCAAATCAAATTTCCGGTTAATGGTTAACCGGACTATTTCAATGGGTCCGGTTAACCATTAACCGGAAATTTGATTTGAGTCCGGTTAATGGTTGACCGGATTTGTGCTTTTCCTTTTTTTTTTTTGAAAACAGAAATTCTTTATTTTTTTATTTTTTGTATTAAAATATTAGAAATATTGAATATATTTCTTTAAAAATAGATGGAATACAATATAATTTGTTTTATTAGAAAGACTGCAACAAATAACCCGGATCAATATTTTTCAGATCGGATTTTTCGCAGCTGTAAGAAAAATTAATATATTTCTTTATGTGTTATTGGAAAAAAATAAAAATGCTTAGATTCCGAGTTATTGATCCCGGTTCAAAAGTCACTTCTAGGTAATCTAGAAAATATTATGATCTTTCTAGTACATTTAATTTATTAAAAGTTGTATCTATTTTGAGAATTATTTTTAATAAAAAATCATTAAATAAATTAAAGTTTTTATTTTTTTTCAAAATAGATACAACTTTTAATAAATTAAATCTATTAGAAAGATCATAATATTTTCTAGATTACTTAGAAGTGACTTTTCAACCGGGATCAATAACTCGGAATCTAAATATTTTTATTTTTTTTCCAATATTACATAAAGAAATATATTAATTTTTTTTATAGCCGCAAAAAATCCGATCTGAAAAATATTGATCCGGGTTATTTGTTGCAGTCTTTCTAATAAAACAAATTATATTGTATTATGTCTATTTTCAAAGAAATATATTCAATATTTCTAATATTTTAATACAAAAAATAAAAAAATAAAGAATTTCTGTTTTCAAAAAAAAAAAGGAAAAAGCACAAATCCGGTTAACCATTAACCGGAAATTTGATTTGAGTCCGGTTAATGGTTAACCTGTTTGAGTAGTTATGCAATTTCATTGGCTAGTTGGTTAGTTTTTTAAATTTATATTTTATTTTGGATATAAATAAAAAAGTCGGGAAATATTAAGTTGCTTATCCTGGCCTCTTCTTTAGCTGGGGAAGTCATTTTCTTTTGATTATTATAAAGTCTAGGCGTGATTCTCTAAACCCTAATTATCAATTTCCTGCTTACGCATCTCTATGCAACTACATTTTAGTGACTGGATAAAAGTGGGCACGAATCTTAATGCAATAATGAACATCCAATCAGGATTTTATTGTGAGGAGATTTTAATCCTTTCATAATAAAAAAAAACAAAATAAAATCAGAAAAAAATTAATTCTTTTGTTATTTATATACCATATATTTTTTTTATTTGCTGATGTAATTTTTTCAATTAGTACGACATGTTAATTTATAAAACTAAATTTAGTGATTTTACGTTGAAATGTTTTATTTCTTTCAAATAATATATATTAGTATTTGAAAAGGCTTAATTATTGAATTTATTTTGTTATTAAATAAATGTGTTAACACATGTAAAGTGCTTATGCGTTAAGAAAAAATAAGCACAATGTCATATTGTAATAATAGAACTAAGTTTAATTAAGTTTATTTAATAAGTTTAATGACTTAAATAAATTATTTTTAATAAATTATAATATGTATACATAAATTAAATAAAAACATTAAATTGTCCGCATAATTCAGATTAATCGCTTGGTGGTATCCCGTGTTAGTTTGTAATAATCTAGAAGTCAATAATACGATAAATTATCATAAAAACTTTGTTCATAAATTGAATGTTTATTTATATATCATTTTGTTGCCTCGAGTATTATTGAATTTATGGATCATTTCGAGTTCATGATTGAAATTGTGAAACTCCATAATATAGATGATATATAATCTTAAAAAGTCATTGACCAAGGTAATTAGCAGGAATACTAATTACCTCGATAAAGTTAGTATGTGAATTAAAAGATGGTTAAGTTTTACTAACCACCTGACACGAGATGTCATTTTAATCAAATAGATACATGTTCTAGGAACATGGTATTTGACAGATCCCGAATTAAACATTAAATAGAATTGTGTTCGTGTAATTTATGTTTTTATTCAGTGTCAGGTTCTACAATATGAGGTATTTATCGTTCCCACTGAGAAATATGTATGTGTAATTGTTATCTAACGCTGTTCGTAAAAAGCAGTCATAAGGGTAGTTTTTCCATATGTATAGCATAGCTGAGGAAGTGATAATTTACCAAGAATACTATTTGTCTCTCGTATTTTATACGAGCTATAGCATCACTGGGCCCCTTGATAGAGTCAAATTATCTGCTAGCAGTATAATTATAAGAGTAATTATATTTGATAATCTGCTCAAGATCAAGAAAAGATTCAGTTAGCAAGGATGACACACATCTACCTTGAACTAATCTAATAACTATAAGACAGAATAACAGACACAAGTAAATTGTTTACTGGATCGTGATATTGTACAGTACAGCATCATCTGTGTAATTGGATGGTCATGATGTATACTACCATATACCGCTCATGATTATAGAAGTTAAAACAGTTTTAACTCTATTTACTAACATAACACAGGTCCTATTGAGTCACACCATATAGGAGTTAATCGGAGAATCTTATTGTGATTGATTATAAATTGGTTATGATCAATAGTAAGATGGTTATAATTAATTTTACGTGTTATAATTAAATTATAAATGTTATGTAAAAATAACAAGCAAAAAACATTGGTTAATTTATAAACGTGGGTGACACGTTGTATAAAAGTTAACCGGTTAATTTATAAATGTGAAGGACACGTTATATAAATTGCTGAAACAACAACCGCAAGAAATATAATTATTCAAAATAATTATATGAATATTATTTGTATTCGGGCTGAGAGCATTCGGATCTTTTCAAATTCGTCCTTATCCGCATGACATGTCATCGATCCTATCCAGATGACACATCATCAATCATATCCACATGACACCTCACCCCCTAGGTGGCATGCCTTGTCATAGGAGTATTTTGGTCTTTTCACATCATTTTAGAGGCTATAAATAGAGGGGTGCATGCAGAGAATAAAATACTAATTCACTCGTATCGTTTCTTGTCGAAACGAATCAGTATTTTCTCTGTTTCTCAGTTTCTCTCCCAAATAGTATTTCGGTTGAGAAAAGAAAGTTATACGTAGTTGACGTATAATCTTGCGGGTTGTTGTGAAGTATATTTACGAAATCGATGAATAGTGTTTTACCGAATTTCACGGTATTTTAGTTTGCTTATTGATAAAATTGAGTAACCGAAAATTTGTGTTTACAGGTTTTCGTCTTTTTCTCCTTGAATAGTGTTTTTGCAGAATTCCGCAGTTTATAGTATTTATTGCAAAAGAAATAAACCGCTCTCCGGTTAATCCTGGTGGATAACCGATAGAGGCATCAGACGTCTGATGCTCCGAGGAGAATCATTTTTGTGATGTAGCTCTACTCGCTCGGTCTGCATTCCAACTGTGATTTGGAAAAAAAGTTTAAATATGTTATATTAATCTATTTAATTAGTAAGTAGATTAAAGTTTTAGATTTCAATCATGGAGTAGATCTGTAAAAATATTAAATTGGGTTTTGATGTCAAAGGAATACTGAAGGTGGACTGCCTGGAAAGTTTTCTGACATAACCCATTTAATCTTCAGCTTAAGTTAGCCGTAGAAACTTTTGTTCTACGGTCATTCCGCAACTTAAGTCTAAACGAGTTTTTGGTTACTCCGAAATCCAACATCCCGTCCGTTCGACAACCGCATACCATTATTTACAACACTGTAGTTACAACAGTGTGCTTCTAATGTCAGCTTTGCGCTATTAACACAACTCTCACAGAGATTTTAATAAAGAAGATTTGATTTCATGTAGCGCATCTATTATATTCAGTTTTAATTACATTGTTTGTGTGCTGCAGGAAATCAAAACTGCTCGGTAAATATCTTTACCTCGTCCGGGTTTCAAGGACCAAGGTCTAAGGAGCCGAAATTTTTATTCATAGAAAAATAGAAAAATATTAAAAATAAGAACTATTGTATGAAAATTTTAAAAACAGGTATGCAGAAATGGGCCATGGCGTCCCGCATCTCAACTCCATGAAAAAAAAAATTCTAAAGTACCTTTGATGTTATGGGGCAACCCAATCCAAAAAAAAAAGTGAGACACCATAAGATAATCCAATTCAAAAAACAAAAACAAAAAAAGAAATAAGTCGCCAAGACTAAAGAGGCAAGATTTTTTCGTTTTCTCGGTTGGGTTGTCCCATTGGACCCCATTTATTTATTTTTTTTTATCTTTTCTAAGTTGAATTGTACCATAGCGTTCCACTTATGAATTTTTTTTTCATGGTCTTAAGTGTACCATGGCCTCCTACTGCCTTCTCATTTTTGAAATTCTCACACAACATTTCTTATTTTTAATATTTTTATTTTAGATTTTCCTATGTATAAAAATTGTGGCCATTTTTATTAAAAGTTTGATTTTTTTTGTTTTTTGTTTTTTTTTTTTAACTTGGTAGGTGAAAAGTTCGAAATTTCATTTCGGTCTATCTATGACATCCGTACATACAGCCCAGCCGGGCTATTGTTAACTATTTCTACTTCCTACCTTAGTCCATATCCTTTCCTTTCAAGATCCGGACCATTTCCTTTAATAATCATGCAGACTATGATCAACGGTACGGATCTAAACAGAAATATTCTGGCTCTCCTGTTACCATTTCCTCCAAGCCTCATATCCGCTAATCTTTATTCAAGGTTTATACAATATCTGTTCCAGTTTCTTTATCTATTGTGGCACTTAACTAAATATCGGAATAAAAGTTTTTTTTTATATATATATATATTGAAATCACACCTTAGAATTTGGAAGCTGTGAGAGCATTCACGTCTTGGGATCTGGACCGACCATTTAAATTTAACAAGTAATTTGACATGTGGGCCCCGAGATTTTTATTTTTACTCCCAAAAAATAATATTTTATTCAAAATAACCACGGTTTGGCGGAATTTTTAAAAATACCCAATCCGCAGAAAAAATCCATGGCCCAGGAATTTTAATAATTTTTTTTTTGAAATTATGTTGTTCAATTTGTTTGGAATTTAGATCAGTTTGAATTATTAAGTTGGAGGTTTGTATGAATTGTTAAGTTGGAGTGCTTCTGAGCTCAACTTTGCACTTTTGGTTAGCATACCAAAATACCTTCAAAAATCATTAAAATTGACCGACATGCAGTTTTGATATCGTAGAACACGACTGTGAAGTTTCACAAAAACTCTCAAAACAGATCGCGAGATATCATCTCTTAAAAATTACTTGAACTGCTGAAGAAATGTTTTTGAGCCCAACTTTGCACCTCTGATTAATATACCAAAAAAATTTCAAAAATCATAAAAATTTCTATCGAAAAACTTTTTTTTTTGGACCGGACTCGTTTTTTTTAATTTGCCTATCTTTGAAAAATTAGGTTGCTTACCCTAATCTCTTCTTTAGCAGACAAAGTCATTTTCTTTTGATTATTATAGAGTTTTAGGCACCACTAGAGGTTGAATAAAACCCGTTAAGGGTATACCCGCCCGTACCCGCCCGTACCCGCCCGTACCCGCCAGCTAGGGTACCCGTGCCCGAGCTCGGGTATGGGTCGGGTACTCGGGTACGCGGGTACGGGCAAAAATCGGACCGGACCCGTTTTTTTAGACCAATACCCGAGTTTACCCTACCCGAGTTAACCCGTACCCGACTAAACCCGTACCCGACTACCCGAGTACCCATACCCGTATACCCGAGTACTGTTCATCACAGTTCAAAATTCAAAAAATTTGATTTTTCCCCCCCAAACCGGTGCCATCCCATCCGGACCCGACCGGCCGGACCCACCCGGACCGGACCGGACCGACCGGATGGGACGGTTTTTTTTTTTTTTTTTTTTCTGTTTCTGTTTCTGTTTCTGTTTCTGTTTCTGTTTCTGTTTCTGTTTACTGTTTTCTGTTACTGTTACTGTTATTCTTTAAAAATTAAAAATTTAAATTTTATCCCTCCAACCAAAATTTCTTTAAATACCCCTCTTCCTCCCTTCATTTTTACATCTCCATCTCAATTCTCATTCTCTCATTCTCTTAATCTAAATTTCTATAATTCTCAAATTTTAAATTTATTGTTAAAAAAAATATAGTTGTACATTTAATTCCTTCTACAAATAAGCAAACGGAATTACGAAGGTATCGAAATTACGAAGTTCGGGACCTTTCGCAAGATTTTTCCGCGAGATTTAAAGGTTATATTTATTTCATGTTAGATTAATTTATTTTTGTAGAGTAAATTTAATTTATGTAGATTTATTGGATGTTAAGTAATTAGATATTTATATTTGTTAGATTTATTTTATGTTAGATTTGTTAAGTAATTAGATTTATTGAATATGTTAGATTTATTTAGTTTATGTTAGATTTGTTAGATGTAAAGTAATTAAATTTGTTTCTATTTTTTAATTTCTGTTTTTTTGTTTCTGTTTTTTAATTTCTGTTTTTTAGATTTATTTTTGTAAATGTTAGATTTATTTTTGAAAATGTTAGATTTATTTTGAATAGGTTAGATTTATTTTCCGTTTTTTAATTTCTGTTTTTTAATTTCTGTTTTTTAATTTCTGTTTTTTGTTTCTGTTTTTTAATTTCTGTTTTTTTGTTTCTGTTTTTTAATTTCTGTTTTTTAATTTCTGTTTTTTAGATTTCTGTTTTTTAGATTTATTTTTGTAAATGTTAGATTTATTTTGAATAGGTTAGATTTATTTTTGAAAATGTTACATTTATTTTAAATAGGTTAGATTTAATTTCTGTTTTTTTGTTTCTGTTTTTTTATTTCTGTTTTTTTTCATTTCTGTTTTTTTATTTGTGTTTTTCATTTTTTTTTTAATTTCTGTTTTTTAGATTTATTCTTGTAAATGTTAGATTTATTTTGAATAGGTTAGATTTATTTTTGAAAATGTTAGATTTATTTTGAATAGGTTAGATTTATTTTTGTAAATGTTAGATTTATTTTGAATAGGTTAGATTTATTTTTATAAATGTTAGATTTATTTTTGAAAATGTTAGATTTATTTTGAATAGGTTAGATTTATTTTCTGTTTTTTCATTTCTGTTTTTTAATTTCTGTTTTTTTGTTTCTGTTTTTTAATTTCTGTTTTTTTGTTTCTGTTTTTTAATTTCTGTTTTTTTAGTTCTGTTTCAAAATTTCTGTTCATTCATTTCAAAATTCAAAAATTCTGATTCCCCCCCCCCCCCCCCCCCCCCCCAAAAAAAACATTAAAAAAACAAAAAAAAAACAACAACAAAACAACAACAACAAAAAACAGCAAAAAAAAAACAGCAAAAAAAAAAAAAAAAAAAAAATACCCTACCCGCCCTACCCGTATCCGTACCCGCCTTACCCGTCTAGGGTACACGGGTAAGGGTATAACTCGGGTAGGGTATGGGTTTTGAAAATTATACCCGCCATACCCGTACCCGAATACCCTTGTACCCGAGTATACCCGTACCCGAGTTATACCCGTACCCGAGACGGGTATACCCGGGGTACCCGTACCCGCCCGAGTATAAATACTCTAGGCACCACCATGCATATTCTCTTAACTCTAATTATCAATTTCTCGCTTACACATCTCTATGCAACGTTTATTATCAACAAAATGTAGTGCTAAAAAAATTAGTAAGACCCTTTACATTTTAATGGCTGGATAAAAGTGGGCACAAATCTTAATGCAATAATGACCATCCGATGAACATTTTATTATGGAGAGATTTTAATCCTTTCATAATAAAAACCAAAAAAAAATCAGAAAAAAAAACCTTATAGGGTAAAGATTTTAACAGAGTAGTGAGTGAGTCTACGGTACTATGCATATTGCGATTTGTTACTGTGCTACGGCTATATATTCGAGTTTTCAAATCCTAACGGTCGATCCAAACCATTCATATTGTTCTCCATATTAATATGTGTTTGGAGACCAAATTTTATATTTTTTGAAATATTTTTACTATTTTTTTAGATTTATTGAAAATCACTGTTTTTGGATGGTCCAGAATTTTCAGATCAAGTGATTTTCTAAATATCTAAAAAAATAGTAACAAAATTTTAAAAAATGTAAAATTTGGTTTCCAAACACATATTAATATGGAGAACAAGATGAACGGTTCGGATCAACCGTTAGGATTTGAAAACTCGAATATAAAGCTGTAGCACGGTAACAACCCGTGATATGCATAGTACCATAGACTCACTCACATAATAGTTTTTGCCTCATGCATCGCACAAACAATACGCAGCTTTGTTTTGATTCTATAGTCCATGAGCTGTATGAAGTCTAAAGTATTATGTTAACATCTTTGCCCATTAAGAAAGGTTACAACCAGTGTTGTAAACAATGGTCTTAATGATAGATTAAATGGCCATTTAATCGTTAACGGCAGTCAAACCGATAGAAATACACTTAACTGATGCTTGTTTGCGGATGAAAATGATTAATCGGCCGTTTTACCGTTTAATCATCTGTTTATTCTTGTTTATTCCCGTTTGTTCTAATTTATTCTAGTAAATATTTATTTTCACATTGATGATTTTTTTTTCGTAATAGTCTATGATAATGAGTTTTATAAATCATGTATTGTAGTTTTATTTGTACTTGGACATATATCCAATATTTTTAACATAAATTTTGTTTTCTTACTTTAAAATTGATTAATTCTTCTGTTATTTATATACCATAAATTTTTCTTACTTACTGATGTAATCTTTTGAATTAGTACGACATGTTAATTTACAAAACTAAATTTAGTGATTTTATGTTGGAATGTTTCATTTCTTTCAAATAATATCTATTAGTATTTGACAAAGCTTAATTATTGAATTTATTTTTTTATTAAATAAATGTGGTACTTAACACATGTAAAGTGCTTCTGTGTTAAGAAAAAATAAACACAATGTCATATTATAATAATAGAACTAAGTTTAATTAAGTTTATTTAATAAGTTTAATGAGTTAAATAAATTGTTTTTAATACATTATAATTATAATATGTATACATAAATTAAATAAAAATATTAAATTGTCCGCATAATTTTAATTAATTGCTTGGCAATATCTCCTCCATTCGACAACTGTATGCCGTTATTTACAACACTGTTATTACAACAGTGTGCTTCTAATGTCAGCTTTGCGCTATTAACGCAACTTTCAGAGAGGTTTTAATAGAGAAGGTTTGATTTCATGCAGTGCATTAATCACATTTAGTGTTGTTTTGATCACATTGTCCATGTGCTGCAGAAAATCAAAACTGCTTGGTTAATATCCTTACCTCATTCGGGTTTTGAGGACCAAGGTCTAAGGAGCTGGAATTTTTATTCATAGGAAAATAAAAAATATATTAAAAATAAGAACTGTTATATGAAAATTTTAAAAACGGAAAGGCAGTAATGGGTCATGGCATTCTGCAAGGACGCCATGGCACATCTCAACCCCGTGAAAAAAATGAATTTTTTTTTTCTAAAATGAAATACCATTGGGCAACCCAATCTAGAAAAAAAATACAAAAAAAAACAAGTCCCCAAACCTGAAGAGGCTAGATTTTTTCATTTTTTGGATTGAGTTGTCCCATTGCGTCTTACTTTTTTTTTTTATCATTTCCTGAATTGGATTGCTCGATGGCGTTCCACTTACAAATTTTTTTTTCATTTTTTTTTCACAGTCTTGAGTGTGCCATGGCGTCCTACTACCTTCCCATTTTTTAAATTCTCACACAACATTTCTTATTTTTAACATTTTTATTTTATATTTTCCTATGTATAAAAATAACGGCCATTTTTATTAAAAATTGAGTAGAAAAGTTCGAAATTTCATTTCGGTCTATCTATACATCCAAAATCTAGATATTTTTTCTATTTACCTTCATTATTGAATAATAATTCTATAAATAAAAAATCTCCTCCTGGCGATAATATGACCCACAAATAGTGATTGGTAAACGGGCTAGGCTGGACGGTCCAGGCAAAACCCGGGCACGGGCATGGATAGCCACGGTCACAGGCGTCACGAGCACACGGGTACAACGGCCCGGGCGTCACGGGTTTTTTTTTTAAATCCTGCCCTGCCCGTTTAATACCCGTGCCCGTCACGGGTTCGGGGGCAGGACGGTCCGGGTACCAGGGGTTAGGCGGTCCGGTCCGGTCCGGGTCCGGACCGGTTTTTTTTTTTCTATTTTTTGTTTCTGTTTTTCTGTTTTGGTTTTTTTTCTTCTGGTTTTTTTTTCAGTTTTTTTGGTTCTGTTTTTTGTTTCTGTTTTTTTTTTCTGTTCAGTTTTTTGGTTCTATTTATTTCTGTTCTATTTTTTTTTGTTATGTTTTTTTTTGCTGTTTTTTTTTATTTTGCAGTTTTTTTTTTATTTTGCTGTTTTTTTCTTTTTTTTTTCTGTTTTTTGTTTCTGTTTTTCTGTTCTGATTTTTTTCTTCTGGTTTTTTTTTCGATTTTCTTGGTTCTTTTTTTTGGTTCTGTTTTTTTTTTCTGTTTTTTGTTTCTCTTTTTTTCGGTTTTTTTGTTCGGTTTTTAGGTTCTATTTATTTTTGTTCTGTTTTTTTTTTGTTCTATTTTTTTGTTCTGTTTTCAAAAATAAAATCTAACCTATTCAAAACAAGTCTAATTACTTCACATATTAAAAAAAAATCTAACATCTTTATTTAACCTATTAAAAATAAATCCGAATTTCAAAAATAAAATCTAATCTATTCAAAACAAATCAAATTACTTCACATATTCAAAAAAAAAAATTTAACATCTTTATTTAACCTATTAAAAAGAAATCCAAATTTCAAAAATAAAATCTAACCTATTCAAAACAAGTCTAATTACTTCACATATTCAAAAAAAAAAAATCTAACATCTTTATTTAACCTATTAAAAATAAATCCGAATTTCAAAAATAAAATCTAACCTATTCAAAACAAATCTAATTACTTCACATATTCAACAAAATAAATCTAACATCTTCGATTAACCTATTAAAAATAAATCCGAATTTCAAAAATAAAATCTAACATATTCAAAACAAATCAAATTACTTCACATATTCAAAAAAATAAATCTAACATCTTTATTTAACCTATTAAAAACAAATCCGAATTTCAAAAATAAAATCTAACCTATTCAAAACAAGTCTAATTACTTCACATATTCAAAAAAAAAAAAAAATTAACATCTTTATTTAACCTATTAAAAATAAACCCGAATTTCAAAAATAAAATCTAACATCACATATTCAAAACAAATCTAATTACTACACATCTAACAAATCTAATATAAACTAAATAAATCTAACAAATCTAACATAAAATAAATCTTATAAATCTAATTACTTAACAAATTTAATAAATCTAACATTCAATAAATATAACAAATCTAATTACTTAACATTCAATAAATCTAACATAAACTAAATCTAACATTCAATTTAAATTCTAAATTTTTTCTACAAAAGTAAATCTAACATTCAATATTTCAATCTAACAAAATTTAATCTAGCAAAATTTAATCTAACAAAATGTAATCTAACAAAAATTAATGTTACCTTGTTAATTTCGTGGGAAAATCTTTGAGAATACCTTCGTAATTCTCTTTCCGTTTGCGTGTTTGTGTTTGCGTATTTGTTAAATTAACAACTATTTTTTTTAACAATAAAATTAAAATTGGAGAATAATAAAAATATTGAGATTGAGATTGAGATTGAGAGAATGAGAGATGAAAATATTGAGAGAGATGTGAAAATTTGTAAGGAATGGATGTGAAAATATTGGAGGGATTAAAATTTGAATTTAAAAAAAAATTAAAAAAAAAATGGGTAGGGGCCCGAGTAGAAAGTGGGGATGTGGGGGATGGGGGAAATGGGGGGAGAATTTGAGTTTAAATTTTGAATTTTAGACTCCAAAAAAAAAAAAAAATTCTGCCACGGGCTCACGGGCACGGGTTACGGGTACGGGGGTCCGGGTTCTCACGAGCATTTTTCAAAAAAATCGGGTCCGGCCCGTTTAATACCCGTGCCCGTGTTCCCGTGTACGCATACTCGTGGCACGGGCACGGACAGACCAGTCCGAGTTAAGTCCTCGGAGGCATTTACCGAACACTACCCACAAAATAATAGATCCGGACCATATCTTTATGTAGACCTATTCTACAAGGTGTAAGAGCAATGATTTGCAAGCCCCACTACTACACAATCATAAGTGGGACCAAAGATTCAGAGACCATCTCCTACCAGCATACAAGTCCCAAAACTATGGGTAAAGCTTTTAACAGAGCTGTTTTGCCTTCGTACAGCGTATAAATCTTATGAAACATGGTTTTAATTTTTTCTGTGTGTATTGCATGAAGCTAAATCTACTCTGTATAATATGAGAAGGGATCGGATGACAATGTCCATTTTCAAAATTTCAAAGTCCAAATAGTCGATCAAAACCGTTCAATATGATGGATATATATTAAAATCTACTTGCAAATCAAATTTTACATTTTTTTGAATTTTTTTACTATTTTAAGTATTTAACAAAATCGCTATATTCGGACCGTTGAATTTTTGTACCCGTCTGAATAAACCCAAAAAAAAATCAGAAAAATGTAAAATTTGATCTGCAAGCACATTTTAACGAGTTAGGCTAATATGACATTGGTGTTATTTGAAACTAAATAACACCACATCTTAAACCCTTAAATATGCTTTAAGATTCGTAATATTCGCTTTTACTGTTCAAGCACTTTATTTTGTACGAATCTTAAAGCATATCTAAGGGTTTAAGATGTGGTGTTATTTAGTTTCAAATAACACCAATGTCATATTAGCCTAACTCCATTTTAACATATCTATCAAGTTAAACATTTTGAATTGACTGTTTCGACTTTGAAAATGAACGGTGTCATCCGATGTCACCAAAAAACAGTATCATCCGATCCCTCCTCATATAATATTTACCCCAATAATTTGGACTGCGTATCCTCTGTGATATCTCATATTATGCATGAATCTCATCCATCTGATCGCTGAGTTTTGAATTTCGTCCGTCCAACCCTGTAATGCACGAACCCGTATCCTCTCAGGTATTGCACAATTATTGCAGAGGATCACTTACTTTACGGCTTGAGATTAAATCTCAACTGGCTTGGGATTCGGGTCACTATAGCGGCTGTATTTTTGGGCTTTGAGATTCGTGCCAAGTTAAAAAGTACGGTTCAGATCTAGTAACTGTAAAAGATTCCCTTATCAGGTATTGGAGAGGAGTGAATTCGTAATGCACGAGGTTTTTTAATATTTGTGCCGTTTCAGATGGGACGGTCCAGATTCATTTCGGTTGCCCGATGTGAATTCTATATAATATATATATAGGGCTGTCAAAAAAGCTCATGGCTCGTGGCTCTCTCGTGACTCGTCTTTAGCTCGCTCGCTAACAACTCGCTCGATAGTGGACCAAGCTGTTAACGAGCCAGCTCGGCCCAAACTCAGGCTAAAATAAACAAGTTGAGCCAAGACCCAGCTCGGCTCTAAACGAGCTATACACTGTACGCTGATCAACTCTCATTTTCTCAGCTCCTACAGATACGACCCATTTAGATTTAGGTTTAGCAATTCAAACTCCTCTTTTCTCTCCTCCAGCGGCGCACATCTGGCTCCCAACTTCCCGACCTGGCGACCTCCTCTCCTCTAGACTCGCTCCGTGACTTCGTCGTAGGCTTCTGGTCTCCGAGGCTCTGACCTCCCAGTTCTGACCTCCGACCTCCAACCTTCGACCTCCCAGTTCTGAGTCTTCTGACCTCCGATCTCCAACCTCCCAGTTCTGAGCCAACTCTGATCTCCGACCTCCTAGTTCCAGACGGCAAGACTCAAGAGACCAAGCACAGAGATTCTGTCTCCGGTAACTATCTTTTCCATTTTTTCTAACTTTTGCACCTTTGTTGATTCTGTCTTTTTTTCTCTAATTTTCTAACCATCTTTGTTAATTTTTGCACAGATATTCTGTTTCTGGTAACCATCCTGAAATTTAGTTGTTGAACCTGGTAACCATTCTGTCTCTGTTAATTTAGTTGTTTCTGGTAACCATTCTGTCTCTATTAATTTAGTTGTTTTTGGTAACCATTTTATCTCTGATATTCTGTTTCTATTTTCTGGGTTGTTGAACCTGGTGTCAAATTTGTTACCGTCGAAGATTAATACTTAACAAAGGTTGAAAGTTTTACAAGTATCATATCACATCAAAGAACTAAAATGCCCAGGATATGACATTTTGAATTGATTTCTTACTGGAGCTATGTATTAGTTGAGTAAATTAGTCTTTATTCTCTTTGTAGGTGATATTCTCTATTCAATTTATTATTGCTGTAATCAGGGGCCTAGTTCTTTTCAATTCTCCACTAATCTATAGGGGGAGGCGGTGGACTCGGGTATCGTGGATTATTTAGTCATTTTTGTTCTATCTTCTAAATTAATTAGTTATATGAATTTAGTCGTACGAATTTAGTTTTAACTTCTAGATTAATTGACTTGGTTGTTGGCATGTTGCATGAATTTATGTTATTTGGTGTGGATTCATATAAATTTTGTTATTTTGTATGAATTTATGCTCCATTTCAAGTACTGGTATGTGTCAGTACCAATATTATTTTTGTAAAAATGGTGTATGTTTATATTTTGACAAATTTCTGAAATTTGAATGATAACTCTTTTATGTGGACATATTTAACTGCTTGTCCATTTCTTGGCAAGCATTTCATAACTTTAAACGAGCTCTAGTACAATTTAAAAGAGATGAAGTTGATAACAGAAAGCTAACTTGCATCACATTTAGAGCCAGCTCAATAAAGTCCAATAAATCATGAGAAATGACCTTTGTATAATAGCAGAGCAGCCCAATAAAGCCCAGTGAGCCAGCTCGTCAGCTCGCGAGCTAGCTCGGGCTGGCTCTTCACAAGCTGAGCCAAGACTTCATACTTGTATTCAAAATTAACAAAATTAACAAGCTGAACCAAGGCCCAGCTCGTTTACAGCCCTATATATACCCCCAGCACTTCATACTTGTATTCAGCCACCCCCAAAATCATTTCCAAATTAATTTTGGAGGAATCTCTCTACTCCGCCTTCATTTGAGCATTTTTTTGGGGGGTAAGACCTCTTTCTCAGCTTCTCTGCTTTGAGTTGGAGCTTCATATACTTTTTCATTTTTTTTTATTGTCTTTCTTCTTTTCTTCTTTTCTTGGAGGAACGGGAAAGAAAATTGACGATTCTCTCCAGCGTAAATAGGTGGTGATTTAACAATCAAAAATCCATTCCAACAGCTCCACCTTGTTCGCACCGAGACGCTCTCTCCATTGATACCCCTTTGACCGGTATCCATCTCCTCCTTTTTCTTTTCTTTTCTTTTTTGCTTTGGATCAAGAATCTGAGTATTTGAAGAGTAAATGTTGGCATCTCTCTTCATGCGCTAGTCTCAAATCCAGAAATCTAATGTGGTCTTTTGGCTTTCTTGGATTTGGGACTTTTCTTTATTAATTCTTTTGTGTATTTGAGAATTTCTCGCATGCATGACCATTTGATTGTAGATTCTTTTGTCGTTTCTTGAATATCATTTTCATTCAACTTAAATAAACTAGTTGATATAATTGATAAATTTCTTTGACCGGTATCCATCTCCTCCTTTTTCTTTTCTTTTCTTTTCTGCTTTGGATCAAGAATCTGAGTATTTGAAGAGTAAATGTTGGCATCTCTCTTCATGTGCTAGTCTCAAATCCAGAAATCTAATGTGGTCTTTTGGCTTTCTTGGATTTGGAATTTTTCTTTATTAATTCTTTTGTGTATTTGAGAATTTCTCGCATGCATGACCATTTGATTTTAGATTCTTTTGTCATTTCTTGAATACCATTATCATTCAACTTAAATAAACTAGGCGATACTGATACTATCTAAATAAAGGAACCGTCCCTGTGAATCGATACCCGATTATACTCCTCGATAGGGTTGTGCACTTGCAACCCTAATCGGAAGGTGTAACCGCAGTTTTAAAAGGTACGCTCCCAAGCGTACCGAAACTTGCGTTGCGCTTTCACGCGAACAACAATCCAATCCAAAAAACAAAAAAAAAGAAGAAATAAGTCCCCAAGACTGAAGAGGCAAAATTTTTTCGTTTTCTATGTTAGGTTGTCCCATTGCGTCCTATTTATTTATTTTTTTATCTTTTCTGGGTTGAATTGTACCATGGTGTTCCACTTTTAAAATTTTTTTTTTTCATTTTCAAGATTGAGTTGTCCCATGGCGTCTCACTTACGAATTTTTGTTTTAATTTTTTTCACGGTCTTGAGTGTGCCATGGCCCCCTACTGCGTTCCCATTTTTCAAATTCTCACACAACATTTCTTATTTTTAATAGTTTTATTTTATATTTTGCTATGTATAAAAATTACGGCCATTTTTATTAAAATTTGCGGAGAAAAGTTCGAAATTTCATTTCGGTCTATCTATACATCCAAAAATCTAGATATTTTTTCTATTTACCTACATTATTGAATAATAATTCTATAAATAAAACAAATCTCCTCCTGGCGATAATATGACCCACAAAATAATAGATCCGGACCATATCTTTATATAGACCTGTTCTACAAGGTGTAAGAGCAATGATTTACAGGCCCCAGTAGTACACAATTATAAGTGGGACCAACGATTCAGAGACCATCTCCTTCCAGCATACAAGCCGTTTTTTTTATTAATAGAAATAAAATAAATTAAATATTTAAAAACAACACTACTTTTAATTATTTGTCAAAACTAGGTAGATCGGATTTACTAAACCCGTCCCACCGAACGGGTCCAATTGACCCGTCCCGGTTAATTGTAGTTAACCCTTAATCACATGACGAAAAAAAATACCTGGTCGGGTCCTGTTAACCCGTCCCACGTCAAAAAAAAAACAAAGCTGGCCGGGTCCTAGCAGCCCGTCCCACGCCGAAAAAAAAAAAAAAAGCTGGCCGGGTCCTAACAGCCCGTCCCACGCCGAAAAAAAAAAAGTGGGCCGGGTCCTCTTAACCTGTCCCCTCATTTCTTTTTCATCCCATCCTTCGTTCTTTTTCCCTGCAGAACGGCTCCCAGCTCCAACTCCGCCAACTCCGCTGGGTAGGCAGAAGGCAATCAGCGCATGGGACGGACTAACGCAACCCGTCCGGAAATTTTGTAAATCTCAGCCCCGCCTCTGCCATCTGAAACAATCTCTATCATCAATTATTTCAGGTTTGTTTGAAATATAATTAAATTAAATTAGTATATAAGTGTGTTAATTTCTAATTTGATTTATTATCAAACTATTGATTATAGTAAACTTAATTAATTTGTTAATTGCATTTTAAAAGAATTCATTAGGAGTGTTTGAACGGTTCGGTTTTGGATCGAACTGAATTAATTTGGTTATTTCGGTTTTGGATTGAACCAAATTAGTTCGGTTATTTCGGTTTTGGATTGAACCTAATTAGTTCGGTTATTTTGGTTTTGGATTGAACCTAATTAGTTCGGTTTTTTCGGTTTTGGATTGAACCTAATTAGTTCGGTTATTTTGGTTTATTAGATCAATTCGGTTGGTTTTTCAAAATCGAATTATAACTTCGGTTCGGTTTGGAAAAATTTTGAAACCGAAATAACTGGTTTATTTCTAAATAACTTAGTTTATTTCTTAGTAGTCCGGTTTGTAATCAATTGTTTTAATTAAAAAATTAATATATTTCGGTTTGAACCGAACAAACCGATCAAACCGAAATAAAACTTTGGTTCGGTTCGGTTGCAATGCTAATTCGGGTTGGTTCGATTATATTTTTAAAACTGAATGATAACTTTGGTTTGCCAAGTTCGGTTCGGTTTCACGAATATCATGCATGCAGAATGTCATTAATTTTTATTAGTGGTTAGTAATAATAGTAATTTATTTAATAATATTTTTAATTTTTATTAGTGGTTTGCCAAGTTTGGTTTGGTTTGGTTTGGTTTGGTTCGGTTCTATTCTTAATTTAGTAATTTATTTAATAATATTAGTGGTTAGTAAATTTAGATTGTTATTATTTTTTTTAAATATCATGCATGCAGAATGTCAAGTAGTCGTGATCTGGGTGGCCCTTCACATGCTGCAGCTGCAGCTGCACATGATGATTTTGGTTTTGAATCAGCATGGTCAGCAAATAATTTTAGCAAATTATTATGGATGCCGCATGACCAACATAAGGTCTCACGAATCTATGATGATGTAAGTTACTCCATGAATCATATAATTTTTTTTTTATAGAATGATATAACTATTTGAATTACAATATTTGACTTTAATTAAATTGTATAACATTGACAGGATTACAGAGATGTAGGAGTGGACCCTCGAGGTATCTGGACTGGGATTAAGTACAACGACCTTTGCAAACCATTCTTGCTTAAACTCGGTTTGTATCAGGTTTCTCAAATGGCTCACATAAAAATTGATCCAGCACTCCTCGCTGGTCTCGTAGAGCGATGGAGACCAGAGACTCACAGTTTTCATCTTCCCGTGGGAGAGATGACAATTACGCTGCAGGATGTTTCTTGTCTCTGGGCGCTGCCGATCGTAGGCTTACCGGTGACAGGTGCTTCAGACCGTACTTGGTCTATCTTAGTGGATCAACTTCTTGAAAATGGGACCGCAAGTGCGGTGCTTAAAAAGAAAAAGAGATCGGAGCCAATCAACACGCAAGAGGTTCGAACGACTTCTGGGTATGCTATAAGTTTGAAGGAGTTGCGTATTCGATTTGCTGCAGTGCCAACAGAGGAGCAGATACGCCAGTACGCAAGGGCGTATGTACTCGATTTGTTCGGATTTATGTTTTTTGCTGATTCGTCGAGAGATTCGGTTCCGGCAATGTATTTGCAATTTCTACAAGATCTTGATTTCCCGGTACAGTACAACTGGGGTGGGGCTGTTCTGGCTTATCTCTACAGAAGCCTTTGTGTTGCGGTTCAGCATAAAACAAAGCTTATGTCAGGGCCAGTTGTGCTTCTACAACATTGGTGTTGGTCTCGTTTACCGACCGGCCGTCCTCGTCCCTTAAATGATTGGAGTCCAAATTGGTCCAATCCAAGTGAGCAAGAGTGTCCAGCATTCGGAGATAAGTGGTGTTGTCTCCATGATTATCGCCAAGGTCACAATCGGAGTGGAGTTAGTTACTTCCGCAACGAACTGCAGAAGCTCGAAGATTACATAGTAAATTGGGAGCCCTACAACGCATTGTTAAATCAGATACCGTGTAAGCTGCCATCACGAGTTAATGACGAAAGGGGTGTATGGCTAGCTCGTGTGCCACTTGTGCACTTTTGGATAATTGAGCATTATTATCCAGATCGTGTGATGAGGCAATTTGGGTATGCACAGCCGCTCCCGCCACCACTGCCGCTCCCCGAGGATGAGGTACGCCGGTTACATAAATTTGTTCACAGTTCCAATGTGGGCATAGTAAATTGGTCTAATGTGCACCAGAATTACGTAAATGAGGCATCTAATCCAGGAGACCACTTGGTTGTTCCAACGGGGTATTGGAGTCATTACGACATATTGTCATATCGTAGTTGGTTCCAGGACAATGGCATGTTCAATATCTTCTTAGGAAAGCGGTGCATAGAGGGTCTTGATGATCCCATTCCAGAATACAGAGACGAGATTGGCGAAGTAGGGTACATTCTCGGTGCCTCAAAATTGACACGTGATGTAAGTTTTATAAGTTAAAAATATTAATGAGATGTTATTATTCTTTCAATGGACTTATCACTTTTTTATTTTGTAGACATTACGAGGGATAAAGATAATATCAGCGGCTGCGGGATTGACGAAATCGAGGACACTCAAGAAAATAGGAAAAAAATTTCTGAAAGCAAGTTGTGGCCTTCTCAGAGACAACGGTATGGATGCTAAATTGCAAAGTATGTTGAGGGCGGCCGATCTTCCAGACAATATCGATGACATCTCAGACGGTGATAATCCGGAACACATCCCTGACTTGCCACAAGATTTAGATCCCAACTATCATGAGAGATGGATAGAAACAAATGATGGGTTAAATGAATATCTTGCAAGCTTTCAACCCGAACCTAGTCATGTTGAACTGGTAAGTATAAAAAAGAATACTTTAATTGGTTGTCGATTATGTTTATTAAGAAAAGTAATATTTATAGGGAGATGAGGATCATGGCATGGCTGCACAAGGAAACACAGATGGGCAATTCTTCTCAGAGTTGTTGCGTAGCTCGGCATATTCTGAAGATCATCAAGCAGGACCTAGTCAGGTCCATCAGGTAGAAATTTCATCACTTACAATGTTTAATTTTAATGATCGTTGATACGGTTTATTAAGTACTAAATTAATTATTATAGGAATCAGAAGTTCCTATCACGTTCCCACAAGACAACACAGGACCTAGTCAGGTTTATCAGGTAATGTTAACTCTCTTGAAATAAATTTTAAATAATCATTTATTGTGTTTGATACAAATAGTAACATAGTTATTTCAGGGTATGAATGCGTATGTCAGTTGGGACCAGACATACGATCAGGCCTATCCTCCGGATGCGCAATACACGGGTCACACAGGACCTAGTTTGGTCTATCAGGTAATAATTTTCAAATTTTAATTTTTTTTTAAATAATAGTCGATTATGTTTACTAAATGCTAAAATGAATGTTGTAGGATTCGGATCATATCGAGCTGGCCCAACTAGATGTTACTGGTGCACAAGACAACATAGGACCTAGTCCGGTCGTTACGCCACGTACACAAGCAGTGAATGCATTTTTTCCATCGTACAATAATGTTTACATTAGGCGTAAGAAAGCGGACGTACAAGAACGAAGATACCCCGAGCGCAACCGCCGAGCACCAGATTTGTTCACTTTCGATTAGGTATTTAAATGAACTATTACTTAAATAGATTGTTAGTTTGTGTTACGCCAGAACGTATTTAAATGGACTGTTAGTTAAATGGATTGTTAGTTAAATGGACTGTTACTTATTTTAGCTTATGTTTCTTGAGAATGTTTTCACTTTGCTCTTATTTCGGTTTTATTTTGTATGAATGTGTCCATTGTGATTTGAAATAGATACATCTATCTAAATCCTACAAATGAAAAGGAAGCTCACGGTTCCTAGTTAAGAAAAATATATAAAATTGAAGATGCTTGGGCCAAATCCAAGTATAATTAGTTGCGCATTAATCAAATCAAATGAAGACAAAATGGATCAGCCAAATTAAAATCAATTCACTACATAGGCCGAATTGAAAGAAATGAATACACCAAAATACTCTAAAATCAACCCCTGTCTGATACAGCTAGGTAACTCCAAAATTCACGAAATTTTACCAGAACATAGAAGACTCTTTCCTGAGAATTTTGATATAAAGAACATAAAATTTGGATCAGCAGAACTCTTGTAATTAAATTCTGAAGTTAGCTACCAGCATGGTAACAACAGCTATTTACCAGCAGAATTCCCTGTACAAAAATGCCTGTTTCATATAGTTCTGAATTGAGTTTAATAAAACTGTTTTACATGCATACAAGTCATGACTCAAGGAAGATTTCCATGTAAAGAACATGAAATTTGGTGTAGCCAATTGACGGGAATTAATCTCCAAAGTCCGACTACTCAGAAAAACGCTGCTGCACAGGACATGGACAACAATGCCCCTGTCAATTCAGAAATGTTTAAAAATAGAAAAAAAATTCTTAAAATGGTAAAATTCAGCATGCAAGTCCCTGACATGATTCTCTTCGACTCTGTAAAATAAAATTCATAACTCATGTATGAAATTCATGGATAAAGGGATCAAACAGATCTGAATATACATGGTCATATGACCTAAAATTTATCAGAATCCGACTCAAGTTAAATTGATGTTCCTGCAATATGTCACCATCTATGCAAGTAGTTATAAATATATACAAGTAGTTATAAATGTAAGTAGTTTAAAAAAAAATATTAAGAAACCAAATAACAAAAATAAACTACTTAAAAAGAGTCTTGAACGTACGACTTCATCTTCGACTGTAACCAGAAGATGTTTCTGATTTAAAAGCATTAATTAGAATACACAATTTTTGCATAAGGAAAAACAAAATTAATCAATATTAAAATATTAAGAAACCTGCTGTATATATGTCAGACACAGAATGTCTAGCTTGCTGTCCCTGATTCCTGCTAGAGGAAGCCTCTAAACAAATAACACAACAACAAGGTTATTAATATATTATGTACATATATTTCAAATGGGAATGACACAAAAATAATGCAACCAACCTGCCGCATGTCTGTCGGACGTCGGACGTCGAACGTCTAGCTTGGTGTCCCACGGTCCTTCCTTGCATTTCGTCCATCGTCATGACTATACGAGCGTGTTTTCTCCTACCCTTCTTGATTTTGTTATTATCCGGAACAATAGTTAGACCATCATAGCGAGGCCATTCACATTGGTTGGCATAGCCATGAAATTGGCCACTCCAAGTTTCGGTAAGTGTCTTTGCGGAATACAAATGATTCACAAATATGTTGTGGTTGTATCTCCGTTCTTGACACACGGTATACCGGTAAGTTGTGGTTTGAGACATGCACATTGTGCTATGTTTCCATTACTTATGATGACCTTATACCGGAAAGTTTCTTTTTTATAAGTAAAATTTTCATCTCGTTCTTTGTACACGACCCTCTCATCATTCACCTTGACCTCGTGTTCACCGTGCACACCGAGTGGCATGGAATTCATTTCCATATACTTTTGGATTCTTTTAGCCAATAGCTTTTCAACTCGCTCTGACCAAAGTTGTTGACTAGCTAAGCGAGCCATTGCTTTCTCTTGTCTATCCCTAAACCACGCAAGACACTTGTAATATGTGTCTTCCACCAGTGCAACAACTGGCAGTCTCCGGCTAAATTTGAATACATTATTCAACGATTCAGATCTGTTAGTAGTCATAATTCCCCAACGAGCACCGTTGTCCATGCATTAATACACCTTCCATGGTTTAGGGATCTCATTATGATTGGTATCTTGATATTTACCAACATTATTTAAGTACGCAATTGCATCTGGATTTTTCTTTCGTAATATTTCGAAGAACTCCTCAAACCTCCGTGGCTTCTTTTTGTTGCAAAGTATTTTAAATAGGTCACAAAGTTTTCTATTGTGTATTTTTTTCATCAAATTCTCGGCAATGTGTTGTGAGCACAATCTGTGAACGCACTCACCACCATCCTCGTACCAACCACCGTATCTATCGGTGAATACTTTCTTGATCCCCATGTGCCGATCAGAAACAACGCACATGAACTTATTACCAATTACCTCCAGACGCAGCCACCTCATGAACCATCCTCATGTCTGAAAACTCTCTTCCCCGACTAATGCAAAAGCTAGAGGAAGCAACTGGTTCTCAGCATCGTAACCGCACGCTATCAGCAATCTCCCTTGATACCTACCAGAAAGGAAGCATGCATCAATACTAATGATTGGCCTGAGATGAGGCACTGCAGCAATGCAAGGTCCGTAAGCCCACGCAGCTGCCTTAAACAACCTTTCTGTTGGATCTCCTGTGGGTTCGTGCGCAACTCCAAATTTTGTTCCTGGATTGTCTTTTTTAATTGCTTCCAACAATGGAGTGAGAAGGTCGTAAGATTTTTCCCAACTACCGAATAGTTGTGCGATTGCCAGCTCTCGACCACGCCACAACTTGTTATATTTGGGTATGATTCCCTTGTATTTTTTACGGACTAGCCCTTTAACGCTTTTAATGGTTAAGGCAACATTCTCCCTAATATCTTCTTGTATAACATCGGCGACCATTTTTGCAGTTAATTGTGCATTATCGGTACGAGAAGCATCGGCATGGCATGTATGCGGTCCTGAAATTGTTCTAATTTTCCACTTAGATGAAAATAATCCAGACTTAGCATACAAACGCCACGCACACCTGGTGTCCTTGCAGTTGACTACCATGCTAGTTCTATTGCTCCCCGTGATTTTTACTTCAATATTCTTTTTGATGTGATAACTATTTATTTTCAATTGCAGAGTCTCTTTTGAAGAGAATTCATTACCTACAGCGAGTGTATCATGAACATGTTTCGGCCTACTGAAGAAGTTGACATCTGCGGGTTGAAATGCTGAGGTGTCATTGAAGCTTGCCACAGGGTGACTTACACCGCGGTCACTTATGGGAAAATGTTCAGCCTGAACGCGTGGTGTTTGGTGTGATTGTGTTGACGTATCATCTCGGACATCCCCTTCTGAATCAGCTTCATTATCCCAGTCGGCGTCATCCTCACATGAGTCAGCATCCTCTTCATCATCACTTTGAGGCACATCATCAAAATCAGTATTAGGATCAGCTGCCTCCGGTGGATCGATCCATGGGCTATTCTGATTATTGTATTCTGTCTGAACAGACGATGACGACTCGTTCAGATTGGGATAAGGATGCAGATAAAGGTCTCGCCTCGGTGTTTGTTGTGTTGGATAGGGTTCAAAGAAACTGGGATCCGCATAGTTACCACTATATTGGGTATGTCGAGGGTCTTGCCTCGGTGTTTGTTGTGTCTGATAGGGTTCGAAGAAACTGGGACCCGCATAGTTATCACTATAATGGATCTGTCGA
This sequence comes from Carex pumila, assembly GCA_033356055.1. Classification (NCBI taxonomy): domain Eukaryota; kingdom Viridiplantae; phylum Streptophyta; class Magnoliopsida; order Poales; family Cyperaceae; genus Carex; species Carex pumila. The sequence continues at coordinate 153,764 of JARJHM010000239.1, forward strand.
GGTTCTGAATTTGTTTCCGGCACCATACTATTAACGAATAACTGCGGTTGTATTTCACCGATGATTGGAACCAACTCAATGTATAAATCGAGAAAAGTATACTGGGTTTGGGCACGCATACTTTGGATATAAATACCTCTCCAACTCTGATCGCACACGATTTCAATTTTCTCATAATAACGTCGGGTTGTTGTACCAACATTAACCCGTGCATGTGCTTTTAGGTTATACTCATTCTCGGAATATCCAAGTTGGCGATAAATTTCACCTTTCACATCATACCAACCGTGTTCATCAGTCACACTCAATGAGAATTGAGGACTAATACTGTACTCTACTCCTTTACGACCCTGTTGTATTTCACCACCAAAATAAATCCTCAGCATCAACATGATTAATTATTTTTATAAATTAACCTACACAATAATGAATAAATCACATATTATTATTATTATTACAATAATAAAAAACTAATATTAATTTAATTATTCTACGACAGTTACTAAATGACACAGCAGAAAATAACAAAATTATTTAATTGAATAAATATAAATTTCAATAACTACATAAAAACAAATTAAATTTGATAACATTTTAGTCATACCATTACAAAATTTATCTATTGAAATATATTTGTAACTAATATTAATTAAATAAAAATTACATAACCTATACAATAATGAATAAATTACATATTATTATTATTATGTTAATAAAAATTAATATTAATTAAATAAAAATTACATAACCTATACAATAATGAATAAATTACATATTATTATTATTATGTTAATAAAAACTAATATTAATTAAATTATTTTATAAAAATTACTGAATGATATAGCATAAAATATAATTGAGTTACCTGTTTGAAATTTGATTTTGTAATTAACTTCTTTCTGTCTCTATCTGAACGTCTTCTGCTATAGCTTTCTGCGTTGCGTGGAGGAGAATGAAAATGAGCCTCTCTGATTGAAATGGACTGAAAATGAGGAATCTGGGTAAGGTGATTAGTGGACGGGATGGGCTGCTTAAACCCGGCCTGGAATTTTTTTTTTTTTTACGGGGACGGGACGGGCTGCTAGGACCCGGCCCGCTTTTGTTTTTTTTTTTCGGCATGGGACGGGCTGCTAGGACCCGGCCAGCTTTGTTTTTTTTTTTCGGCGTGGGACGGGCTGCTAGGACCCGACCAGCTTTGTTTTTTTTTTTTTTTTTCGCGTGGGACGGGTTAACAGGACCCGGCCAGGTATTTTTTTTTTTCCGTCATGTGATTAAGAGTTAACTACAATTAACCGGGACGGGTCAATTGGACCCGTCCGGTGGGACGGGTTTAGTAAACCCGATCTACCTAGTTTTGACAAATAATCAAAAGTAGTGTTGTTTTTAAATATTTAATTTATTTTATTTCTATTAATAAAAAAAACGGAGCATACAAGTCCCAAAACTATGGGAAAAGCTTTTAACAGAGCAGTTTTGCCTTCGTACAGCCTATAAATCATATGCAACACGGTTTTAATTTTATCTTTGTGTATTGCATGAAGCTAAATCTGCCCTGTATAATATTTACCCGAAAAATTTGGACTGCGTATCCTCTGTGATATCTCATATTATGCATGAATACCGTCCGTACGATCGCCGAGTTTCCAATCCCGTCCGTCCAACCCTTAATGAGCGAGGTTTTTTCATACTCGTGCCGTTTCAGATGGGACGGTCCAGATTCGTTTCGGTTGCACGATGTGAATTCTATATAGTATATATATATATGTACCCCCAGCACTTCATACTTGTATTCAGCCACCCCCAAAATCATTTCCAAATTTTGGAGTAATCTCTCTACTCCGCCTTCATTTGAGCGTTTTTTTTTTTGGGGAAAGAAAATTGACGATTCTCTCCGGCGTAAATAGGTGGTGATTTAACAATCAAAAATCCATTCCGACAGCTCCACCTTGTTCGCACCGAGACGCTCTCTCCATTGACACCCCTTTGACCGGTATCCATCTCGTCCTTTTTCTTTTCTTTTCTTTTTTGCTTTGGATCAAGAATCTGAGTATTTGAAGAGTAAATGTTGGCATCTCTCTTCATGCGCTAGTCTCAAATCCAGAAATCTAATGTGGTCTTTTGGCTTTCTTGGATTTGGGATTTTTCTTTATTAATTCTTTTGTGTATTTGAGAATTTCTCGCATGCATGACCATTTGATTTTAGATTCTTTTGTCGTTTCTTGAATATCATTTTCATTCAACTTAAATAAACTAGTTGATATAATTGATAAATTCCTTTGACCGGTAGCCATCTCCTCCTTTTTCTTTTCTTTTCTTTTTTGCTTTGGATCAAGAATCTGAGTATTTGAAGAGTAAATGTTGGCATCTCTCTTCATGCGCTAGTCTCAAATCTAGAAATCTAATGTGGTCTTTTGGCTTTCTTGGATTTGGGATTTTTCTTTATTAATTCTTTTGTGTATTTGAGAATTTCTCGCATGCATGACCATTTGATTTTAGATTCTTTTGTCGTTTCTTGAATACCATTTTCATTCAACTTAAATAAACTAGTTGATATAATTGATAAATTTCAATTAATATAGTTGCTGGTCCGGTATGCCCTTTTAGGGAAGCTGATTTATATGGAAAATTTAACTATTAGCACTTAAACTTCCTTAATTAAAGGTCCATTTCATTTGATCAAAATTCTTTAACCATTTGCTAGCACTTTCTGTAATTCTCGATACAAGTACCACCACTTGTGAAAGTTTTGATTAGGTTATGTCATATAGGATAATTTGATAGCGTAATCTTGATTAGATTATGTCAGATACAGTGCATTTAGGTATTTCTGTTATGGGTCTGTTCCTTCAAAAGTGTATATTGGATCTTTTTCATTTAATCTTTCAAAAGTTCAATTTTTTTTAACAACGCATATATCCATGACAAATACAAATTTTAAACAAAATATAATAAGAAATATTCAAACAAGCCAGTATATTATAATGTGTATGCCAGTATTTTATTAGATTCAAATGCTTGTATATATTTTTTTTAAAATTGCATCTTGTTAGGTGACAGAAAAAATAATGAAATAAGTTAGTATATGAGTGGGAGGAGTTATCAATGTGCAAGGGTATTAAAGAAGAAAATATATGTAGGGGTATTTAGGTCTTTACACACTATAATCAATATTTTACTTATACTAAGCCTTTGTTCTTAGTCTTAGTACTAAACGAACAAGTGCTCCTTATGAGGATTAAATTTTTAATCCTTCACCCTTAAATACAAAAAAGAATTAATAAAGAACAAGCAATTAAGAAACATGGCTGCTCTGATTTTTTTCTTTTTTTTCATTGGTCTGGCATGGTCCTTCTATATACTGTGTTGAATCTAGAGCACCAAAAGACTGAAAAGACCCCAAAACTAATGAAATTTATATATGGCGTGTATCTGACATTAAGGGTTCAGTATTAATAGGTAAATGAATGTATTATTTTGGGAATATGTACATACCTGATCTTATGGGTTCGAATCAATTGAACTTTAATAGGTGTTGTTTCCTAATCAGAGTGTCTCTCTCTCGCTCTTCGTTCCCAGCCCTCATTCCGGCCTGCAGTCCATTCCGTCGTCCTTCCACCTCAACTCCTTCGAGAATGGACGCTCCTTCTAGCTCATCTGTTCCCGCAAAGAATCGCCAGGTCGTTAGCTGGACTCCTCAGGTATTGGTTTTCTTTTGAATTTGGACAATTTCTTGAAATTTGAATTTCATGATTTCCATTGAACAGCAAATTTTGGTTGAAATTTGGACAAATTAATTTAAATTTATTTTTTATTTCTTGGAAATTTTTTTAGGAGGATGATATGCTTCGGGAGCAAGTTGAACTTCATGGAACAAACAGCTGGGCCAAGATATCAGCTAGAATTAATGGAAAGACTAGCAGACAATGTCGCAGAAGGTGCGTTCAAGCTGTCTTATAAAAATTGTAAATGGACTATAGGCCTTTAGAATTGCTTTATTTACATTACTGGTAAAGGAAACAATGGCTCAAGAAACCTAAAACAGTCTCCAGACTTGTGCTATAGCAAGTCAATACAATGTATAGACACTAACACGACACTGCTGGTACAGAACAACCCAAATATGACCTCGAACAACATGCATGTAACAGGTGGTGTGCCTACTTGGATTCTGACGCCAAGAAAGGATGCTGGTCAGCCGAAGAGGACATGCTTTTATGCGAGGTGTAGATTTGATTTAGTATTGTATAAATAAAACAAGTAAATGTATGGGAGAATCTAACTTGCTAGAATTGGATATTCACTTTAACAGGTCCAAAAGATTCTGGGAAATAAATGGACCGATATTGCAAAGGTCCTCACCGGCAGGTATTTTTATTTAACTGTTTTTGCCTGATTTGACTCAATCCTAGTTATGCATTTCATAACTGACCCTCTTATCTGCACTGAAGCCTCAATAAAGCTAAATAAATTAAAATGAGGTAGGGTTTGGTCAATCTGGTATTTCTAAGTTACCTTGGTTTGCATCCCAAAACATATTGGTTCATTTCATGGTGCTGTGTATCATTTCTTCTTATTATAACTTTGACATAAATTGGAAATCAGGACTGATAATGCTGTGAAGAATAGATTCTCGGTATTATGCAAGAAAAGGGCCAAGGGTGAGACCTTTAACAAGGAGAACAACGTGCCATGTGTAAGAGCTAGATTGATTTCGGCTGGGATTGACGTGTCTTCTCTGCCTGCTAACAAACAACCCTTGGTGGAGGTCTCTCAAAATACTGCATACTCAACAGAATCATCAATGAATGGTGAGTTGTTTCCAGATTTCATACTAAATTTCAAAGTACATTATTTCCGAATTTTAAAAAGAAACCTTTTGTTCATTGCTCCAAATACTTCCAATCCAAGCTAAACTCATGCATGCAATTCTGCAATTGCCTCTCATCACTTTTGATCTTGTGTACGCGTGCAAATTTCAACAGATCTTGAAATAACAGTTCCCTTATTGGAACCAATGACCTCCATTCCTTACATTGAAGTGCTTGTTTAAGTACCACTAGATCTTTCGTAGAATTTTCCTTACCATGTATAATTCACCACTGTAAACTTTTATTTTGGGGATATAAACTGAAATGTGAGTTTTTATCAGTTAAACATAATATCAAATGAAATTTTATTTTCTTGTGTGTGTTGTTACTAATGATACCACGTTGTTTCCTTTTTAGGGCTCTCACATGGTATAAGGTTGTTTGGTAAAAACATTTTACCACTGATGAATATAGCAGGAGTGACTGATGGGTCTGGGATGCAGCCCCAGAAGCAACAACAGCACAATACCGTCAGTGGACAAGTGGGGCCTGGCATGCAGTCAGTTTCTATGAATCAGAAGCATTCTTCCCAGGGCTTTGGAGATGTGACGATGAATAATAATTGTATAAGGTTGTTTGGCAGAAACATACCACAACCAGAAACGTCAGAAGGGCAAATTTGCATTGGTGGCACATATGGGAACTCAACAAAGCCGCTCCAGCAGGGTTTCTCTTCACAACAGATTGAGCAAAGGATGCCGAGTATGTATATTAATTTGCCATGTTCTTTTTTTCTAATTATTCAGCTTAGTAGTTATAAGTCCCACCAACTCTTTAACTAGCAGGTGGTTAGCTTTGCAACTAATGCATACTAGGGCTGTACTTACATCAGTCATTGGTATATTTCATTTATAGACTTGGTATTAGTGCACTACCAGTTACTGTATCCTTGCTTATAAACTTGGTAATTGTACCGTATCAATACTGATATGGTATTTAAACCGGTATCGTTATTCTTGAAATTAAAATGCACTATCACTTCTTTTTCCCCCTCTTTTTTCCTTTTTGAAGCATCACAGCCTCAACAAGGTGTTTCTCTGATGGGCGACAGCACAGTTGACATGACCATGTCAAGTTGTAGAAACTATTACAATCCTGCAGGCCTGTCTAAAATGTCTTATTTAAACAAGATCTCAGCTGCTGCAGCATCCCTCCAATCAAAGCCCAATCCAAGCATGGTCACAAGCAATCACCAAGCGGGCATCCAGCAGATTCAACAAGCAATCCAACAACCAATTGTGAGATCTGATACATACTCTCATCAGTCAGAGGGTGTGCGGGCCCCTGGTCCTGCTGTCACTACTACGGTGGTTCCCAATGAAGGATCCGTCCAGCTCTCTCGACGGGAGGTACCATATCAGGAGCAGTTGAAACTGCTACTATTATTGCTGCATGCAAAGTACTGCATATCTCCAGATGGCCACTGCCCTAATAAGAACTGTCTAAAAGCGAAACCGCTTCTCGCACACATTGAAACATGCTATCTGAAGCACTGCCGGTTCTACCTTTGTAAGTCAGCCCGGAAGGTTTTTCTTCATTTCCGGAACTGCCAGGAAGTGAAATGCGCAGGCTGTATGTCAGCCCGCAAGTTTATGATCGCGGCCAAACAGAAGTCCTTGACACAGAGCAGTGACTCGAATAAAGGTTTAGATGGAAAGGAGGTCGATAATAAGGTGGAGACTGAGGCCTCAGTTGCTTTACCTGCCTCTGCGTCCGCCTCTCTTGCTTTGAATTATTCACTGAAGGGTATGACTCAATCAGACTCATTGCCGGGGGTATTATCAGATAACATGGATGTCGAGCCTCTACCAAAGAGGCGAAGGATGGATATGGACACGGACATCTCCTCCGCTGGTACATCTTTGTTGGTTGAGAATGAAGAAAGAAATGATGAAAATGCAACAGAGGCACAAGAGGAGATGGAGGAGGATGGAGCCATTAAGTCGGGGAAACAAAAGATCCACGCTGTCTCTATGATACAATCATTTACCCCAGAGCAAGTTAGAGTACACATCAAAAGTTTGGAGCAATGGGTTGGTCAGGTACATTTTTTTTCCTTATTTATCATCTTATGAAATATAATTTTGAGAAATTTTCTTTTAAGACGAGCTTGAGACCATACTGCCCTCCACTTGGTGAATTATGCATTTCTTTGCTACATTATGCAACTGTTTTTATTTTTTTATTTTTGTGCTGGCATTGAGGTTGGGGGGTGGAGCTGGGTATTGTTAAGCTAAGAAATTTCTTTGCTGCTTTTGTGATCGCACTACTGTCTGTATCTTTAGCTTCTCCTTAGCTTCGAGTACAGATTCCTTAGACTGGATTAAAGCTTCTCCTTAGCTTAAATTATTAAGTCAAGTTCACCCTCTCCTTAGCTGATTTGCCTCCTTTAGAGCTCCTTAGCTTCTTTTCGCGGACAGTAATACCCTCTGTATCCTCTGAGGTATTTCAAATCTTCAGTTTATCTAAAGTGGAGCCGAATTTTTTTCGGTGCCCATTCAAAATGCACGGGGTCAGTATTATTGTGGTTTGAGATTCGTGCATAAAGAATTTGAACGGTTTTGGATTTAGCACAGATAAACTCAAAGTTTGAGATATATCAGAAGATGTTAATTCTCTAAGAGAGCCTCCTTTACCTGTATAGTTCTTCGTTCATTCCTGTTGTCACAGTCCAGCACATTAACATAGGGACGGGTTAAAACTGCCTCCTCTTTCCAGCCTCGAATATGATGCCAGAGTCAGTCAGCTTCTCCTTGGGATGACCTCTCCTCTGCCACCACTGTAGATAATACAAGTCTGTTTAATCTCGTGCGCTGTAAGTTTTACTAGTACCGGGCCCCACTATCTCTCTCCATCGACAATACATCTATTAGGTATTTCTCCTCCGCCACCCTCCCAACTAGCCTCTCCCCGCCATCGACAATACATCTACTAGTACCGGGCCCCACTCTCTCTCTCCGTGTTCCGGCACTGCTCATAGCATCGCGGCCGATCTCCTCTCTGTTTCTTATCAGCTCTCGAACTTGCTTATAACTGACAAGTACACTTGTAAACTCAGGATCTTTGGTTGAGCTCACCTGAGCATTGTTGATAGATTGATGTGGTTTGGTGTGCGTGCGTATATATAATTCTTTAAGAATTGTGCTTGTTATCTGTCTTTTTCTTTCATTTCATCATCCTCTTTCTGTGGATTTTCAGTTTTGAGTGAATTGATCCCAATCTAGTAATATCCAGGAAGCTCATATTTCTTAAATTAGATTCTGAGAGTTAAATTGTTGTATAGACCAGATGCAAACCCATTTTCTCCATGAAAACAACGATCTGTATTTTACAGGAAAAGAGTTTTAAGGTTCTTTTAATCGTGGTTGAACTTATGACGCCTTAACTCCATCTGGCTCCTGTCCTGTTTTCATGTCCGTTTAGTAGCTGCTTAAGTGTGAAGGGGTTTAGTTACTCCACAATCAAACATGGCCTTCTCAATGAATGAGAAACATGGGAATTGTTTATTCTATTTTGAATTGAATAAAATAGTTTGTGTGGTTTGTGATGCAGAGCAAATCAGAGGCCGTCTCAATGAATGAGTATTCATGCCAGCTGTGTGGCGTTGAGAAGCTGACCTTCAAGCCGCCACCAATCTACTGCACCCCATGTGGGGTCCGTATAAAGCGCAACACAATGTACTACCATCCAGTTGGCACTGATCAGCAGAAACACTATCTTTGTATCCCATGCTTCAACGCTGCAAGCAGTGAAACCATAGAGATTGAGGGCCAGATTTTCCTCAAGAGAAGTCTTGAGAAAAAAAGGAATGATGAAAAGACAACCGAAGAACAAGTACATCTGTCTCTATTAAGTATTGTATTGTAGATTTGTAGTGTAGGGTAGGGTACCAATAAGAACTAATCAATACCTTCTCTGCATGCAGTGGGTGCAATGTGACAAGTGTGAGGCATGGCAGCACCAAATATGTGCTCTATTTAATGGGTGTATGAATGATGACGGTCAAGCTGACTACACCTGCCCAAAATGCTACATTGAAGAGGTAGAAACAGGTGAGCGCAAACCGCTACCCCAGGGTGCTATGCTCGGTGCCAAGGATCTACCACGCACAATCTTGAGTGACCACATAGAGAATCGTCTCTTCAAACGGTTGAAGCAGGAAAGGCAGGACCGAGCCAACCATTTTGGAAAGAGCTTTGATGAGGTACCCGGAGCAGCAGAACTTATTGTGAGAGTTGTCTCATCTGTGGACAAGAAATTAGAGGTCAAGCCAAGGTTTTTAGAGATATTTGAGCAGGAAAACTATCCGACTGAGTTTCCCTACAAATCTAAGGTCCTTTTCTTTTTCTGTTTCTTTTTCTTTCATTTCATTTCACAATATTCTATGGAATTTATTTCAGCTTTTTTTTTTTTTTACTAAATTAATTTCTGGTTTTAATTTCTAGGCAATATTGTTGTTTCAAAAGATTGAGGGTGTAGAGGTGTGCCTTTTCGCAATGTTTGTGCAGGAATTTGGCACAGAATGTGCCTCTCCAAACCAACGGCGAGTTTACCTCTCCTATCTTGATTCAGTCAAGTACTTCACACCTCAGATCGAAACAGTCAGTGGAGAGGCACTTCGCACTTTTGTGTATCATGAAATTTTGGTATATACAGTCACTTGTTTGAAATATTGGTATAATTTCCCTTATTTTCCAGATAATACATAACGAATAATTGGTTCCTATATTTATATATATTTTTTTTCAGATTGGATACCTTGAGCATGTGAAAAGGCGTGGCTTCACAAGCTGCTACATATGGGCATGTCCCCCTATCAAGGGCGAAGATTACATCTTGTACTGCCATCCTGAGATTCAAAAGACCCCTAAATCTAATGCATTACGTGAATGGTATGCGTTTTCACAGCAACTTTAATGAAATGTAGCATATTGCTTTGAATGTTACTAAGCATCATGTCTATTGTTTTGAAGGTATTTGTCTTTGCTGAAGAAGGGAGTAAAAGAGAACATAGTGTTTAAAATTACTAATCTGTATGATCAGTTCTTCACAAATGAGGGGGAGTCCCGAGCAAAGGTGACAGCAACTCGTCTACCTTATTTTGATGGCGACTATTGGCCAGGAGCTGCAGAAGACATATTTACTCAACTGCACCAAGAGAAGACAGACCTTAAGCTGCAGAATAAAAAGACCAGGAAAGCAAGTGATGTCAGCAAGGATAGCATGCTGATGAAAAAGGTCCAATCACTTTGTTTTTTTTTTTTTTAACTAAGCAAGTGATGAGAAGTTGGTTCATACTTGACTTGGCTTGTTTTTCCTTGTGCATGCAGCTGGGAAAAACAATCTATCCCAAGAAGGAAGATTTAATAATGGTACATCTTCAACATTCCTGCAACCACTGTTGCACACTTATGGTGTCTGGAACACGCTGGGTCTGCAATACTTGCCCATATTTCAACTTATGTGAGAGGTGAGCAATAATAATTGCAGAACTATTCATGAAAATTGTGTGTACAAAGAAAACATCCTGGTGTTGAACATTATCCAAAATGATTATTTTATCCTTCTGGTTGACTCTTGCATTTATTCATCTAATGTCTTGATTGAACAATCTTCACTCTGCATGATAGATGTCACACAGGGGAGCAACTACGTGAGTTCAAGGAGAGACACCTGACGCTTAGCGGGGAGAAACACACATTTAGACCAGTGAGTTTTCTCTTTCTTGGGTTCTCTTCCAGTAGAGCTTTATTTTGATATTATTATTTATCATACTTTTTATATTGTGTTATTATTTTACCATTTTGCACTGCAAATGAGAACATAATAATAAAATTTACTTGCAACTTAAAGCCTGATTACGCGTTGTTTGTTTCAGGTGGAGTTAGCTGGTATTCCAGGGGACACAAAGGATGAGGATGATATCCTCGAGACTCCATTATTTGCAACTCGGCAAGCGTTTCTCTCCCTGTGTGAGGACAATCATTATCAGTACGACACTCTTCGACGTGCAAAACACTCGTCGATGATGCTGTTGTACCACCTTCACAGTTAGAATACTGTCAGTTGAGCAAATATGAACTCACGTATAAATCGGATGTCACATCTCCCTTCAAGATGGAAGCCATGCCCTGCTAATGGGAACACAGGCAGCGACTGAAATGCAACTACAACAACGCACTTTCAACAAGGGATTAAGATGAAACTGCGACAAGCAGCGGACTGGAGAGCTTACTCACAACTGGTAAGGATTTCAAAATTGCTGCTGCTTCACCCTTCCTATTGTTGTGACTACATAAAGCGTGAAGAGAATCAGAGGGCCCATCAAATTACAAACCGGGCATAAATCTTACAACTTTCATACACGGTATGCATACCCGCTCTTCTCGCAAGCTGAATAGCGATAGAATATCAGTAGGAGCATGTAGTAGGTTTACTGGTAAAATGTAATTTTCTTTTTGATCTAGACAAATGTAATCTACATGTAAACTCCTGGTCTTGAATAAATTGCCCAAGGGCTTCAAACCAAAAAAAAAACTTCTAACGACTAACTATGCTTGTAATCTTAGTTAGTAATAGTAAATGAGAATATAGAAACAATCATAATTCCTCTTTACTGTTCACATCACTTAACGCAGCATGAGAACAGTCCTTCAATCAAATTAGATATTTTTTTCTAATTCAACATGCTGTTACACGTGACCTTTTTGTCAATATATTTGTTCTAGACCTTTTCACAGTTTTTTATATGCATTTTGTCATGTTCTGGTTTCTCCTTCCTATCTCAGTTGGCTTTTATCAGCAATGGAAATCTAATCAAAATGACCCAAAACAACACACAGTAAGAACAAAATTAATATAAGTTAATAAGAAATGGTTCTGTGTTGCAATTGATAGTAAGCCTTAAATACAAACACGTTGTACTGTTGGTCCGAGAGTTTTAATCAATGTATGTTTGTGCCATTAAAACTAAAAATGATCAGTATTCATTTTCAAATTGAAGTTCATGTCTAAATATGCATTTGCTTCGACAACGACTGAATGATAATAACTAGATACACAATAACAGAACCAGCTTTGTACTTCAAGAAAAAAAAAAAAGGCACATATCTTATGGGCGTGTCTGAACAGAGTTGGAGGATAGAAAGATCTATTTGACCAATATAATTTCCTAACAATATATTGTTAAGTGACAACAACAACATAATAGTATAACATAAAATAATTTTTTGAAAGCGCTTACGTCCTATTGATTGGTAGATTGTTCGTAACTTTGCTTCAAAATTTAATTGTCAGACCTGGCTCAATTGCCTCTCAAAAATGCAAAAATTGCCACTAAATTAACTACTACTTAATCTTGCACGTAAATCTTTCAGCACGTGCATTGCTTTACAAAAAGAAAGGCAATCATTTACGTTCATTATTATGTACGTTCGTTGTTTATGTGCCATTAGATCGATATTTAGAGCATCTCTGTCAACTTCCATTTTCAATTTGAAACTTCTCGTTATTATTTTGCTTTCAAGGATGCAACAGCAATCGAAAATTTTGAAAATTTTCATCAAGTAAAAGTTTTCATCTCTGCTTTCACTCATAAAAACAGCTAATCAAATTCGTTGCAGTGACAGAAAAAATAATTGTTAATCAATTACATAGACATAGTTGTGAAATTAATTTCTCTTTACTCTTTGACAACTGTTTGAAATTACTAATCAATTTCATAAAGAAATAATTGAGAAATAGGAAGTACACTGGCCACGTGTCGTACCATGACTTGCACTTGATACATATTGTGCCATGCTAAATCATAATGATGCAATCAAAACTCCTACATGACACAAACAAGTGGCACGACACGTGACCGCCATGCCTGGCACATGTCGATCCATGTATGGTGCAGTACCAATGCTGGTCCATAATACATGACATGTCGTGTCTAGGGACTAGACACCATGCATATTCTCTTAACCCTAATTATCAATTTCCTGCTTACACATCTCTATGCGACCTTTATTATCAACAAAAATGTAGTTCTAATAAATTTAGTCTGACCCTTTACAATTAATTTTGTGACTGGATAAAGGTCGGAAGCTACATTCCATCCACCATAGCAAACTAGAAATTGCCCAAAATTTGCATTGTGAGTGTTAGATAAAATAAATTGTGCTTTACAATGAATTATAGCCCTTCAACCAATGAGTCACCGCTATAAGAAAATATATATGTACAAATCATAGAAGAAAAAACAACAACTCCTGGAAACAATTTAAAAGGCTGATCACCTCTCATTGATCCAGCTGGTTTGAGGTGGAGCATATGGTTGTTTCAATTTTAATTACTCTTGTATTGTATGAACCACAAGAGCTGCATTTGTGGTACAACCAATGAAATCGGGATGTGCTTTTTTTACCACAGTCATTGCATAGTATATCCTAGAAGAATTAAACAAATGTCAATTAATGACAGTACATATTATTAAGGGAATAAATTAAGAATCCAAAAGTTCACTGTCAGAAATTAGCACCAATGAGTAGACGTGGAAAAATCTGACTCAACCCGATTATTTCAAAAAAGTCAAAAGAACACAAATGATCCGAAGTCAAACTGACTTGAACTCAACCCAACCCAACCTGACCTGACCCCGACCCGACTCAATAGGTAACCAACAGTAGGAAATATTGTGTTGTGTACCAACTAAAATTGCAATATTTTGGTATTTTACGATGCAAAGAACTTCTAAGGTTTAGATTGTAAGATTGCAATATTAAATTAAAGCACATTGTTCAGCTCTTCTACTGTAAATTAGAAAATGACCTGGCATCTATCCCTGTACTCCTCTGGAAGGACCTCTGTAGCCAGCAAGGCATCAAGCATGCCAAAATACACCTAAATGAAAACATACTTTCGGTTAATTTATTCCCTGAATACAACATGGCATGTTCTTGTATTCTGATCTCTCTCTTTTGGTACCAGGTGAAGAAGGTTGAAGAAACTGATTTTTTTTTTAAAGAATCCAAATTGCTGTATCACATATTGGATTCTAGACCTTGACCTGTCACCAAACTTGATGCAGGTATAAAGAAAAAGGCTAAAAGCGCCAAGGCATAGACCGTAACAACTTGTAAGAAAAAAAATGAAATATATATGGTCTATAGATAACAAAAGGTAACAAAAAAATAATAGTTTACTCACTGCCATATCGCCCAAAGATTTGCTGCATATGGGGCAGGTATAATGGCTACAGGTATATGCCTACAAAATAATAAATAAACACAGTCAGAGAAAATTCAAAAAAATTCATAATATTTTTCCAAAGGAAGAGTGAGGATATGGTACTGTGCATAGCGCATATTGGTCCATACTATGGATCAATATCTCCATTTTTAAGTCCAAACAATCAATCTGAACCATTCAGCATAATCTTCATATGAAAATGTACTTGAAAATTAAATTTTACATTTTTTTAGGGTTTTTTTTAGAAAGATAGAAAATCACTTGATCTAAAAATTCTAGACCATTCAAAAGTAGTGGATTTCAACCTATCTAAAAAATAGTAAAAAATTCTGAAAAATGTAAACTTTAGTCTGCAACTGCAAGTATATTTTAATATGGAGATCGTGTTGAACGGTTCAGATCAATTGTTTGGACTTTGAAAATGAAAATACTGATCCATAGTACGCACCAATATGCTGCCATGCATAGTAACATAGCCTCACTCGTAATTGGATGATTTGAAGTGGTAAGGCCTAAGGTGAGGTACCTGGAAGCAAGCAGAGTGCATGAAATGGCCGCACGGGAGGGCTCTCACAGCTGCACTGGAGGTGAAAAGAAAATCACAGCAAATGGGGCAGTTAGTCTCGAGGCCCTTCTCTCTGCACTTGTGTTCCTTTAGTTTCATGCCCAGGCAACAATTGCATGTCATGCAATGAAAAAAGTCAACTCCCAACCCCCTCCCCAGCCGGCATAGGTTGCAAAACGGACAGTGGTATACCGTCCTGAATATTAGCAGAATTGACGGTTAGAGTCAGTGGTATACCCACTTTTATCAGAAAAAAAAAAAAAAAAAAAAACAAAGACCAATACATAAAACCCAGCCAATTCTATATCTGAAAAATTATCTGCATAGAAGTACCAATACTGAAACATACATATCGGAATATAGTTTGAAAAATGAAGTTTTTTCAAAATTTTGAACATATAAAAATCTCAATATTGGGTATCCAGTACCTGGTCAGGTACAGATCAATTAGAAGCAGAAAATAATGATATACAAAAATAAAATGAGAAGACTATGCCGTGATCACAAATTGCGGAAGACTGACAGTTGTTTTAGCAATATAGGGTTCAACATATGTCAACAAAAAGGAAAGAAAATAAACAGAAATGAATGAAATATTGGTGCACTCCTAGGTCAAATTCAATCCATTAGTAAATCCACAAACAATTTGTGAAAGAACCCCAAGGCCAAATTCAATCCATTTCTAATTCTAGTCAAGCTTTTATTTGCTACAACTTTCTAAAATTCAACCCATTCTATTGTCCTTCACAATTCAATGTATACATAAACAAGTCAGAATTAGATCCAGTTACTGTTTTGTATAGATTTGAGGAAAGTTCAGATTGGAGAAGTTTCATCAATTTATTTAATACTGATACACACCTACACTTAATTTATCCCCAATGCAATCCCATATCTTTTTACTATTGATCCTCTCAAACCTTGTAACATTTAACTTTTTCTAAATTTAGAAGCTCACCCATTTAATGCAAAAATTGTGCCGTTCTTTATGAAAAAAAAATTATGCAAAGAATGTTTGGGATACTTTTTTACTAGTTTTGGCCATACATTTATTCAAAATCAATTCAGAAAGCTTTTCATGGTACAAATGTACAATTGAGCATATTTCAATTCACGAACCTGTGTCATAGCTAGAGCTGTTTATTTCAGAAGTAATATTATATGTTCAAATTTTCATTCTTATTTTTATGGTTGAGTTTATGAATTCAAGCTGATATCATATATTCTTTTACTTCCCAACAAAGTCCCCCACCTCCCAAGAGTAAACTATAAATAAAAAACCAATCAAGATAACTACCCCCCTCAGTTGTGAAATTAATTAAGCCTCATGCATCCAAAATTTGAAAGTAATCATAGCTCAGAAGTCAAAACCAGCTTGCCAATATCATCTGGTTCAAATCGGTATTAAGTCTCATAATTCAATCCCAAAATCCATCTGCAACTACATGTGACACTTGACATGACACTTGTGCGCACTGGGATTAAAAAGGAAAACTATAATAAGAAAACCAACTTCCCTGTCAAGTGGTCTGATTTTTACCTCTCATCATCAAAAAATTTGCATATGTTGCAGAAGTACTTCGCTATAGAGAACTCGTTACAGGAAGGTGTTTTGCAGGTAGGCCCTACCGGTTGAACTCTCAAGCACTGCATGCACATCATCTCAACAGTAGCTTTCCTGAAACATAACGACAAGAGTGAGCTAAAAAAGCAAAATCGGGTTGCTTTAAAGGACAACTATCTCCTGTTAGATCCTCAATAGTAACAAAAAGAAGAATCAATGATTTATACTGTTTCTGTCAAAGGAAAAATAAAGAACAATAGCAGGAGTACATTGCAATTAAAATATAGTACGGGTACATTCACATTTGTCATGCTGTTTCAGTAAACAGAGAAAAGTTCATTATCTTTATAAATCTTCCTGAATATAAATTTTATGCTTGGTATTCTGTTGTTATATGACATTCTTTATCCAGATGACAGGATTTACTCTTTATAAATAAACACAAAAGTGATCACAGCGCATAATTTCTAGCATTTAACACAGAATCACGGTGATGATTTACAGAAGTACTGTTGGATTGAAACAACATACGCACACAAGCTGCGTTGACTGTTGGCACCAAAAATATGAAAACTAACATTTATTATGGCATGCATTTTGTTCAAATTATTGTTGAAGTTGTATATTAGATTACACTTGAGTTGGAAAATAACGTCTTTTGACTTGATGTTTTTCACCTATACAAAGAATTGTAAGACCAACAAAAGAACATAAATACCTCATAGCATATATTAGATGGATGCCAAAATGTCATACATGCCAAACAAGTGATCTTAAACATGAAAGAAACAAACATTGTTTCAGACTCACACATGCCAAACTTAGTTACAAAAATGTTAACCCTAGCCCCCTTATATAATGCTGCATTTCCTTCTGTTCAACCCAACATCTGTAGGTAATAGTAATACATAAAACCTTGCAATTATCTCCTATGATATTCTAGTGAATTCGGGTTAATTAAACTTTATTCACCAAAAATTCCTGATAAAAGTCATGCTGAGGCGTTATGATCAGCACCTAAGTGTCGTATTATAACTCTAATATCCTTTTACTATTCTGTTTATCTTGTTCTTGCTTTCTCAAATGCCAACAAAACAATTTGAGCAGCTTACAATTACAATTTCCTAAACAGTTTCAACATATAAATTTTAAACAACTTTACGCATACCGATAAGCATTCATAATTCTTTTACATATGAACTTAATGCTATCGAATATCAAAAGCAACTAAAAAGAAAACAGAAAATGATAGCCTTTAGCCATAAAAGGGAAGAGAGAAAGAAAAAATACCTATCCATGGTATGGTCGCTGACTTTATCATGACAGAAACGACAAGTGAAGAGTTTGTTACAACAAGCGGCCAGAAGCTTACAGTTTCTTTTGTAGTGCTCACACCCAAACACTTGTTTCTCAGCATCTTGAAAAGATGGAGAGCACCCAGGTACAGTGTCTCCACCTCCATCGCCCTCTTCAGTTTTTCGTTCAGGCATCTTTTGCTGAGCCGCTATCCATCGACTGCATAAAAGTAAAACAATAATCTATAATTGTTATATGAAGTCTCTATTTATTACGATCTTCTTCATAAAATGTTGGCGCACCCACTAACTCAGAAGAATATAATGTAAAATTAAAATTTTTATGCTATACCAACAAAGCAGCCAATATTCAAAATAAAAAATAGATTTTGAAAAAGAAAAGATTTGGGAATCTATAGAACCTACTAAATATTTATTTTAGGTACAGAACCAAACTAGGATGGTACTGAAATCAAAGAAGATTGTTCTTAACAATGTAATAGATTAAATTATCACTTCAACAACGAAAAAGAAAACCTAGTCATAAGGCTTTGAATTAGATAAGCCTTCCGCCGAGGGTCAAGTGTAGGGTCACGAGAAACCTTTCGTATCTCCGATTCAAGCTCGTTTTGGTTCATTCGAAAGATATCTTTCCACCCAGGCTTGAACATCTGATCGCTCTGATCCATGCTTTCTTGATGCTCAGTTTCTAAGGAAAGAAATTAATACAACATTTTTACATACCAACAAGAAAAAAGAACTCACCACACTGACCATCAACTTGTGTCTATCTAGCACAGTAATATATTCATACTGCTTAAACATCCTTTACCTTTTTACTTTCGTAAATCTTTCCTTTGTTCATTTGGCAATTTCTTGTACTGGGTTAAAGTTCAACAGTGCTGTCAAAACTTACAAAAGCCCAAAGGTCCAAAAAGGTACCTTTTGTTATTACTCCTCAGGATAGACCAAAATACAACTCCAAATAGATACTTACCTTGTGCAACTCCAGAAGGCGATGTCACAGTGGAGGAACCATCCTTGGGGGAAATGGGGCTGTCCTTCCACCACTCGTTCAACCACTCATTAAACATTGTGTTCTTTGTAGCCTGACGCCACGTGTCCATTATCTCATTCTGCTCCTCCTGCGTGAGCACTGAGGTAACCCATGGAAGCATTGACTGCAGCACCTCTGCCCCGGTTGTACCAATTATTCTCCCCACGATTTTGTCCTGCTCAGCCACTGAGAAGTGCCTGTCGAAAAGTGGCCAAAGTTCCAGCTCCTCCCGCAAGACATGGTTATCTAAAGTTACTCTCAGAGATTTGCACATCCCCTGAAGCCTTGTCGCCAGCTCATTGTGCTTCTTTGCTGAGTACATCCCATCACTAGTGCATGAGTCATGTAGAACTGATATTTCTGACAATATTCCAGAAATATCATTGAAGAGTTTCTCTTCTTGCTTGTGGTCTAGTGTATATGAGTGGCTGACATTGTGTAGGGTTTCTCTTGATTCTAATGCAGGGAACACTATATCATCCTCAGCATTACTGTGGGCCCGATAAAGGCCCCACAAAAGGCGGAATCGCCCAATGAATTGCTGCAGAAAATCTTCGTCACAGTCAATTAGTTTGCCTGATTCCACATCTAGGTACTCCAGATCCTTTCTGATTGCCTTGTGAAACTTGAATATGGTGTCGATTGGTCGGGCAGTTGCATCAGAGTCAGATGACATTATCTCAGAGTCCCAGTTAAAGAGGCTAGAGTACAAGTAAGGTGCACAGGAATGTTTTGTGTCAACTCCTAAACCGGGAACTTGGCAGGGTTTTTTTGCACATTCAGGATTGGGTTCGAGCGTCATAGACTCTGAGATATTGACTCTCTTAATAGGTCTTATATCGTTCCTCAATCTTGTGCCAGTACAATTGTTATTTAAGCTGAGTGGACATGCACAAGGACATAAATTTCCACAATCCTCTACCTCAGTTTCCGTGCCTTCCAAGGGGCATTTGGGAGAAAGGCATAGAAACTTTCCAGAACTGGTTGAGTCTTTGACGCGGCCTTTACAAGCCCAGCCAGACAAGAGAGTCACCAGTGCAGCTTCTGATGCCGAGGCTATATTTTTAGTACAAAATAGACTATAAGCACTTGAAAACAATATATGTAAAAATACATATTTTGTAAAACACATGTTTTGATTTCAAAACTTGAAAAGAAGGTTTCTTTGTGGGTGAAGTTTCTAGAACCAACTAATGGTGCTTGAAGTAAAAAAGGTTAAGGTAGAACCTCCTAGGTGCATATTTTGAAGGAAGGAGCGTGCCTCTTCGGTACTTAGCTTGGAGACTAGCCATGGCAAAACCTGTTCCAGTAGCTTTAAAGGCATCACACAGAGACTCTTGTATAGAAGTTCCCTCTGCTTTTCCAAAGAGAAATGCATCCTAGCCAGCGGAAGAATCTAAAACATGACACATAGCTTATGTTACATAGAAAATCTAAAACTAAGCAAAATGAAGTGCCATCAAAGCTTTCTCCAAATCAAAATGCATGTGTCAGGGATAGTCTTATCCTTTTATCAAAAATTGGGAAAGGGAGCATACACAAGTTCTATGCATTTTAGAGGACCAAAAGTAAAATAAGCTCTTGAAGGATACATTAGAAGTTTCTTCAAGTACGAAAAGAAAATGTACCTTCATTTCTTCACTATCAAAGTGCTTTTGAATGGTCTCCATTATATTATCGGCATGTGAACAAAGATCAGAATAGAACTCTTCCGAGGTAGAGTGGGCTCCAGCTCTCTGCCTCTGAATTTGTTCAATTAAGCCCCTGAATTTCCGAAACTGAGACTCTTCTTCAGCATGCTCTTCCTCAAAAGACACTTCCCCATCCACAGCTGGAAATATCACTTTATCCTCGGCAATACTGCATAATTTGAATAAAATAGAATAAACCTTTCATTTCCCCAGTAACAAGATAAAAATATTGAGTAGGCCACTGTGTTAGTATGAGTGGGCATGTACTGGCTCATGCAATACTGCAATAGCCATTTCGGCTTGTGTTGCTGTTTCAGGCCTTAGTATTCAGTCTTGTGTACCACAAGGCACGTATCAATACATACAAAGACGGTTAAAACTTACCTATGGAATATGCACACATCAGCAATAAACTGAAGCCTGAGATTAAAAGCAGACAAATCTGAAAAATCAGCTAAGCTTTGAATTTTTCTCGCCTCATCAGCAATATCAGTGAGCTCTTGACGTATAGCCCTGTGCCAATGCAAGATCTCATCTATAGGGTGAGTTTCATTACAGTCTGACACACTACACTCTGACTCTTTATGCTTTCTCTTTCCTATCTTCATATTTTTGTTACAGCTCTGAGAAGTATCGTTCTTTTCATTGCTTGCACTGGATTTTCCTTCCATCCAAGTGAAAATTACCTGTATATTGTGTAGAATTGTACATAAAGTCTGCTTATGATCAAATTAAATTTGTGCCTTTCTGTAGATTAAACCCAGTGTTTCTCATCATTTGTGGCCAATGCCAAATATAGTTTCAAGTTTTCCCATTTAACATCCTACATATATTGATATAAAAGTGAAGAGATATCCCGTTAAGAGTTGACATTTCTTGGCGATACCTATAAACCCTTTTCTCTTTTAAGCCCAAGTTGAATTTTAATCGAGCAAAGGAGATTTTATTTTATTTTTTTTAAATGAAGGGTATCACAATTTAGTTGAATAGATAGAGTGAATCTATGGTACTATGCATATTACGATTTGGTCCGTAATACGGTTCAAGATTCGAGTTTTCAAAATCCTAACGGTCGATCCAAACCGTTCATCTTGTTGTCCATATTAATATATGTGTTTGGAGACCAAATTTTACATTTTTTTAAATTGTTTTACTATTTTTTTAGATTTATTGAAAATCACTGTTTTTGGATGGTCCAGAATTTTCAGATCAAGTGATTTTCTAAATATCTAAAAAAATAGTAAAAAAAATTTCAAAAAATGTAAAATTTGGTCTCCAAACACATATTAATGTGGAGAACAAGATGAACGGTTCGGATTGACCATTAGGATTTTGAAAACTCGAATATTGAGCCGTAGCACGGACCAACCCGTGATATGCATAGTACCATAGACTCACTCTGAATAGATATGAGAATCAGGGGTAACTCAGAATTTCTTTTCTTTCTATTTTTAGGTAGGTGAGGGTGGTGATAAGGTTTTGATTTAAACTTTTTGCTATACATTAATTAGAAAATCACAAAAACAAATTTTATACTATTTAAATTTGAGAAATGATGAGTACACCTGATAAAGCAACACGTGAATTTAACTAATATTAACATCTTGCAACCGTGAACAAAAAAAAAGGTAAAATAATAGACACCTGCTGAAGGAGCTTTTCATCTGGAACAACCTTGCACAAGCACATGAGTATATCCTGACGCTCGTCAGGAGAGATGCAGGATGAGAGCCAAGGAAAGAATTTGACAAGCATGTTCACAGGGATGTTACATAGAAACTGCCACACCAGATCTGCCTGTTCCTCGAACGAAAACTTGCCTGCCAACAATGGAAAGACCTACCAGAAAAAAGGTTGCATAAAATGGATATCCGATTATGCCTAAAATATGACAAATAATTACCAGGGTTATTTAGTGTCAAGGCCTCAATCAGTACCTCATTTCTACAAATGCACCAAGTAAACACAATGAAATCAAGTAAACAACAAAAGACAGCAGAAGAAAAAAAAAATAGAGATAGAAGAACGAGAGCATCAAATTGGTTCTCAAGCGAGAAATGGTCCAGAAATACCTGGTGCTTCCTCGCAAACTCACCTCAGATGGCCCAGTCAATCACTTGATGAAATTTCTGGACCATCCAAAATCAGTGATGTTCTACCTATCTAAAACATAGTACAAAAATTCAAAAAAAATGTAAAATTTGGTCTACAAGTACATTTTCATATGGAGATCATGTTCAACGATTAGGATCGACCGTTTGAACTTTGAAAATAGAAAAATAGAGATAAATAAATACCTGTTCCTCTTCTTTGGACATGTGCTGGCTGAGACAGGTCTGAATAGCACCTGTGCAGGAGGCGAGCTGGCGCCTGAAGCTGTCATCGTCGTCATTGCGCATGTCAGAGTGCAGCAGGTCAAACAACTGGTCAAAGAGGTCACTTTCCCCCTTGTGCTCGAGTGAGTATGTTCTAACAACATTCTTCACTCTATTGTCCAGAGCTGGAAATATCACCTACAAGCAGCAACAGAAGATGTGAATAATTTGCTATATTTTTTCTTTTGTTGTGTTGCACATTGTGATTGATCTCCACATATATATAGACAAGAGCAGAGCAAGAGAGAGAGGTTCCTTTTTGCATAATCATTTTTTTTTCGTTAAGGGTATGTTTGGATTGAGAGTGAGGTTAGTGAGAATAGCGTGCTAACCCAAATTTGGAATAGTCACTAACACAACAAAATGTTGGGTTAGCGGAATAGCACACTAACCTGAGCTAACCCAAGTATTGAGAATAGCTACTTTTTCACCCAAACGTGGAATAGTCGCTAACCCAATTAACACTGCTATTCCTTGGCACCCAAATGCACCCTAAGAGGATATCTTCCGAAATGAATTTTGGAAATTTTTCAACTGATAATTGCTCTCTCAAAATTCCATTTTTCCATCACTCCTAGTTAGCTTCTTATTAGATAATAAAATTGAAAACAGTTATCAAAACAAAGCATAAACAAAAGAAGATAACTGAAAGGGAATCCTACCGCATCTTCAGCATCACAGTGATGCTTATATATATCAAAGAGAAATCGGCATTTCTCAGCCAAGGCAGACACGTAACCACCGCCACCTGTCGCCAGTTCAACTGCCGACCGGTGAAGTCGGTCCAGCTCTAACCTAATCGCCTTCTGGAAATACAGAAATATCAACACTGGAAACTCCTCTGCCGATCTCTTATTCCGATTTGTATCTTGCGTCCCGTTAGAAGATGAAGATGAAGAAGAGTCGATTGGATTGGCGACTTCTTGTGGCATCAACGCAAGTAGTCCATCTCCCGCCATTGGTGAAGCCATGTTTGTAATTCTATGGCTAGGGTTTGTAGATTGGATTGGAATTGTCTGGAATTGAAATCACGCTCTCTGTTTATGTGTCTCTCTCTGCAGTTCTCTCTGTATGGTCTTGGTTTGGGGATAGATTGTTTTGGATTTGTTCAACGGCGACGGAGAGGCAGAGAAAGAAATGGAGAGATGAACTAGGTATTTACTTTCTCTCCGGTTCTACAAATAAATGGAGACATTCCTTTACATTGTATCAAATATAATATCAAACAACAATATATAAAGAGTGCACACAGCGCAGATTTGCCGTACTTACGGGCTAAATTTTTATAATTTTAGAAATTTTTCATTATTTTTTAGTTAGGTAGAAAGATATAAAATCTGTGATTTTCAATGTCAATTGGAGGATGCGGTGTATAAACTTGGCCTATTGTTTGCATTTAGGTATCTAATCTCTTTTTTGTATTATATTTGACAGTAAAATAAAATATTAAAAAACGGATAGTTGTTAACTTGTTATCATTACTTTTCTATAAATTAAGAATTATTCATTATTTGTTATTTTATTTTAAATCTAGGAAAATAGTCTCAAGAGTTTTATTTTTTAAGTTTTTATTTTCATGACAGAACGAGAAAATTTAGATTGGGAGACTGAAATGTAAAATATATAACATACATTAGTTGGAATTTAATTTAAGTTTCAGTAAATACAAAGTTGAACTCTAATCAGTTTAGTGTGTGTATACATTTAACATTTTCTAAGGGCTGAATAATATAAAACCTGTAAAAAATATTAATTAAATTTGAATTTATACAATGAAAAATTTAAAAATGAAAAGAGTAGCTAAGTACTCCATAGTTTTGTCATAGATCCGCCTTATCATAATAATCATAAAGTAACAATGTAACATATAGTCCGCTTAATACACTTATCATAGCATTTCAGTTTATATGCTTTCAATTTAACATTCATCGAATTAGTTTCAAACGACAAATACGAACCATTAACTCAATTTCCTCCAAGAGATCTTTGTTACATATAATTTTTTTTATTTTCAAATTCATTTAGGACCTGTTCATCACGTAATTATTCTCGTGAGAAAAAAAAGTTTAACTCATAGTGAATTTTTTTTCCCCATAAACACAGTGTTTCGCCCATTTAAATTGGACCCGAACTCAAACCCATCCCCATTACTGCTTGAAAGCTAAATAGGCTCTTAGAAAATAATACATATATTTTAGAAAATAATATATTAAATGCGCATAAAAATATTCATTTTTTACCGCTTGACTTATACTAAATTATTTCAAAAAATATATATTATATGTAAACATAGCTCCCATAAAAAAAATCGATTTGGACATGTGAATTTGTTGTTTGAAACTGATCTGTTTAATTTTAAATCGAAAGTATATAGACTGAAAAAGTATATTAGATTAAAACATAAAATATGTGAATATTACGTGTACACCGATATTAACTTCCTTTTTAGGTCCTAATGTAGGACACACGCAGAACCTTCTCAAGTTCAAAATTTAATCATAAATAAATTAAAACGAATGAAACATCTCAATTTTGAATTAATGAACACTAATGAAAAGTACACGTCATCTTTTGTGGTACCTAACAGCAATAGCCGTATTCTGATTATTTAAATCGACGAACAAATTGCTTTTAGATTTAAAATACAGTTCCTATAATAGTAATTAGGTACTGGGTTGTGAACCAAGTCCAGGTGAACATTTTAGTTTCTTATTTTTTCTTTATCTTAAGGGGTAAGGCGTGCAAACGAATTGAACTTAATTCAGTTTGAGTTCCGGTTTCATATCGAATTAATTTTGGACTGAATTGGATTGAAATTAAAGCAGAGTTTGAGTTTGATTCGATGCGATTCGAACCAAATTGATTCGAAATTGAAACAGAGTTTAGAACTAAAAAGAAGAGTTTCGAACCAAGCCAAACATAGTTCGAGTTTGATTTGAAGCAATTTCAAACCAAACTGAGTTTGATTTATTTTAGAATCGAGCTGTTTGTTTTATTCGTTTCGAACCAATTTTTGTTTTGAAATCGAATCACGAACTACGAACTTTTGTTACACCCCTAGTGGTATTCATTAAATTTGTGCTTTTAAACTAAATAGTTAGCTCAACAATATTCAAAATACTGTTCTATTCCTGCTGTTGAACAGCATTTCATTATGCTTCCATTGACTATATTCCATCTACTGTTACATTTTAAATGCAGTTCATATAATAATAGTTTGGTACTGGGTTGTGAAGTTCTATGAAGTATGGACCAAGTCCAGGTGAACATTTTTGCTTTTGACTTTTCTTTATCCTAAGTGATATTCACTAAAGTAAAAAGTTAGCTGAATAATATATCCAAAATATTTGTACTGGTGCTGTTGAACTCTCATTTGTCATTACCCTTAAACAGTTTTTCATTATATTTTTCCATGGACTATTTCATTTTTTTTATTTTTTTTTGCAAGCTGAAGCTCTTAGGCAGACTATATTCCATTTACAAGTGTAGGAAAAATAGTACAGCGGAGCTGGCTTCGTTACAAAATAGTATGGTACAGAATGTCATGGTATATGTGATGATTACGTGTTGTGATTTATCGTGTGTCGTGACTATTTTTAAAATTTTAGTACAGCACAACACGTCATGCATAAGATTTTATCACGGTATGGCATGTGGTCATACTTGTCACGTGTAATTAGAACAATTAGATCTTAATCAATTAAATAGTGAATCTTGAATAAACTAAACTAAATTATAAATAAATAGTTAAATATGACTAAACGTGACAAATGCAACCAGTTGTGTTTGGTCACGCACATAACATATGTGGCGTGACTGTTTGTATGCTGTAACCACTCCTCGATATTTTAGTCACAACACGTAAAAAATTGACTTTGTCACAACACGACGCTAAACCAGAGTCACAGCTTGTTAGTCGTAGCACGGTATGTTTTTTCCACTCTACTATGCACAACGTGAATTGGTTTGTACTATGGATCAATATCTATGTTTTTAAAGTTCAAAGAGTAAATCTAAATTGTTTAATATGCTCTTCATATGAAAATATGTTTATATATCAAATTTTATATTCTTTTTACAATATTTTAATTATTTTTTACATCTGTAGAAAATTACTTCATCTAAAAATTATTAACCATTCAAAAGTGGTAATTTTCTGTCTATTTAAAAAAAAACTAATATACATCATATTAAACAGAATAGTTAAACTTTGAAAATAAAAATTAAATTGCCTACAAACTTGTTTTAAAACAAAAAAGTTAAAAATAATAATACATACTACATGCCAATTTGTACTATACATGATACCATCTCACTCATTTATTTATTTTCCCGGAGTCTGTTTCACATGGTGCACTTGTTTGATTGAAACAAACTAAATTTTTTCAGTTCGATTGAAAAGGCTGAAAAACCAAAGTTGGTTTAATTTTTTTTTTTCTTTTAGTTAGGTTTTATTTTAAAAAATGAGTTGTAAAAAAAAAAAATCAACTACAATTCTACAAATTAAGGCACATGCTCGGATCAACGCGAACCAAACCATTGCCTCTTTGTTTCCGTGCCTGGCCACAGCTGGCCATGTCTTTACACGTGCTACACAGAGGTGTGAATCGTCCCTTAGTTGTTCGGTTGTTGTAGAAAATGAAATCAAATTTCAATTATTTCCTCTTCATAATATATTTTCCTTTCTTAAAAAAACAAAAAAAAAGTGTTTTTAAATAAATAATTGCCGGCCAATCAGAGAGGCAGAGAATAACCCGTAATAATAATAATAATAATAATAATAATAATAATAATAATAACAACAACAACAATAATAATAATAATAATAATAATAATAAAATAAAAAAATTCAGCACAGTGATAATTTTCAAAAATTCTGAAAAAATAGTAAAAAATTTCCAAAAAATGTAAAATTTGGTCTTCAAGCACATTTTAATATGTAGAACACGTTGGTAGATTCAAATCAACTATTTGAATTTTAAAAATGAAGAAAAGAAGAGAGAATGCACGTTTGAAGCACAAAAAAGAGGATGCATTTTAACCCCACTCATAATAATAATAATAATAATAATAATAATAATAACGATTAAACAAGTGCACCATGTGAAACAGACTCCGGGAAACATGTACCGACTTGTGTTAATAAATAAATGAGTGAGATGGTATCATGTATATTACAAATTGGCATGTAGTATGTATTATTATTTTTAACTTTTTTGTTTTAAAACAAGTTTGTAGGCAATTTAATTTTTATTTTCAAAGTTTAAGGTGCCGGTTGTTCAAACGATTCCGTTTGTTTGATTTCAATCGAAGTGAAAAAATTTAGTTAATTTATATATTATTTTAGTTTAAATGGATCGGTTCGGTTTAATTTTTTTTTAAATCGATCAAATCTAACTGACTGAATTATAACTGTTCAATTGTGATTTATATTTTGTTCGGTTCAATCATCACTTCCTTCTTTTCATTTTTAGTTTGGATATTTTAAACCATCTACACATTTTTTTGGAATTGAATAACGTGTGTGTAATATTATCTTGATATTTTTTTCTCTGAAACTACTAATTTATTGGTGTATCGTGTATGTATTGAATTTTGATTTTTTTTTCTCAAATTTATTCTATCCTGATCGGCTCAATCAAACAAAATCGAAATTTAATTCGGTTTAAATTTGGTTCTTATTCGGTTAGCCATTTTAAGTCTGTTGGGTTGGTTGGATTTTTAAAAAGTTTAAGAAAAGTTTAGCTTACCTATTTTATTTCGATTTCAATTTAATTGATCGTTTGAACACCCCTAGGTTTGGTACACTCTTAGGGCCCGTTCGGCATTTTACTGTTCACTGTGGAAATAAAAAATTTGTTCAGAGCTAAGTTTTTATTCTCACGGTGAACAGTAAAATTCAGTTCAAAATTTTTAATTCTCACATCTATTTCTATTTCTTACTGGGCTGCCGAACGGGCTCTTAAAGTATCAAATAGGGGTTCGGTACACAAGTATGTATCCTCTGCAATACTGTAGGGAGTTCCATGAGCAGAAATTAACTCCCAACCGAGCGATTGGAATTAGATGCCTATTTAAACACAGAGGAGTTATTTTTTCATATTTGTGTTACGATTAAAGAACGGTCTGAATTTAATAAATTATACGTTTAGTGTCGGAGAATGGTCCGAATTCTACATAAATTTTGAAAAATGGGAAAATGGGGTGTACCAACCGTAAATTCGGTCATTTTTAGGTTTAAGAAGTATTTTTATTTTTATTTTGTGTTATTGTATTAGTATGGTTAATAATTTTAATACTATTTGGATGTGTGTGTAAATTCTGACATTTTATTGATTTTATTTTATTTTTAATATATTGGTAATAATTTTAAAATACTAGTTATTGCCAAATTAATTTCTTTTAATGAATGATAGACCGATTATGCTTGAAATAAAAGAAAACTCAGAGAATCAGAAATTTTAAATTAAGTTTTGAAACACAAAATAATTGTTTTTGCATTTTTTATTCCATCAGTTGTCAAGACACCATGTTCTCCGTCCCTTTTACTAAGAAAAGCAGCCGATTGCTCTCCATTTTCTCTCTATATTTCTCTTCAAAAAAGAAAACAGAGAGAAAGTGAATCACGTGGGCTCCAAAGTAAGAGGAGAGATAGAGAAAAAAGAACAGAAATAGTATGAAAAAAAAGCACCGAATTCCATTCCTTCTTTACAGACTTTTTGAATTGAAGTAACGTACTCGCATTGAAGTTTTCTATCAAAAATTCAAAAGTATATCCAATTTTGTCTCCAATTAGATGTCTCTCTCAACAAGTCCCTTTCTTTAATCAGCGTACAAATACAATAAGTAAAATCAAGGAACAACACTTAATCGGTGATAATTGTGTGTATATTTGTATTGTTGAATCAGTGACATATTTATTCAATTGTAAAACATATATTTATTGTATCGCATTCATCAAATGATATATCAATTGATACAAGATTTTGGTTAATAATATAAATAATTTATTGTGTCGCATTCATCAAACGTGACAAACATTCTTCAAATAAATCCAATGCAACAATTACAATTATATTTATTTTCACGGTACAACTAGATATTCAATTCAGCATACTCTGTGATTATTTTAGTGTTTTTTCGGAAGTATGGATTCGTAAAAATAGAGACAAAACTAAAAAAATTAGACTGAAAGGAGAAATATTATGGCTCGAGTTGAATTCAAGTCTCTACAATAACATATTAAAATTCTAACCACTAGAATACATGCACACATGTGATAATTTACTAGAGATTGAATCATATAAAAATTCAATTACATTTTAACACACATGATTAAAAAAATTTAAAATTATGAAGTGACGGCTCACCTAGATTACATATAGATTCATGCTTTGCCTACAAATTAGAGTTTGTGAGCTATCAAATCTATAAATTCTATTCCTCTTGAATCCTTGACCGAACATACACCAAGTAAAATTTGAGATATCAAATATGCTTCGAGATTAAATAAAAAGTGGTGAGACATTTGAATCATTTTCATAATTTCATAATGATATGATCCAAAAGGTGGTGAGACATTTGATTCCTATTTTATTCTGATTTCTATTCAGTCAAGAATTTTACTAACATTGGATAATTTTGTTAATGAAAATGAAAAGATTAAGGGTAAAAAATAATAAAATACTTGTATATAATCGTTTTCAAAGCGTCTTATTCGGTACCATCTCAATTGAAGATAGAAGTGCGCCGTGGAGTAAAGGTTAATGAAGATAAGGACAATGGGATTTTACGTGGCGCATATTGTATGCCGAATTGTGTGGCAATCAACTAGAATACATGCTCGTAGAATTTTTCGTCAGGAGAGACAAAAAAATTAGCGAATTGGAATTGGATACCAGATAAAAAATAATGTTATAAATTGTAATTTTGATTGCTTTGAATTCTACATTTCAATACTCACACTTCTAATTCTAATTATCAAATTAAATTAAAGGGATTTATTATAATTTTAACTCTAAATTTAATTCAAATTATAAATTATCATTCTAGACGGGGACAAAAAAGTTTTCCAAAAAGGGACAAAGTTAGTCTAGCCTACATATCTCCATAAAATTTCAAAATTCAAAAAGGGACAACTGCAACCCCCCCCCCCCCCCCCCCCCCCCCCCCGAATTGGCATCCTCTGAGATATCTCATATGTTGTGCGACTTTTCCTAAAATCTCAACCGTTCAAATACGTTATGCACGAATCACAGAGCTCAAATAATATTGCCCCGAGATAAACGTTAGGTCACAATTCATAATTTATTTACACTACTGATTAGAACCTGACTCGTTTAATTAAAACTCAAGTACTCAACCGTATCTATAAATTACTAGATTTAGAATTACCTTCCTCGACTTATCTACCTACCATAAATTTGCAAATAATTTGTGTTTTATTAGTTTTTTTAACATTTTTGAACCGAACTCTGAATAAAATACAAAAAAAAGTATAATATATTATTCGCGAAAAAACAAGATTTTTTGTTTAATTTTTTTTTTTTTGGGGGAGGGGGGGGGGGTGGTTTTTTTTTTTTGCTTCCTTGTTATACCAAATCATTATCTAATTATACCCAAATTATGAATTTTTGGCCTCATCGAGCTGAACCCAAACTGTTCCTTTATCACTATGCTACATAGTGACAAATGAATTATTCGGGTTCTGATCGGTGGGGTCAAATATTATCCAGATCAGAGATCTTAGTCCCCAAGAGACCCAAAAAAAAATATGGGAAAAATTCAGGAAAAATCCGTGACTAATTCGTAAAAGTTGGAAAAAATTCATAAAATTCGTGAATTATTCGGGTTTAATTCAATCAAATTTTGGTCAACTGAATAATTCGGGGTTCGGTTTGGGATAACCAAAAAAACGAATTATTCGGGTTTAATTCGCGAATCTTGTGAGTATGCATGCTATTAACCCGCAATCTTTTTCGTTGCTGTGTATCTGCCACATGGAATCCGTAGTACGGTCAATAATCAAATCCCATTCCGCCTTGAATACCTTTTAACTGGAATTCTGAGGATCGCATGGGATCGCCATCTGTCTTACTTATCTTCTATAACCTACCAAGAATTTTTTCCGTATAAAGAGTCATCAAATGTCATTTTTAAACTTTTTTCATGCAAGTGAATAGAGTTGTGTAACAGGGAATCAAAGAGAAAGAAAAGAGCAAGGGTCTCGTCGTGACGCCGTCTTTTAGCATGAAGTGTGCGCGCGCCTACAGCAGCGAGGCACGTGCCGATGCTGGTCGACACGTGGCTGTCTCATTCCTCCCCTCTTTTACTCGAGAATAAATCAGCTTCGAACAATCTGACGATTCTAACCTACATCTGGCAGTCTCTGCCCGATTCAAAAAAAAAAAACAAAAAAACAAAAAAAAAAACAAAATCTAACCTACGGGTTTTCATAAAAAAAATATATATATTCATCTTCCAGATTTCATGTGGCACAACATCGATCACTTCCGTGTGTTTTAATTGTATATGTCCCGTGGCGATATGTGCCGACTTTTTTTTAGTTACCATCTTAATATTTTAAAATTTTAACTTTATTAGCGATTTTTTCGAAATTTCAATTGTAACATTCACGCAGATTAAATATAAAAGCCACTTCTGTGCAGAAATTTTTTAACTCAAGACAGAGTGCGGAAAAACACTAAATTAAATTATACAGAAATCAGTCAAATCACTTTTGTGTATGGAAGTGGGTCCACCAAATTGGTTTCACACAATGTTGTAAAAAACGTCTGTTTGGACCGATTAGTCGTTGTTGATGATCAAATCATCGATGAATTTTTTGTGATTTTAAAATTTAAATAGTCAATGTGAACCGTTTAACATGGTTTTCATATTAAAATATGTTTGGAGACAAAATTTTATATTTTTTAGAATTTTTTACTATTTATTTAGAATTTTTGAAAATCACTATCTTTGAATGGTCTAGAATTGTCTAAATACAGTAATTTTATACATATCTTAATAAATACTAAAAATATTTTAGAAAATATAAAATTTGGCATCCAAGCACATTTTAATATGGAGATCATGTTGAACGGTTTGAATCGACTGTTTGAACTTTGAAATCGCAAAAATAACTTATAAACATATGGTCTCAAGATATATCACCATAAAATTGTGTAATTGAATCCTGTCTTTCAGTAATTACGTTAATAGTAAAATTCAACTATCTTTTGAATAACCCATTAGTGTATCACTTTTTAAGAATAGTATTTAAGTTTCTATTTAACCAATATAAATATCAAATAGAACATTAGTATTGCTTCAAACAACTATTTGAAAATTTCTGCCTATTTAATTTCATTTACAGTGCTGATTTGGGTCCCTCAAACTATAGTGTTTTTACCATATTTTGTCCATCTAATTTTTTTTTTTAAATGGTCATGCCTATTTTCTCATACTATTTTTTTTAGATATTTAGAAAATCACTTGATCTGAAAATTCTGGACCATCCAAAAATAGTAATTTTCAATAAATCTAAAGAAATAATAAAAAAATTTCAAAAAATGTAAAATTTGGTCTCCAAACACATATTAATATGGAGAACAAGATAAACGATTCGGATTGAGCTGTAGCACGGTGCCAAATCGTAATATGCATAGTACCATAGACTCACTCATCAATATATATGGTATATGCATATGGTGGGTCCACCAAACTTTGCTTGTTTCAAATCGATTGGGTTTAGATTGTTTGATTCCTATTTTCATAATTGAACAATATTTTTTCATAGTCAATTTTTGGAGCTATGTGCATAGCTACTAGGCTTGATCATAAAAGCTTTTACTTTGCATCTTTTTTTTATTTATTTAAGATTGTTGACTTTTTTTTCCATTCATTTTTAACCTAAAACCATTCACAAATTGAACTTGATTACATGCAACTTTGACTTATATCTAATCACTTGTACTTTTAAATATAACAAAATGGCAAACGCCTCTCTGCATTGTCAATATAATTTAAAATAGTCCATACTTTTAAAATAAAATAAAATAAAATAAAACACCATTTGCATTTTTCTAAACAAAATGGGTGGAAGAAAATGCCATTGTTGCCCTATTTAAATGCCATGACATAAAAATATGTACTACTTTTCATCTAACTTGATATGAAAAAAAATGAGGGATTCAATTACATCTTTTTTGGTGATACATAATTATATTCTCTATTTTTTAAGTTTTCAAAGTTCAAATAGTCGATTTAAACCGTTCAACATAATAGATATATTAAAATATATTTGCATATCAAATTTTACATTTTTTTTGAATTTTTTTACTATCTATAAATATTTAACAAAATTGCTATATTCAGGCCATGAAATTTTTGTATCCATCTTAATAAATAGTAAAAAAATTCAAAAAAATGTAAAATTTGATCTGCAAGCATATTTTAACATATCCATCATGTTGAATGGTTTGAATTGACTGTTGGAACTTTAAAAATACTGAGTGTAATCCGGTGCCATTAAAAAATAGTGTAAGTCATCCCTCATGAAAAAATAGATGGAAATAATTGTTTGAACATCTTTAGAAAAAAATAATATATGAAGCCATCAAGCAAGTATAGAGAGGTGGGGCTATACGTGATTTTTATTATTAATTTGTAATCATATTTTTCATCAATCTACTAGAAATATTTATCTGTTGCTAGCACGGAGCACGATATCTTAAAATTATTTTAAAAATTAATTTGTAATATTCTTTGGTGGGACCCACCATCTGCATATACGATGAATATTGAATATTGAATGTTGAATATTGATTGAATGAAATTGGTGATAAGCTCTTCCTCAGCTCCAGTCTGCGCATGAGATTCAACTTGTTATTTTTTTAACGATTTCTTTATTCATATCCTTGAATATGTTGTACTATGATCAAAAGTTTAATTAGTATATCAGTGCTGTAAATAATGGTATGTGATCGTCGGACGGATATGATACCGCCAAGCAATTATTTGAAAATAATCGAGAAAATAATCGGCCAATTAATCGAAAAAATCCATGACGGTTTGGCCACTGCCAATGACTAATCGGTCTAAACATACGTTTTTTACAACATTAGTATTTATTGTATCATATCGAAATGGTTAAAAAAAAGGAGACAACTAGCAATTCCCGGCCCTCAGTTCCCCAAAAATCCCCAGACTTTTTACACTAATCCTATAAACAAGTTCATTAGATCCTGTAATACTATGAAAACAATCCTATAAACAAGTTCAATGGATGTTCTGCAGATGAAACGGCGTGGTTCTAGATGAAAATGCGTGAAAGCTGTTAAAAACGCCTGACAGCTGTTGGGGACCACCTTTTGTGAATACACACGGTATTCTGTGAACATACACATATTATCCTGTGAACATACACATTATCTTGTAAACATACACATATTATCATATGAACATATATATTATACTTAAAATTATGGCATTTGAAACTATGATAGTTGAAAGCGCATCAGAATTAAGTTAAAAAATGAGGACTTTTATACACGAGGATTTTTAAGGGACTGTAGCCCGAGGGATGTTATATTTTCTCTAAAAAAAGTACTATGTCATTATTGCTTCTCTATAACGCATTATAATACACTATAGCGTTGATAGCAGTATAGTTTTTATTATCTGAAAATACTATAACGTCATTATTCTAACATCGCTATAGTACACTGTTTTGAATCCTAAAATATGGGGTAAATTTCGCTGGAGGTCACTAAACTTTGTTATTTGTCACAAATTGGTCACTCAACTTTGATTTGTCTCTTTTGAGTCACTCAACTTTGTTATTTGTTCCAATCAAGTCACTCAACGTTTTCCATCCAAAATTTTAACGGAATATGCTAATTCCGTTAGTTTTTTGGATGTAATATGTTAATTATGTTAAAATTTTGGATGAAATGGGTATATTTCGTTAATTTTTTGGACGGAATATGAATATTCCGTTAAAATTTTGGATGAAAAACGTTGAGTGATTTCATTGGAACAAATAACAAAATTGAGTGACTCAAAAAAAATAAATCAAAATTGAGTGACCAGTTCGTGACAAATAACAAAGTTTAGTGACCTCTAGCGAAATTTACCCTAAAATATGATAGCTCATATTTCATTACAACTAATTCAGAAATGTTATTTTAGCTAGTACGGAGCACGATATCTTAAAATTATTTTAAAAATTAATTTGTAATATTCTTTGGTGGGCCCACCATCTACATACATAATAAATATTGATTAAAAGAAATTGATGGTAAGCTCATCCTCAATTTATTAATTATTCATATCTTTGACTACGTTATAATACGATAGTTCATGTTTCAGAACAACTAATAAAATTTAATTTAATCACACAACTAATTTTGCGAGCTGAACTTAAAAATGATCGACTTAACATTAAATAATGAATTCATGTACAATTACTAGTCAGATCATTATGTTCAAAATATTAGATTTTTAAATTCATTTTGTTAGAAGCTCAAATTCATTTTGCTAGCCTGTACCTTGCACTGTTTAACAAATTTGGTTGCAATCTTATACAAGAAATTTTTTTTTTTAATTTAAATATAGTTGAGATTTATAAATAAAATTTAATGTTTGAACTTTTAAGTGAATCACATCATTTTAAAAGTGAGTTCACAAAATTCCTTGATGAGCTCTCGATTATATAATTACATTATTTTTTTATCCATAAAAATTAATATAAAAGAAGAAAGAAAAATCAAAAGAGCACATGAGTTTTTTTTTTTTATTAATAGTAAGATTGACAACAACTTCTTGCTTACTGCACCATAGTGACAAATGAATTATTTCGGTTCAGTTTGGTAAGGTCAAAAATTCGTGATTTTAGAATAATTTGGAAATTATTAGAACTAGATATCTCAGTCTAGCAAGAGAGCAAAAATAAAAATAAAAATAAATGTTATGGGAAAATAAAAAAATTGCGAATAATTCATAAAATTCACGAATTATTTGATTTTAATTAGGTCAAAATTTGGTTAACTAAATAATTGAGCGTTTGGTTGGATACACCAAAAAAGCAAATTATTCGATTTTAATTCTCTAATTTTGTGACTATGTACTGCACTAGCGATCTAATATTTTTTTAAGCTGCAAAAGAGAAGCTTTACCGATTAAAAAAATGAAAAGCTTTTGGTACTACCAATCAAAAATTCCATATACCTTTTCAGCTTTTCTATTATTTATAATTATAATTATAAAGTATAAATAAAAAAAAAATAATTACACAAAATTTTCCTCGTGAGGCCACAGAAGAACGAGAGAAAGGTCACGTGGTTCCTGCTGGTGGGCCCTCGTGAGACTATACACCGCTGTCATTTATTTCCTAGGAGACAAGTCAGGCAACTGCCATGTCTGTCTCTGTCACGCTAACATCAAGTCATTAAATGACCATTTCATGCATTGAATTCTGGACCAGGCCCAGATTCAAACTCCCCAAGTCTTTGGTGGAGACGTGGTCCGCATGGAGCCTCATTCCAATTTAAAAATTGACGGCTGCTAAATTCTAGATCGCTAAGCTTTATTTTCAAGAGCACCAAAATGATCAGGTCCGTTGTTAAACTATTAAATGTGAAATGGACGGTGACGATATGCTCCCGTGATCTATTAGCTTCTTTTAGCGGCCCTACAAGCCAAAAACCACTGACAGATAATTGGTCTAGTTCAACGGTCCACAGAACCAAGTCTATGACATGAATTGTTGGAGATGACAATTCGGAGCAGACTTCCTGTCGCTTTGTGACAAAGGAGTCTGACAGTGGTCCCGCTTGGTTATTCTAATGGAAGACAAAAATCCAACAGCACTCCACAGCAAAATCAGCGTCACATGAAATCTACTGTATAAACAGAGTAGATTTTTGTAATACATAGCGGACTTAGATTTTCGAAGGGAGGAAAAAAAAAATAACTAGAATTTACTACTAGTTAAATATTCGATAAAAAATATTTTAACTTATATTTTTTAATACCTTGACTTGTAATTTCTAATTTTAATTATCAATTATAATTCAAAACTATTTAAATTTTAATTCTAAATTTAACCCAAATTACAAATCAAATATTTAGAGGGACAAATTTTTTTTTAGGAGGGGACAAAGTCGATCAGAACATTCCAATTTCTACTAAAACTCAAAATCAAGAAGGACAACTATCACCCTAAAACCATGTAGACCCATCCCTGTATATCACACAATATAAAACAACAACGTGTTTTATAGATTGATGTCTATTTTTAAAGTTTAATCAGTCAATCTAAAAAGTTCAATATAATTTTTATAAGATTTCAAAACCTTTTATTTTAAAAAATATTTTATTATTATTTGTTAGATAAGTAGAAAATCACTTAATTTGAGAATTATAAAATATTCAAAAGGAGCGACTTTTTGTCTATCTAAAAAGATAATGTAAAGAATTTTAAAAGTATAAAATTTGATCTAAATAAGTACATTTAGATATGAAGATTATGTTTGATGGTTCAGATTGACTATTTGAATATTAAATTAGAGATATAAACCATAGCACAAATTGATATGTAATATGCGTATTACTGAGTTTCACTTTTTTTTTTTAATTGTCAAATGAAATTTTCTTTCTTTCTTTTATTCTATTAGATGACCGAGGCAGAAAATCTTTTAACGAGTTGACGATAGATACATGTAAATTTTACATCATAATTCTAACTTTAATGTATTAAATTTGAATAATGTAGGGGCGTAATTAAAAAATCTTAATAGAGAGATTGTAACACCCCAAATCCACGGGGTCTGACAGCCTGCCGCGTGTATTTATTAAGTGTCACATATGCACGCAAGACAGTGGATCTTTTATATGCATTACCAATATTCTCATTTGCTGCATCCGAGAAATAAACCTAAAAATAATCATAGGGTGGGGGTGAGAATAAATTCTCAGTGTCAATTTGCCACAGTTCAGACTATTGGACTTGCAAACAAACTCTATATTAAAAAATGAAACCCAAACAATAGCAATGCAAACAGATATATATAATCATAAATAACATAATGTCAATGCTCGACAACAATTTATCAACCTAAAACACAGTTCACGGAATTTCCAATATGAATTTCAAAACACAACATATATTTTGGCTTAACTCGACTCATTAGGGCTTGTGGCAACTACAGATGTTTTTTCGAGCTGGACCGTTATCGAACTCACATCTGTAGGGTTATAGACGCCTACAGATGGCCAACCAAGCTGGACTCTTTATCTGACACCCATCTGTAGCTGTTTGGCTTAACCATTTCCTAAGGTCTGGTTACAAGTCACCTATACAGGTCAACTTGACAAAAATACAATCACACAGACTCAAAGTCAGCCATACCGCTCAACTTTGCAATTTCATTCAAATCGAATCACAATCAGCTATCAGCCTTGCACAATTCATTTAAACAGGTCAATGGATAGGTCACCATCACCTTATCCAGCCACCTAAACAGGTCGGTCTGGCAAATTCATAACAGGTCAACGCATATGTTAGCAGCGTCACCTTATCCAGCCACCTAAACAGGTCGGTCTGGCAAATTCGAACAGGTCAATGCATAAGTCAGCAGCGTCACCTTATCCAGTCACCTAAATAGGTCGATCTGGCAAATTCATAAGCACAGGTCAATGGATAGGTCACCGTTACCTTATTTAGCCACCTAAATAGGTCGGCCTGGCAGATTCATTCACATCAAGAACAATTAATAGAACTAATCAAATAATAACCATCCTAACATGCCAATTAATCTTAACCTAACAATTCAATTCATTATCAGTTATGCAAGAATCAATATGCAGCATGAATTCCAAAATATTCAACAATTAATCATTCAACATGACAAACGAATAAACAGTTTAATTCCTGAAAATAAAGTATCAAACAAGTCTAAGAACCTGCACCTGGTTACGACGAGCGTACCGCTTAGTTACGGATCAGGCGTCTCGAATTTGCCTCGTTAAGTCTTGCTCAACAGAGCCTACACTTATATTATACGTATACTTGGTTTAATTCGGGTTCAGTTGTCTATACGTTTACTTTAGTTTACCAATGGTTCATATCGTCCTAATTCAATTCTTATGCTTTGGTATCAGTTCTCTTCGGTTCCTTCTTTCTTACGTAAAAACCTTTAAAACTCACACAATTTACTTCTAGGTCCTTTAAACCCTACACAATTTCACTTAGGTTACCATTCATTCACCGTTTCACTACTTTGGTTCTCGGATCAATTCAATTCACTAAATGGTTAAACCCTAATTTGGTCAAAACCTCAAATTAACCGTTAAATGTTCTAAAAATCCAAGATCAGGAAGTAACCCTACTGAAAACAAGTCTAATTGGTCGGGTTAAACAAATCAAATCACGATTATGCTAACTTTCAGTTTTGGCACGAAACCCTAGAAATCAGATTTCACAAATCGGAAGGAAATTGGGAAAAGATTGGCAAATAAATAAGCAAGGAGTGTAGAGGAATTAGTCCTCGAGCAATTCGAACACAAATCTCGAGTTTAAGACAAGGATCTAAGAAATCGAGAAAATTGGAGGTTTCGAAAGAAAGAAAGAGAGAAAGAAATACCAAATAGGAGAGTTCGGAGAGATTCTCGGCTGCTCACTCAGTTCCAAACTCAATTTCTCGCAACAATCGGAAGTCTGAAAGAAACGAAAACTCACACGCTCTTTTTTCTTCTCTCTTGGCGAAAATCACTTAAAAATGGTGAAAATAACGAAGTGGGAGAGAGAGAAGGTTTTATTTGTGTTTTAGGGTTAAAATTACCCTGAATGTGGATTATTCAATTTGCACTGCGGGTTACTTGACCTGCACTCAGCACTTAGTCGGTTTTCAGAACAGGAAATTTAACACAGAAACAAGCCGCAATGCGGGTAACCTAACCCGCTGTGCGGGTCACTTAACCCGTAGTGGGAACTTAGTAAATTTTTGACAGAATTTCAGAAAAAGTCTGAGCCTAATGCAGATGCATTCAATCCGCAGTGCGGGTCATTCAATCCGCACTGAGGGCTTAGAAAAATTCAGACCAACACAGAATTGCAAGAGTGCGGACACGCCTACCCGTAGTGCGGGTTAACCAATCCGCACTCAGCCTATAAAATCTCAAAATCTCAAAATTTTAACGGGGTTTCGATTCACACTTAACTTAATTATTTAGGGGAACCTTAATTAAGGTTTAAACTTCTATTTTGTTAGCATGATTTATCTATTCTTGTCTTTAAATTATTTGAATTTAATTGTAAAAATTTCGTAACATAATAGAGATTAAAACTTAAATGCACAATATATGATGAGTTAAATACTTAAATTTGAATGCAAGTCTTTATTACCATAAAATATAGCACTAACTACTAGTTTATTAGTAAACATTTTATATTTTATGTGAGTAGTGGGATTGTATAAAAAGTTTTAAAAATAAAATTTAATTAAATTTTAATATATATAATTAAAATTTAAAAAAATATATAAGGGTGGCTCAGCATTTCTACCAATACATGTAGATCTGACCATGGAAAAATGAATATTATAGTGAGCAATTTTTATAAAAAGTACACGATCAATATTGAGTTTTATTTACAATTTATACTAAGAAAAGAAAAAGAAAAAGAATGATACTAGCTTGTCTCATTAAGAAGATATGGTAAACATAGCTTCGAAATTTATGATTAGGTTGATTTCAAATGACAAATTCAAATAGTTGAAATCGATATACTTTACGAGTAGTGCGTGCAGCGTGTACATGAAAAGTTCGAAATTTTCTAATTCATTAAGTACAAAATCAAGCGGTAAAAAAACAATAGAAAAATGAATGAATTAAAATAATTTATAAATCTTCATTTTTTCTAATGCTTGATTTTATACTAAATAAATTCAAAAAATAATAATATGTTGTATGTACACACATCACTCGTGAGGTAGATCTATTTTGATAGTTTAAATTATTCGTTTGAAACTAACCTCAAAAGTTTAGAATTTTTCTCACCAATATATCTAGATAAATATAGCACACACTAGCCTCATTCTTAGTTCAAGTTTAGAAAAAAAAAAAAAAAAAACTCATTGATCTCATTAAAATAATACATATACTCAACAATATATTAATTGGAAAAGAGCATTACAAAATATACAATAATATAAAAGTCAAATAAAATGGACACTGAATCTTTGAAACATTCATAGTATTTTTATTTTGTTTTTGAAAATTTATGCCTTTTTTTAATGTTTAAATTAAGCGTCACGGTTTATGTACAACACGCGGTATATATATTTTCTATCCATTTTTTTTTCCTTCAAATTCTTCATAAACCAATTGAAATTTTTTGACCAGATTTGAAAGCGACTGAGTTAGATTAGTTATAATCACACCACAAATTATGATAATTATATTTGCACACTAGCGTATAAAAAAATTAAAAGATGCTTTTCAGTGCTGCTTTTAGTAATGAACTCCCCCATGCTTGCAACTAACTCTAAAGATAATCTTGATTTAATCAAAGCAGTACAAAAGGAAACCTTCTTTGAATGGTTTAATTGAAGAAAAGACATTAACACTATTAACAAAGAGCAATAATTCTTAGCTACATTTGGCTATTAATTACTTATTAATTTGTATATGTAGGGTCAAAATATATCATTGGTTTTGTGCTTCAATTACGCTCAGCATCTTTTTCGCCGTTTTTAAAATCCGATCAGTCGATTTGAACCGCTCAACATGATTTTCATAATGAGATAAAATTTGTTTTTGTTTAACTTTGGAGATCAAATTCATACTTTTTGGAATTTTTTTTATTATTCTTTAAGGTAGGTACAAAATCATTGGTTTTAATTCTGGACCATCCAAAACAATGAATTTGTAAAAAAATGTAAAATTTGGCCTGCAAGCACATTTTAATACAAAAATTATATTGAGCGGTTCAGATCAATTGTCAGAACTTTGAAAATAAAGATAGATCATGATTGGAGCACAAAACCAATAATGCATTTTAACTCTACTCGCATATAATTAAGCTTCAAATTATTTGTTAAAGTAATCTGGATTATATATACCAATAAGTTGACTAAAAGAAACTCAAATTCCAAGCCCTTTTTAAGTTGGGAGAAACATTATATATAGGTTTCCATGAACAAACTATATGTAGTTCTTTATGAAAGTGATAAGGTTATAATTATATTTTCCCATCAAGGGGGAGAAAATGGGCTAGCCTTTCTCTGCCATTAACAAACTATAGCAATATAATGCACATCTAGTAATTTATTATGCCAGATTACTAATTAATTATAAGGATCAAAAGTGTTAGGAGTTTGTGGATAATTATGAACTTGCATGTTAAACAATTTTATAGTCCATGTGATACAAAATTAAAAATAGTGTTAGCTCTCTCTGTGAAAAGGTCATATATGGTGTAGATTAATTAATTAATTTGAGACTTCTAG
Organism: Carex pumila; assembly: GCA_033356055.1. NCBI lineage: Eukaryota > Viridiplantae > Streptophyta > Magnoliopsida > Poales > Cyperaceae > Carex > Carex pumila. Next base: position 196,923 of record JARJHM010000239.1, read on the forward strand.
CATGTAGACTTTTGCATAGACTTTATGAAAAGTTTGTAATTATTAGGTACCATTAAGAGTAGTGTTAGATAGTTTAATTTCATGAAGTCATGGCATGAAAATATAACCATGAAACATCTATTTGTGATATGTTAGAGAGAGAGAGAGAGAGAACAAAAAAAGAATAGAGTGTTTGGATGGTAAATATTTAGAATTTTATTTTTTCATTATTGCTGTATTTTGCATTCAAGTTGTATATCTTAACCCTTTTAACCTACAAATTGTCTATTGGATGAATGAAGAGACAGGGACCAGATATTTACCAAAGGCAATATAACTGATATCTTTCATCATCTTATTTGTCAAAAAAAATGTAGTTGGAGATGGTTTGGATGGCACTACATTCTGCTAATGCTTAATCCTTTATCCACCAATTTTATTGCAATTTGACAATTTACCCATGATGGAAATTTTTTCAAAAAGTTGAAATTATTGACAGTCAGAAAAAAAAAATCAATAATTTTATCTTGATTGATAATGAATTTGTTATGTCAGAATGAAATTAACAAAAAGTTGGGCATGAACTGATTGTAGTGCTAGTGGGATCCATCACTACTGGCAACAAATATTATCCTCAAGTCACAGTTCCAGTAAAGCTGTTGCAATTGTAATAATGTAAAAGTTTGAATAGACTATTATATGATATTGGTACAAGATTCGGTTAATGGTACAAAGACCGGTACGGAAATTTGGTTACTGGTACAACAATGGAAGAAGGGAGTTAAGTGAAGATAGGAGCAGCAGTGCAAGATACGTTGTATTCTTAGAAGAACGGTGTGGAATTTTAAAACAGTGCATCTCTACTCACTGACAAGAAGTTTTGTAATTTTTACATTTTAAACCCTGATTTTTGTCAATTTTTATTTTTCCTTTTTTATATCTGATTTTGTGGTTGTTTCCGTTTTCTATTTCTGTTTTTTTCATTTTGGTTTCTTCATATTCAACAAAGTTGAGTAACATTAAGTTTTTGTAATTGGTTTCATGTCAAAACCTTTTTATGATCAATAAAACAAATAAGGACTAGATCCTTATTTTTCCTCAAAAAAAAAAAAGATATTGTTTTGTTGGAATTATATGGTTTGAACTTGGCAAAGAAGAATGTGTTCATATTTATGTCTATGCCATGTAATTTAAGAGAAGCGCCATTTTTCCTTTTAACAAAAAGCCCAATGGGCCTAGTTACACTAAAATCATATGAAACTTCATAATCAGTCTCAGGCTCTCAGCGTAGTTATACTGTTACAGAAAGCCCATAATCCAGTCCGATAAGTTTAACTTAAAAGGAACCTACTGATGAGCTTTATTGGGCTAGAGATACATTGATGGGCTTATTGGGCTATAAATCCATTGTTGGGCTTATTGCTAACTGATTTATGCGCCTATTGTTATTTTCCGGTTTTTTCATTTTGGGGTTAGGAGCATTAGGTAGGTAGAACAAAACAAAAAGAAGATGAAGTTAAAAAGAATTTGGATCCATAAACTAAACCAATTTCTGAGTTTGGATCCGGACCGTCCAATCCGTGTTTGGCACAAATATTAAAAGGTCCCATGTATTCTATCTCAGGCCGAATTGGTTGGAATGCTATCCTCCACGGAGTTTTTAATTTAGTCCGTTTGTTTCGGATTGGACGGACTAGATTAAGGGTTCACCAAATTTTGAGTTTTTTTAAAATTCTGGCAAGATCTGATCTGGTCCGTCTGATTAGAAACGAATGAACCAGATTAAAAGCTCCGCACAGCTCTGCACGGAAAAACTCCGCAAATGATACTTTCCTGAATTGGTTGGGATTCTAATCGGATGGTGGTAATGCAAACTCAAGAATTGGGATCCAGACCCGGTTAGAAAGGAGTTCATATCCTACGCCCTCTGGTAAACTAATATTTCTGTTTAGATCCGGACCGTCCGATTAGAATTAACAAGAACTGTTTGAACTTTGAATCTGGCTGGCAGCTGGCTACCGATTTTAATAGCTTGCTTTTTAATTCTCCGATAAGGCAACAATATTTTGTTCAAATGAATCTAATAATCTTTCATTCTCTTTTCATTAATGGTCAATGGTCATATACCCCTTTCCACCTATAACCTATATACAACTGTGGGTTTTCTGTTCAAAGCGCTTTGAACATAACAAGACAAGAATATATTCTAAATTCAGAATAGAATCTGCTGAAATTCTCTTTGAGCAAACAATATCTCTGAAATCTCTACCTTTTCTGAATCCAGCCGTCCAACTTTTTCATGCAAAAATCTCAAAGCAATTGATTTTTCTGTACACGAATCTCAAAATAGTTGGATGACTGGATCAAAAAAAATAGAGATTTCAGAATATTGAGAATTTCAGAAGATTTATATCCCCTAGAATTCTCTGTCCAGGGTACCAATGATTACCTTCCAAGCTTTCCAACCAACTAAAGCACAGTAATAAGACTTACAAGGCATCACCAGATTATACAAATTAAAGCTCTCTATCAAATGGGCACCACCATTAACCTTCTCTTCGTTTTCCTCCTCTGCTCTATCCTCCTAAAAGCTACATATTCATTGCCACCGAGATCACCGATCCAATGCAACGACGCCTCAAGCTGCATCCTTTCAAATGCTTACGGCATATGGAACGACCGCATCGATTGCCGGGTTCCATCTGTCGTCTACCCGACGACTGAAGAAGAGATCGTTAATGCAGTTGCGGAGGCGGTTAAGAATAATAAGAAAGTTAAGGCCGTGAGCGCATTTGCGCACAACATTCCGCCATTAGCGTGCCCACCGTCGGTCGATTCTGTGCTTATTAGTACTTCAAGGTAATTAAAAAATTGAATTTTCTAATAATTTCTAATTTCTATTATTTGTTTTTATTTTTTTTTATCGAAGATTGGATGATCGATCAACGTAGAAGATTTGTTTTTTCTCCCTTAAATTGTATATATATAAGAGACATACAAATATACGGACAGGTACAACACCGGGATACATATAGACCCAATAAAACGCACTGTAACGGTGGATTCGGGTTTCGGGTTAAGAGACATGATTGAAACGGTGGAGTCGGCTGGGTTGAGTCTAGTGGCAGCTCCATATTGGGAAGGAGTGAGCATAGGCGGTTTGTTGAGTACCGGGTCCCACGGAAGCTCATGGTGGGGCCGTGGCGGGGCGGTACATGACCATGTGGTGGGGCTGAGCTTGGTGGTACCGGCCAGAGAAACGGAGCAATATGCAAAGGTACTGAAGCTGAGGCGAGGAGATGCACTGTTTAATGCTGCTCTTGTCTCAGTTGGCTTATTAGGAGTCATTTCAAAGGTTAGTGGAAATGGTTAATTGATTAGTAACGATTTATTATTTTTTTAGAATGTTAATGGTAAGGTACGGATATATGGGATAAAGGTGTTTTTATATATACGTATTTGCTTAAAATTATTTTTTATTTTTATTTATAAGTAACATAAAATTTGAAGAAAATTTATAACTTATTAATCCGTTCCACAATTATAGCAAATAAAAGAAATATATTACTTTAGACATATTATGTATATAAAATTATAAACTAATATGAAATTTGCATATATATTTTTTTTCGTATTTATACCTTGATTAGATATAAATTAGTATGTTTTTTTTTTTTTTGGTATCAATACCTATTATATCAAATAAGAGACAAATATAATAAATGAGTTTCATTGACATCTCTAGACAAATTTTCTACTTATAATTAATTATTACAATCATTGTATCAATATAGTTATCATTTAGATTACAAATTAACTTCTCTGAATACATTGAAAATTAATAGACTGTATTCATTATTTCAGTTCAAAGCACTTCAATATAAAACATATATAATCCTCAAATCATCAGAATCATATTTTCCTTTCTTTTGAGACTGTAACTTGTTTTCAATTTTATTAATTTTTTATATTTTCAATCATCATAATCCAATTAGATTTTTGTAAACCACAGGTTTCCTGCAATCATTAATATATAATTAGGGACTAAATCTTATTTTTTATCCAAAAATAAAAAATAGTCCTAAAATCTTTTTGTGAAGGAATTTGAGGAGCTGGTGTAATTTGAAGTCTTTAATTAGTCAGATGAAATAGATATAATAGATTGTTGGAACTTGAAATTATTTCATTCAATAATAAACTTGCGTTACATTTCATAATTTCCTTTATAAATATAATATATGAATAATATAAATTATACTTAAAATATATAATTAATTAGAAAAAAATATTAAAAAAGACTGACTGTTGAGGTTGGTCCCTTAAATTTACAGAAATTACTTTATACTTTTATAAAAAGAATGTGCCTTTATTATTTTACAAAAACTTTAGATCTGCATCTGCCACGTACTACTGCATCAATTGGATCTGAACCGTGAATAAATAAACACAACAACAGAATAGACACTTTTTACGAGAAAAAAAACATATTTATGACAATACTTTCTCGTAAAAAGAAAAAGATGAACAATGATGATGCTCCATCGTGAAAAGTGTCTCATTCTTATTGTGAAAGATGACGGATCGAGTCGACAAGTGCATGTACACCACAACAACAACAACGCCCATTGGGTTAGTATGATTAAAAGCACTATACGAGAAAACAATGGAACAAAATAATTAATTATATATAATTAATGGAGGGTGTACTATCACATTGGGTCAGTATGATTAAAAGCACTATACGAGAAAACAATGGAACAAAATAATTAATGGAGGGTGTACTATCAGAGGTACCGGTGTCATCAGTGGAAAAGAAAAGTTGGTAGCTCGTCTCAATCGTGATTTACATATAATTTATTATGTTTGTTATTGGATCCAGTTGTTTAATAAGTCAGTTTGTTATGAATTTATAAGTTTTTTATGCTTTCTAGCTTGGTCCAAAAAAATTGTAGAATTTGTTTTTTTTTAAAATAGGATTTAGTCCAGCCTAGCTTACTAGCTCGGTCTAGCTTACAAACTGACTCGTGACATTACAAGTTGAGATTTCAGCTCAGATCCAGTTAGTTGCTAACAAGTCAATTATGTATTAGATCCAACTCGTTACTATTTGTAGATAATAGTGTTTTAAAAAAAATGATTATAATTAAAATAATAAAATTTACTAAACTCGATTATTTTAATTTTAATTTTAATTTTTTTTTGTACAAAATCATAAGTACTAAGTTGGGAATTTGATTTCAAGAGGTATTGAATAGGCTACTCAGTAAACTACTTGATGAAAGACTTAATAAATCATGAAGTGTTTTGCAATTAAAAACACACAATCCAAAATCTGTAAATCTAAAATAAAATAGTAAAGGAATTTAAATCTTATAGTTTTGAATTGAAGACATCTTTAAGAAGAAGCGTTAGTATTGATCTTCAACGGTTTTTCTTAGATCTGATGATGGAGACTTTTAGCGTTTTTTTTACTTCTCTCTTTCAAAATGGATGAAAAGTTTTTCATAATAATATCCCTCAAAATCAATAGAGAGGCATTTTCAGAAATGATCCCTTAAAATAAATGGGCAGAAAAACGTTTTTGGAATGACATCTGTTCAAATAGAGAAGCGGTTTTTTTTTATATTAGCTGAAACAACCTTTGGGACCAATACATATATTAATAGCAATATGAATTTTGTCATCAAAAATTCTGATGTCTTTTCGTTAATTTCTTTAAATGAAATTGGTGCACAGTAATAACATAGGCCACATAATAAAATAAAACTAACACTTGATACACCACAAATTGACCCAATCTCACCTGTACCGAGTAACCTATTTAATATCCCTTCTATATATAAAATAGGCTATTCGGTTCTTATGATTTCTATAAAAACTAATCACTTATGTATGTTGGTTCAGTAATTTTTTTTTAATTGTGATTATTAAAAATAATTCGGTACCATTTCAGACAATTAAGTAACCAAGAGCGAGCATACAACGCCTTTATTTCTTCTCCTTTTCTTGATGATCTACTTGATTATTTATTAGTAGGTTAGGATGTTTATTCATGAAATGAAGGTCAATTGACTTATTTATTTTAAATTTTTTTTACTTGTACATAATTTTAGAGAAAAATAGTAGGAATACATTCTTATTCACATTATAAATTTTTCATATAATTGATCTCCTATTTAAGTTTAACCCCTATAACTTGAAACTTATTAGATTTCTACATATATTGAGATGTAACGATTTGTATTAAGATCTTTTTATTAAGTTTATTCTCAATCATGAACCTCCAACTCATGGAAGAATCAATATATATATACATGTAGGTGACACTTTCTCTAGAGCCTAGATTTAAAAGGAGCATAAGCAATGATTTTCGAAATGATGCTACACTTGAAGAAGACTTCATAGCTCATGCAAGAGATCATGAATTTGCTGACATAACATGGTACCTATCACAGTATAAAGCTGTGTACCGGAAAGACAACCGGGTACCACTGAATTCTTCTGGTGACGCTGTAAACGACTTCATCGGGTTCCAATCGACACTCGTCGTGGCCTCATCCGGTGTACGAGCTGCAGGTACAATTGTTGCTTGGAATAAATATATGGATCATGAATTTTCTCTTGAGTTTGTACAAAGTCTGATTCAACTATACTTACCAAAGCTAGCTAGTCAATTAATTCTTTGTTAATTGAGGCTACGGTATTAGCGCATATTGGTCAGTACTATGAATTGATATCTTCATTTTTAAAGTCCAAACAAATTGATCTGAACCATTACATGATTTTCGTATGAAAATGTACTTGAAGATCAAATTTGATATATATTGAAACTTTTCTTACTATTTTTATAGATAGGTGGAAAATTATTAGATCAAGTGATTTTCATCTTATATAAAAAAAAGTAAGCAAGTTTCAAAAAAATGTAAGATTTAGCCTACAAGTACATATTCATATGAAAATAATGTTGAAGGGTTCAAATTGACTATTAATTAAACTTTGAAATTAAAAATATTGATCCGTCATACAAACGTATCTGTACTATGCATAGTACCATATCCTCACTCTTCTTTGTTTATGTATATTTTCTGAGATCTAATTCATCAAATTTTAGTAATGATGAAAAAAGGCATGTATATTCTAGTCATTTATACATGTTTTGATGATTTTGAAAATTGTCAAGCAGAACTTGCATTTTGATCATGTAGTTATGTTTGGTTGTAGAGTAAGAGGTGGAGTAAACCGCTTACTCCACGTTTAAGGAGTCAAACAAAGAATAACATAGGCGGTTTAAAATGAAATAAGATTTGAGCTAAACCGGAGTAACTTATATCATCTAAAGAGGTGGTTTAGTTTACTCCACCAAACATGATTAACTTACTCCGGTTTAGCTTGGAGTAAGTAATTTAATCCGATTTAACTTTACTCCACAACCAAACATGACCGTAAATAATATGTCACTTACTGAATCAAGTTACATTAAAAAATTACCAGAAACCTAGTCAGGATATATGCCAGTATATCATAGCCATATTTTTCAAGTAACATGTAGTATAGTCATTAGGCTTTTTTTTACATCATTAGACTGTTATGTCAATACAGATTCTAATCAAATTTCTGTGTACATACAGAGAAGGCATTGGAGAAATCAAGAAGCACAAAAGGAAAGTGTGCACTAGCTGCTTCAGAGATAGCTTACAGAAGACTTACAGGAAATGGCTTGAAGAACAATGGCATTATCTTCCTTGGATATCCAGTAGTTGGTTATCAAGGAAAGATGCAAACTTCGGGTTCTTGCCTCCGCTCCTCCACATTAGACCCGCTAAGCATGTGCGGATGGGACCCGAGAATAAAAGGCCTGTCTTTTTACGAGAGCACTGCAATCTTTTCTGCATCTCAATTCAAGAACTTTATTATCGACGTAAAAAAGTTACGTGATTTGAAGGCAGAGAATCTCTGTGGAATTGACATGTATAATGGGATCCTGATTCGGTTTATAAAACAATCAGAAGCGTACTTAGGCCAGACCGAGGATTCAGTTGTGATTGATTTCAATTATTTTAGAGCAGACGATGCCTCGACACCGAGGCTATATCAGGATGTAATGGAAGAGATCGAACAAATGGCATTTAGAAAATACAATGCTAGGCCTCATTTCGGGAAGAACCGACGTGTCGCATTCTTTGGTTTTGTACACAAGTACCCGAATTGGGGAAAATTTATGCAAGTGAAGAAGCAATTGGATCCGGCTGGAATTTTCGACAGCTTCTGGTTGGATGTGGTACTAAAACCCGAGAGCGAATTAGAGAAAGAAGACGGGTGTGCTATGGAAGGGCAGTGCATTTGTTCGACCGATAGGCATTGTAGCCCGAACCGAGGGTACTTGTGTAAGCCAGGGCTTGTGTACAAGGAAGCCATGGTGTGCAGATTCTCTAATGCTTCAGCACAGTAGCTAGGTTGATTTGTTATACATTAATAATATTTTTGTAATTATATATACAACCAATTACAAAAGAATTAGTACTTATTCAGTGATTATTATTCTCATGAATTGTTTGCATTTTTTTGGTTCAAAAAAAATATTCTTTTTGTATGCTTTTAGAAGCAGTGATTTACTAATTTCAGTACAAATGGAGCTTCAATAATATAATAAAATGGAAGTATAATAAGAAAATGATGGCAATTCTGTTTGGCAGAGCTCATGGAAATACACAAATAGCTGACTTTTATGTTCTAGTCAACTTGATTTTTTTTTTGAAAGCTAATTCTGCACAGTAAAATTAATATTAATTAACTAGTAAAATATATATAAATTTTGTATTTTTTTTTAAATGCAGATAAGATTTATTCCATTTAAAATGTGAATTCGGATAGATGCAATAAACTCTCTGTTCATGCTTTCTTTAAAAATGTTGAGAACATTTATTCGGAGAGTTATATTGTCTACGCTATTTTACTTACACTCTAAAGTCTATAAACATATTGATATTTAAAAAAAAAAACTTATGTTATTAAAAAAATAAAGCTATGAAAGTGGTATTTTTATTTATTCAACAAAATATTTAATCTTAATTTCCTCTTATACTTATTAAAACAAGAGAAGATCTCATTATATAGAATTTGAATATTTTTTTGAGATATATTTTAAAAATAGGATATCATTATCATAATAGCTAGTTGGAATATTTTTTTGAGTTACAATTGTTTGTTCCCATTATACATTTTTTTTTTTTTGGATCAGAACAAGAGTATATAAGAAACTTTTGTGCTGTTTGTTCATACTTTAATTTTACTTATAATATGAGCAAACAATTGAGAGCACATATAATCACAACAGTGTTTATACAAAATATGAAACTTATTCAAACTTCTTAATTATTATTTCAAACTTATATTAATAAAATTATTAAAAATGTAATTAAATAAAATAAATTAAAAAATAACATAACGTTACTTATTAATTATTATTTTAAAATATAAATGTTTTGATAATTAAATAAAACAAGAAAATAGATACAAATAAAATAAGAAAATATTTATAAAAAATAAAAATAAATTAGCTAAATCCAGTTTAATATTATTAATTATGATAAAATAATATGTCAAGAAGCAGCTCAATTTATTCATTTTTACTTTAGCTGCATCAATTGGAAAAAATAAAATGACTTTTGACTCAATTTTATTTTTTCTATGTAAATAGTGCTTTTGAAAGAGAAAAATGGAACCTCATGAGAATTAATTGAGAATTTAGTTAGAAAGATAACAAGCTGCCAACACATCCGGAGTTTAAATACTAACATTCTGTTTTTTCTCCAAAAAAATCCAAGCAACCGAACAGGACCTTAAAAAAAGAAAAGGAGACCAGAACAAAATCCAAACATGGCCGAGTGCATATCCTCTGAGATATCTCAACTTTTGCGTGACCGACGTGACCGGTGCCTATTCGGAGGTGGTGTAGGGGGTCAGTGTTATGTGTGCTTTGAGATTCGTGCAGAACGTATTTAAACGGTTGGGATTTTCCATAAAGTCACTCAAAGTTTGAGATATCTCAGAGGATACGAATTCAACATGGCCACATGGGTACCCGCTCGATGGGAATTATGGATTATCTGTCACGTATTCTCTTAAGAAAATATCTTAGCGGGTCGTTCTGTGTATACACTATTGACTTGCTACATAAATATCTATATAGATAAATTAACATAAGAACCTCCAATTCTTTGTCGTTTCTCACATTTCTCACCTACGCCCCTGTAGCCACGTCTCTCTCAGACTCAGTGTCACTTGCCAATTTGCATATTCATTCGCTCGCTCGCTCGCTCGATCCCTTTTCTTGCAAGAAGAGAGAGAGAGAGAGAGAGATGGAGGTGAAGGGTCGAGCGCCGGGAAAGATAATACTTGCCGGAGAGCACGCGGTGGTGCACGGCGCTGCGGCCATCGCTGCTTCTATTGATCTCTATACTGAGGTGCACCTCGCTCTCCGTCCTTCCGGTTCGCCTCTTTAATCCCACTATTGTGCTATGCTCAATACAAATTATGATTTGCTGTTCTCTGTTGTGGAATTGAGCCCCTGTTGTGTCAATTGTTAGCTCAAGGAAGCCTAAGTTGATACATTATTCCAAAAAATGCTCTAAACGGGGAGCGGGATAAACAAATTAGGTTTAATTTCTGGACAAATTTGTATGTAAACAATTTAGGTAAGTACTGTACTGCACCGCACTGAAATGGTAGCAAAGCCTGGTAGAATGATCCGTGATTTCTTATAAAAATTTAGATCTGTTCCTGAGTGTGTTTGCTGAGATTTGAATCCTTTCAAGTGCCCGTGACTTTTACAATGAGGATTTAATTGGCCAAAATTTGCACAATTTGCCCTTAATTTTGCTGTAAAAATCTAAACAAGCCAAGAAGAACAAAAATTAAGCCTAGAAAAGAAAAAATTAAACTGAAAAGACATTAGTTTGAGAAAAACTGGAATTAGTATTTAGTATAAGTTGGTTTGCATAGGCCGGTTACTGTTAGTAGATGAACTGGCTCGACAATGTGCATGAGAGACTTTGTTCATACAAATCAGTAAAATTATAAGTGTTACATCAACTTCAGACTATATAACATCTCGGCTCTTAGCATTTATTTATGGGTCATTTTACAGGTCAAGAAGATGATTTACTTGAGATTGATTTGAAAGATATGAAATTAAATCTGTCTTGGCCTTGCTCACAATTAAAGGGGGTTTTAGGAGATTGCTCCGGTGATGGTACTTTACTGAGGCTGTGTACCTCTGAAAAGTTGGAATTGCTTTCTGGCCTTGTTTCTGAAAAAAAATTACCTCAAGAGAATATTCAGCTCAGCTCTGGTCTCTGTGCTTTCCTTTTTCTATATACGTCGATCCTTGGGTATGTAATTTACTAGCGTAGGATACTCGTTTTTTTTTTAGGGGGGATTTCACTGTATATACCAAAATGTTACTTTATGTGCATCAGATGTAGAGAAATGACCCATTTGCCCTCGGGAACCGACCAATTAGAAAATAATATTTTTCGGAAACATGCTACTACATATTTTATATTTTTCTTAATGAAGGGTGTAATGGGCACTTGATTAAAATGAGTTTTAATAGAAAAGACGATATAATGGATAAGTTTGTGAGTTTTTGAAATATAGAAGGGTAAATATGATATGATGAATTTTAGGGGAGAAATACGTAATTTCGAAGTTTTTATGGGGTATACATGAAATTCCCATTTTTTTAAACAAAAAAGAATCCACAGAATTATAAAATAAGGTAAACACCTTTTAGGCCAGCTATATCCATTAAACTGGCACTGACAGGGACTGAATTGTATGAATATTTCGTATTGTTAAAACTTCAATAACAGTATTCTAACATATGTACCTGTTTATTAAGGCTTACTTTCAATTGATCAATATCATTTCTTGTTATCTTATATTAATTTTGTTCTTAATCTGTGTTGGTTTGGGTTATTTTGACTAGATTTCCATTGCTGATAAAAACCCAATTAAGATAGAAAGACAAGCCAGAAAAATGACAAATGTGAATAAAAAACTGTGAAAAGGTTTAGAAAAATATATTGACAAAAAGGGCATGTGTTGTCATGGTGTTGACAAAAAGGGCATGTTGAATTAGAAAAATATATTGACAAAAAGGGCATGTGTTGACAAAAAGGGCATATTGAATTAGTAAAAATTATCTAATTTGATTAAAAGGATTGTTCTCATGGTGCTTTAAGTGATGCAATGTCAAAATAAGGTGATCACTATAGTTTCCCATAGATCTCTGCCGACTTGGGTGACATGTTCTTCAAAATTCTAAAATCACATGGGACAGTAAAGAGGAATTATTTTGTTGGTATATTCTCATTTATTCTCTGTTAAGATACAATTACAAGTATTTATAGAGAAGCTATTCTTGACCTAATCTTTGTCTAAACTAGAGTTAACTATTGCTAACTAATATTACAAGCATAGTTAGTTGTTAGAAGTTTGTTACAGCATTCTGGTAAATATTCTCCAAGCTATTCAGATGCTCTCCAATTGTATTGATTATCTAAGATTTCATCTAATTTTCAGATTTAAGCCGGGAAAGGCTGTTGTAACTTCCGAACTACCTATGGGTGCAGGTCTTGGTTCATCAGCCTCATTTTGTGTGGCACTTTCTGGTGCTTTGATAGCATTATCTGAGAAGCTGTTTTTGAATGATAAAGAGAAAAAGATAGATCTTGAACTTGTAAGCAAGTGGGCTTATGAAGGAGAGAGGATAATTCACGGAAAGCCTTCTGGAATTGACAACACTGTTAGCACCTTTGGTACAGCTCCTCTCCTTTGAATCTGTTTTCATAAAATTTTGTAATTGTCCACAATTTCATTTTTCTAATAACATAATTTTATTACTTTTTGGTTTTCTTCTGACAGGGAACATGATCAAATTTAAGAAAGAAGTGACAAAAGAAAACTCAATCACGCCTGTAAATTCAACCACCCCCCTCAAAATGCTGATCACTGACACAAGAGTTGGGAGAAATACAAAATCACTGGTTGCCAGTGTTTCAGAAAGAGCGTTGAGACACCCGCATGCCATGACATCAATATTCGATGCAATCAATTCGATCAGTGATGAGTTGGCATTGTTAGTTGAGTCCCCAGCAGCAGATCAGGCGGCAATCTCAGAAAAAGAAGAGAAATTGATGGAATTAATGCAGATGAACCAGGGGTTGCTTCAGTGCATCGGGGTTAGCCATGAATCAATAGAGACAGTTGTTAGAACAACTATGAAAGCAAAATTGGTTTCAAAGCTTACAGGGGCTGGTGGTGGTGGCTGTGTCTTGACATTTGTGCCTGCATGTATCCTTCCTTCATATAAAATTGTTTTTTCCTCTCCTTTTTCTTACAGTCTGGTATCAATGACAAGCACTACTCATACAAATACTAGGTAAACTAAAAGAGAGTGAGGCTATGGTACTATGCATAGTGCAGATTGGTCCGTACTACGGATCAATATTTTCGTTTCCAAAGTCCAAATAGTGGATCTGAACCGTTCAACACGATCTCCATAATAAAATATACTTGCATACTAAACTTTTCATTCTTTTTGAATTTTTATTTTATTTTTTTAGATAGGTAGAAAATCACTACTTTTGAATGGTTTAGAATTTTTAGATCAAGTAATTTTCTACCTATCAAAAAAATTGGTAAAAATATTCTAAAAAATGTAAAATTTTAGCTCAAAGTACATTTTCATACAGAGATCATGTTGCACGGTTTCAGATCGACTATTTGGACTTTACTATGGAGATATTGATCCATAGTACGGACCGATATGTACTATGCATAGTACCGTAGCCTCAGTCCAAGAAACTATTAGGGTAGGACTTAGTTTGTAAATAGGTCCTGGTTGGATTTCAACTCAACACCTGGTAAGATGTGATTTTATCTATCTAGTAACCCTAAAAGCTTGAGCTGATATAAGAGTGGGAAATTTTATAGCCTTTTGTGACTTGACAATGCCTGATATGTTAACTCCCTTGACATAAATTCAGTACTGTCAGCTGCAGTGACAGAGAACATTATTTCTCAAATCGAGGAATGCGGTTTTCGATGCTTTACGGTTGAAGTTGGAGGTCCAGGCATGCAAGTCTTTTCTTGCTAAATTCTCAATCCTTTTTTATTTGGTCATTCTTATTTATTGTTTATTGTAGTACTGGTTTCTTAAATTTTTGCGAAGGTATGGATTAATCTTAGAACATTTCTGCATATGGATTTTCTTGCATAATAAAAGAGTTGAATTATTTTCCATTTCTGGTTTGAAACTATTCAACTGAAATAAATGTTTTACCAGAGCGATAGAAGTCAGCAGGTTAGCTATCTTGCAGGTCTAATTGTATCAGTTCAACAAGGCTCAGAATTTCAATCTAATTTTATTCAAGTTTAATTAGTTATTTTGGTATTTTTGATGCTCAAGAATTGTTTGATCTCTCAGACTCGCTTTTATCTATTAATCAATTGAAAAATAAAACCAAGTAAAAGTGCAGTGATAATAATAATAACAATTAGCCCAAGAATCCTTGATAGGTCTTCCCGAATGTGTTCCTTTTGCTTTTCATTAGCTAAATTCTGATAAATTAATTAATGTTTTACGGTGCTTTGAGCAAATTGCTACCATCTTTTACCTAGTTTGCAAAAGGCATCAAATATTTCTCATATTCACAGCAAACGTAAACGTCTTTTTCTTGTTAATTTCTGCCTATGAGTTCGTAAAAGTGCAGAGACTTTAATACCAACTAGAAGAAAACAAGCCTCAGTAGAAAATAGAGGGAATAGTATATATCCCGGTCCATAAGTTCTATGCTTAAACTAGAAATACAGGAATAATATTATATCATAGATGCCATGAAAGTGCATACGAGCATTAAATAAAAGGGAAAAATTTCATATCACAACTCAAAAAAGATTCATATTCCGTGGCACAAATATTGTACAAAGAAAAAACACGAATGTTAAAAAGAGGGTGGAAAATGGAAATTAATCTAAAAGTAATACATATTTGCACCGCAGTACCGAAAAATCATTGTTGCATGCAGCATTTAAGTAAATTAACACTAACACAAATAACAATAAAATCATGCAGTATGGAAAGAAAATATTAGAAGAATATAACAATAAACTGGCCTCCAAAGTAAATTAACAGCAAACCAATTAAAGAATTATTCACTCCAAACCAGAGGTCCATGCTAGAAATGGAGGGAACATGTTTCAACAACATGTTGTGGATCTCACTTTCCTTCTCCAAAGACTATTCTATAGGCGAAGCCGGATCCGGACAAACCCAACCCGAAAATAATGGAGGGAACATGTTTGCACACATCTTGAATATTAATTTCATCCTCCTTCAATTTATGGCACCATGATATGTTGAGTTCTTTGAGGTTGGACAGGTACTGAAGACCGAGAGGCACCTGCAGGTTGTTACAGTAACTTAGCATCCTTACCTTAAGCATCGGCATGGCACCCGCCTTTATCTCCAATTTTTCAAGATTGTTTAGGCCGACAAACTGCAACTGATGTAGCTGTTGGAAGCCTCCAGCAGAACAACTCATCTTAAAACCCACTTGACTGTGGGCCAACTCGAGCATCCTGAGGCTGCGTAGGTTCTCCAGGACCACTAGCGGATCATCCATGAACTTGAAATTGTTTAGTTTAAGCTCTGTGATATGGATGGGAAACATTCCAACCTCAAGCGACAACCAGATAGAACTGATACCGGATCCGGATCCAAACTGCTCTAGGGACAGAGATTGTAAATGCTCATAAAATGGAAACCTTCGCATGTCGACTATTTCTGGTGGCACTTCATAGCCGGCTACTGTAAGACGGGTTAGATGCTTTAGTGTATCAAGCAACTTGGCAGTTAAATCCCATGAAAATGAGCTCATCATTAGGATATCTAAATCGCGCACATTTGGTAGTTTAGGCAACTTTGCATTCCATGATTCAAAGGGTCCATAACTATACCGACAAAGCTTCACACGCCTAAGCATTTTCACCTTCCATATATCATCTGACAATTCAGAATGATTTCTTAGTAGACGGAAATCGAGGGTCTCCACAAATTTCAGGTTGCTTATGAATGACTCAAACAATGTATTGTTATTCAAATCCTCACCAAGCTCGCAATACCTCAACTGAGTCAGTCCATGAAACCATTCACATTCTATGCTCCTATACTCCCCCATGTTATAGAAAAGCACCTTAAGCAGCCTTTGCCGAGTGCAGTTTGGCAATGGCTCCTCAAAGCACAACAAAGAACGCAGATTTGGGTTTGCATGTTCCATCAATTCACCGCAACCCGAGTATTGGATCGCCACACGGCGTGCCTCGGGACACTCATCCAATTATCAGGGTTTGAGCAAATTGTGAGAAAGTTATCCTTGGCATTTTGGATGGCAACTTCACGAAGGAGATCATGTACATAGCAACTTGTGATGGAACTGGTGTGAGATCTCTGTGATACTTGAACCAATAAACATCTATTGAAATGAAATTAGAAGATTGATTAAATGGGGTTCTTTGGATTATAGGAGGTGCATAACGTACTGTATATCTTACACAAAACACTAAATGGGCATATCATATACTGTAAACAAATGTTTTGATGTGACAAACAACACAATAGTTAGCATGTTGAATCTCAGATTC
The DNA here is from genome assembly GCA_033356055.1 of Carex pumila. Taxonomy (NCBI): domain Eukaryota; kingdom Viridiplantae; phylum Streptophyta; class Magnoliopsida; order Poales; family Cyperaceae; genus Carex; species Carex pumila. Next base: position 213,609 of record JARJHM010000239.1, read on the forward strand.
AATTTTTTTTTTTTTTTTTTTTTTTTGAGGGTTGGCAGCAATTGTCAACAACAATTGTATTGATAAGAATAAGATTCATGTTGTATAAAACGGATGATGATATGCAAACTAATGCAGCTATTAAACCAAGCGTATTAAGTACATAACAAGTTTACTTACCGAGATGAGCAATTAATCAAACTCTAAAACATGCAATCCAAGCAATGAGATAAATCATTGTCAAAAGACAAGCATGCATGTTGTCGAGACTCGAGACTCATTTATATTTCTTGTTCTTTTTGCATAACTCATAGTTATTATAGAGATTTATTTTATTTGCACGAAAGGATTACCTACGGGTGAAAGAGGCCTCACAAATTAATAATATGTTTCTTTTCGCAACGAACTGACACATACAATTTAGTTAGGCCTTCAAGGATGAGAATAAATTGTATGTCGGTTTGAGATAACTATTTTTTAAACATAATAGTTGTATATATTATTGGGGCAATATTATTTTCCTGAATTTAATGTGCAAGTATATATTTTCATTATATATCGTATATAGAGTTAAATTTGATATACTTGTGGATAATAATTACTATATATCTAGCTAGTTGTATTCATTTTAGTGCTCAAAGTATGACAATTATACATACAATCTAGTGTTATTGCGGCTGTAAATATTTGGATTATTTTAATGTCGTGACATAATTACATATATTTAGTGTAGTATGGTATAATATTTCATTATAAAATGTACAATTAAATTATATCCAATGGCCTGAACTGGAACAACTTAAAAATTGACAAGTTCAATCCTCACAAAAACTTCATGTCATTATTCTTGTTTTTTTTATCCACACCTAACGTGAGATTTAAATAATTTAAAATAAGTAAAGGAAAAAAAAAAAAAACTACAAATATCTTTCAATCAGAGTTCAAATTTTAAATTAATTAAATAAATTAATGTAACCGCAATGGCAACCATCAACCCAATTAGTTGTGTTCCATATGTGTAATAATATTGTAGAAAGAAAAATAGGAAAACCAACTTAGTGTAAAATACAAATGTCTCTGTTAAAATATATAAGTTAGCTATATTGAAGAAATAAATATAAGGAATAAAGAAAGAAAATTCTTGATAGTGCAAACCTATGGAAGTTATATATATTATTTTGTTGATATACCAAAACGCAGGTAAGAATTAACCATAATTTGAGGATATATAAACATCTCTACAAACTACAATTATATGACAAGTAAATGAATAATACATCTCGTTCCTCTGCGTATTTGTTTCTTCATATGCTTGAAGTTTGAACATCTATTTGTTATTATTTCTCGTGTAAAATGCTTTCTTTTTTTTCTCAAGGTTTGCCTTCAAATAAGATAGCTAGCTAGATACCAAACCTGATCAGCAAGTATTGGATAGATGAAATGACAAGTTTGCATATATGCTAAAAGCTGGCGTTGTCTAAAGTTGAGAATATATATCATATTTTTAAATGAAAGCTAAACATAAACATAAAGAAAGGTATCAAAATTAATGAAAGTTCACTGGTAGGCCCAGTTTAATTTATAACCTAATAAATTCTTTTATGTTCATTTGTTGGGTAGCAAGCCTATTGTGCCAAGTGTATGTTTCTTTTTTAGTTTGAGCTAGTATTCGTATGAGCAGTGCTTGTCAGTGATACCAGACTGTAAGAAAGGGACAGGAAAAATAATCCATGAGTGAGGCTATGGTACTATGCATAGCACAGATTGGTCTGAATTAATTATCTCTATTTTCAAAATTCAAATAGTCAATCTGCACTGAACATAATCAAATTACAATATTTTCAGCAAACAAATATTGCAACATGCAACTCCCTGTACAGCAAGTAGACAAACAAACCAACAAACAAAATTTGATCTTTGCAAGCAATCTAGTAAGCCAGGAGTTAACAAAACAGAATTATACAACTATAAGCTAAACAAAACTTTAATACCAACTAGGAGAAAACAAGCCTTAGTAGAAACTAGAGGGAGAAAGTCAGCGTGATATTTCAACATAAACCATTTGTGTATAACCATTAAAAACCGATGAATCCAATTTCCCTAAACCAAGCCTTTGGTACAGAGCATAACGTCCGTCTTCTACAATTGGATCAGAGGCACGGGCGGGGTCATACCGGGTCTGATGCGTCAGTGAGGGGCCTGCAACAGGAGGTAGTTCCCAGTACACATTCAGTATTGATTCGACAAAACGGCTATTTTGGAAATGCTCGGCATATGATATGGCTTTGTTGCTATGGTTAAAATCATCACGCATGTAACCTCTTACACCCCACCAAGCTTCTCCTTTGCCACATAGTTCATCTATGTCTAGTGCTTTGTCCCAAAATTTCTTTCTTTTCAACCTTATTCTTGCCTCGTCACCGTCCCTAAAGCAGCTGTGGCCACCACCTGTGGATGAAGTTAAAAGATTTTTATAAAAAGATTAGCACTTTCAGGTAAAATTCATATAAGAGCTTTGCATGCCAATAAAAAAAGCAATTTATCTCAAAATTGCAAACAGAAAACCCTTCCTCTGCATTAATTGCATAAAAGGTTCAAAATGGTACCTTCATTTGTGTCTTATTTGATAAAGAAGAATATTCTTGCATGTTGTGAAAGGAAAGAAGGTGCAAATATCACATTACAATGTCTAAATTCTTTCTTATCAATTTTATGGACTCTAAACCAAATTGTTTCATTTTTCTTTCTTTATTTTTGTAAATTTCTAAAACCCTAAGGTACACATGTATTAATCTTTTGGTCAAGAACACAATTTTTTTTTTTTGTACAGGAACCTTAAACATTGTCCTTCATGCAATTTCAATCCGACATCACTGTATTTCTAAATTTAGTTGAAATAGAACAAGAACAGAACATGCACCTCTTATATAAGATTGGTCACAGATCTGCCTCAAGGAATAGTGGTCTCCAGTTCCAGTGTCATAGTTATCCTCGAATATTAAATGCTTAAATCCTGCCTTCAAAGCTTGTTTTAATCTGCAAATATGCATTAAGAAAATCATCTATTAGGTATGTATTAGCAAACCAGTATATGTAGAGTTATATAGTCAAATATATGCATGCTATGAAAAAACAAATCAGCATGTAAACTAGGTTCCTATTAGATAAGAGCATATATGTAAACTATGGAGTTCATTATTATATACACAACAAAATTTGGACCAACACAAAGTGGGTCAAATTGTCAACATTTTACCAATTGTACCTTTCCATTGTTCCAATCTAATAACTGTGTTATTTGCAAGTATCTCATATATGTCGGCTGTTGGTTGCAAAGAAAACAATATGATAAAACATATGGTATTATCTACCCTAAACCAAAATGACCCAATAACTAACCCCTAACAACAATAGAAAAAAAATAAACAAAAACAAGAAATATGCATATTTCACACCTCTTTAGCTCATTTTGATGGTCGTCAAAGAAAACAAGCACTTTACTTAAATCCTTGACTCCGTGCTGCCTCAGCACCTTGCCCCAATTCACACTTCCAAAATCAACAAAATTCTTTCCAGTAAAATATGTACAATTGGGGTCCACATAAGCGGGGCCCTTTTTCAGATACTTTTCTGGATGACGTGGAGAGAGAGAGAGAATCTTTGCATCTGGCCTTGCCTGCATATGTCATAGTAGTGTCGATTTAGGCCAAGAGAAAACAAAAGAGAACTAGGCACAGGAGGATGAAGTGTTAATGATTAGTTCTGCAAATAAAGACCCAGCTTTTATTTATTTTCGAAGGACTACATTAAGCTAACTATTTTTGTATTAAATCAACTAAAGATTTTTAACTTAACTCTCCTAGTTCAATCAGAGAATGAGATTTTTTTTTTTTTGTTTATTTTAACTTAATATCAGACTTGAGGAAAAATGTACTTGGCAGAGATAGAGGCAAATGTCAAATGGAGGGTTACATTTTCCATCAGTAATCTAATATTGATGCTATTTAAATATCTCAACACATATGGGGAGTTCGTTCTAGATTTTGACAATTCGGGGGTGTTTCTTAAAAAAATAAAATAAAGAGTTATAGCTGTGAGTGCTAATTAAAAGAAGGCTATCTTGTTCACTCAAAAACCCCTAATAAAATAATACCCTCATTCAAACTCTACTAAAATAACTACAAGAAATACTATACATGTTGTAACAAGAACCATGAAATGTATAAAATACATGCATGATACCACTAAAAACCAATCAAAATATGGGACTCGAGTCACAAAAGTAAACACAACACGAATGGACTTATAATTAGCCAAGTAAGGTCACCTGGCGAAGGACCCATGTGGAATGACCTTTAAATGCCCCGCTTTCTACCATTAAATCCGGCTTTAACCAGCGTGCCATGAACCAGAGGCCAAAGCTGTGGTCAAACCCCATCCCATACATGTTGTTCTTTATAGGCCGAGTTTCATAAATCGGTACAAATTCTTCCAAAGCCTTGATTAGGTCAGTTGGTGCCCACTCCACAGTTCTTCCCTGTTTCGATCTGCCTTTTGTCAATTAGAATAAGTCAGGTATAAATTCAGGCCAAATTAATACCAGTAGCATGTATATATGCTGGTACATTCTGGTTTTGGTTCTGGTACAGCAGAAAGCAAAGAGATCTTACACCAAGGAACTCCAAGAGAACCGAAATCTGATGCCAAGCCCTCGAGACGCCGAGAGAAATGCACCGATCTGGCCAAAGGATCGTACGGCGGGATGCAAGCAACGGGGCTCGAGTAGCGGAGCAGGACAGAAAGGCCAAGGAGGGAGAAGAGAAATGCAATGAAGAGAGATATGGTAAGGCAATGGGAAGAGAATGAGGTAGAAGAGGTGGAGAGGGAGACGAGAGAACGTGTGTAAGAGGCGAGGCGCGCGGTCAGGGTGGCGGGGGGATGCGTCTTGGGCTCCTCGGCGGAGGAGGAGGTGGCGGTGGAGGCAGGGTCTTCTTCGTCGTCACCACCGCCGGAGGTCGGCGTGCCGCCGCGCCGGGAGGATAGCATTGATGCGAATTCGATCACTCTCTCTCTTTGGCAGGTGGCAGGTGTCTCTGAGAGTTGTGTAATTGTGTTAATAGCGCAAAGCTTTCAGAAGGGCAAAGATTTTAACAGATTAGTTTTAACTTCATGCAGCGCACAGCTTGTAAAATCAAAGCGATGCTTTGTGTTGTTTCTGCGCTACATGGAGTCAGAAATAATCTGTTAATAAAATTTTCTTTTTCGGATTAAAATCCTCACCGCACTATAAAGCCTTGATCGGATGGTCATTATTACGCTAAGATTCGTGCATTATACATTAGAAGAGCCGTAGACCAATACTTGGATCGACGTTCAATAGGTAAATTTTGAGTTTAGATCCGGACTGTCCGATCTACTTTTGCGCGAATATTAAGGGAATATGTGCATTTCATCTCAGCCGGATTGGTCCGGATTTTGATTCGACGGTCCGGATCTAAACTCCAATATTCTATTACCTCAAAGGATGCAGTATGTCAAACATTGAGATAATGCAGAGAATCCGGGCTCCAAATTATTTGGAGAAAATCAGTTTCCCACCCGTTTCTCTGAATCTAATCCGGGCTCTTATATTTATTAGATTGAATCTAATTTACAACAAGATAGAATAATAATTATATTTACAAACAAAATCTTATCTTGATTTTTTCTATAAATAATTGCTCTTTAAACTAGAGATTACAAATTTAGAACTCAATGCTCGCATTAAAAGTAATTTAAAATAAAAATTAATCCTGATCTTTTTTGCTAATAAAAAAAGTATTGCTATACTTGTTACCCAAGGAATATTAATCTTTTCAGCAGATTCTCTTCCGTTGATACCGAAGTAATATATATTAAGATATATATCATGAATTGTCCTTTACTAGATATGTTATTCTCTTGTTGCAATGTTATTATTTATAGCTTTTTTCAGTGTTTAAAATGCGGTTTTGTTCATGCATGTAAAAGGCCACTGCATACCGCATATACGGCATGCGGCTGCATATGCTGATTTGTATGCGGAAGTACATATGCAGTTTTACTATACTTTGTTAAATATATATATATATAAAATAAAACTAATTTATATCTAAAAAATTGTTTAGTGTAGTGATTTGTACTCTTTACCACATTATAAAGGTTATAGATTCTAATTTTCTTCACTGCAAAATAAATTTTAGGTTTTTTTTTAAGTTTGTATGGACCGCATATGTGCTCGTATGTTCAAAACTGTAGGAACTTGACTGCATGTGATTTTGTATGCGGAAGACCACTGCATGAGCATATGCGGCCGCATTTTAAAGCACTGGTTTTCTTTGAACTAAAATGACAAGATGTATATGAAAGGAGATCAATATTGCCTCATCTACCTCATATTTTATATTTTCGTTTTCAAAGTCTAAACTATTGATTCGAACCGTTTAACATAATATTTATACTAAAATTTGCATGGAAATGAAATTTTATAATTTTTGAAATTTTTTTACTATATTAAGATAGGTACAAAATTTCATCTTAAAAAAATAATAATTTTTTACCCATCTTAAAAATGGTACAAAAATTTCATCCCTAATCATTTTTAGTATGTATATTATATTGAATGGTTCGGATCAACAATTTAGAATTTAAAAATAAAAAATAAAAAATATGAGATACGAAAGACATGAGGCATTGGAACCCTTCTCCCAAGTAAAATAGGCAGTTGATGCTTGCTCACACGCTTTCCCTGAACTTGATGCTAATTAACAAAGTTTTATAAGGTTCTCATTGTAATTTGGATTTATACCCAAATTGATAATGGTACCAAACCGTACCAATCATGACCCACAAGAGAAAATTAAAATTTTCAAAGTGGTTTGAATGTTAGGCCGTGTTTTATGTGATGCATACTTGATATGAGCATTGATCGGCATGTAAATTAAAAACACCCGATCTAAGCTAAGTTTTCAAAACAACACCTGATCTTTGAACTTCTTCTAATCAGCTTAGTTTTGAACAAGTTATTAAGGATATTTCAAGTTAGTTTTTGTAATAATACAATTATACATGGCACCCAATTACCCATGTTGACATGCTTATAGTGCCTGGAGATCACTGCCAGTAGTTAAGCTATTAAACTCCACTGATCTTGACAGGTCAGTCGGATATTTCCTTCGACAGAAGATCATCAGCCTCTTGATTAATTGTGAATATTTGCGCTTTGTCAGTTCATTCGAATTTGAACATACTAGTTCCTTATTTAAGATATCAAGATATATGTCTTCTAATTGTCTGATTACTAAGAAATACCAGCAATAAGGAAATTATAGTCATTAAAAGCAATACTGGTACTAACTTAATTAGCGTTCCCTGTTTACTTATAGTGTTGAGTAATCTCCATTCCATTATTAAGCACATTGGATGTCCGATCCGTCAACGGCTACGATTGAAAAATAAAATTTTGGATTTAATCTCAACCGTCCAATTACATAATCTGTCTTATTTTGATTAAATGCATCTGAATAATGTGTAGAAGTCTATATTTAACTAAAAACATACTCGCCACATGTATTGTCACACAATGCATGACAATTAAAATTAAATAAACTTTGAAATTAAGCAAATATAATTTGTTTTCTTATTTCCTCCTCTTTAATTTAGCGATATAATTATGTTTCCTTATTTTCATTCCTTATTGCTCTTCTATGTTTCTATAGCTATTGCTGCGACAATTCTAGGAATTTTATCAATTTTGTTTCTATACATGATAGAAAGAATGGAAAGGAAAAAAAAATTAGAAAGATCATCAAAAATATGAAATCATTGGTACTTAAAATACCAATGTATTTTTAATTTCTTTCTTCGTTCAGTTTGCTTACAACATGGGTATTATATCTAATCAATTGTATCACTTATTCTATTTTGTACAAATTAATTTAAAATTAGAAAGCTATTATTTGAAATCAATGGTACTTAAAATACATAATCACCGCATCATCAAATTATTATAAGGGATCATGATTCAAAGTGATTAAAAATACATAATCATATAATTCTATTCAAAGATCATGTCCCTCAATTTTTTAATAATTATTAATTTTATTAAATGTTTTATTTTCATAATTTTTTTCTCTTACTGTATATCCCGTTGCAATGCACGGACATGATACTAGTTATTTAATATGTACATCTCGTTTCACCCAATTGTTCTTCAGTGCAAAAATTGTGTTTCCCACTAACTTTACTTCCTGCAAAAATTTACATTACATTTTTTTTTATTGTTCCCCACATAGAGTACATACCAAATCTACCATATGGTTTTTTTTCTCCGACTTATCCTGTGTATTATACCAACATAGAACTTAGTAAATAAATACATACTACAGCAACATAATAAATAAAATGAAATTAAAAAAAAGGTCTACATTTGTACCCCAGTAAATTACTAGAAAAAACCCACAAATAAGGTACACAAATTTCCATCTACAATCTAACATCTTCTAATCTCGTCCTTAGACCTTCTCTTCTCTAATACTTCAACCATTAAAATGGTACATCACAGTACCACACTTGACTGATACATACCAGCTGATGTATTCCCAAAATTGTGAAATTGAGCCCACTCCCTCTGGATAATGCATACCCTTAAAGGTAAATTGAGGTGGACTAACATAATTTTGAATGTATGGAAGAGCTTTAATAGAGTTACAATGGACATCTCCATTCCAAGTCCAAGTGATTCAAGACTGAATACTCTTATTACACAAGACATGTAACTGAGTTGGTTAGATAGTTTGTTAGTAACTGATTACTGTTAGATAGTTGTGGTTAGCTAGATGTAGTCAGAGGATTAGAATGTCTATATAAGACAATGTACATGTAAACAGAAAGTGCAATACAATGAAATCATTCTATCTTTCTCTCTCTTGTTATATGGTATCAGAGTTTTGGTAAAGCTGGAATTAGGCTCGCGCCTATTCCAGGACTTATGTTTCAAATTCAATTCTCTATTTCAGTTTAAACTTTTCTTTTCCAGAAATAAACCCTTTCTATTCCCTTCTATTCTTCTTTATACCTAGCTAGATTAAAACAACTTAGTGGACTATTCCTACAGATCTCCTCCTTATTCTCTTTTATCTCTCTATTCCTCTTACAAGAAACAAGAATGGCGACCCAGCCATCTCCCTCCCTGCGTGTACTGTTCACACACCATCTCTCACCGTGCCAAGCCCTGCTGTCACTGCCGATCAGGCCACACTTGCACTAGTCCGCCGCGCCGAGCTCAGTCCTCACCGCTGTCTCACACCGGAGACATTCTTGATCCAGTCCAATCTCTCCAGCAATCGCCAGAAGCTACGGCAAAGAACGAAAGTTCTTGTCAGAGAAGACCAGTCAGATCTGACGCCAAGCACCGATCCAGATCGAGCCGAAGAGGATTGACGCCCAAACTGCGCACTCTCTCTGCTTCGAATCAGTTTCGTACACTGCTAACTTTGAGATCGAGCCAGACCCAGATCAGTAGAGGTACGCACCTCGTCGCCTGAGACAGAGCTCTGTGAGCCGACACGACACTAACTCCGACCTCTCCTTACCTCACCACATCGCCGCCGTCTCCTCGTCAGATCCATCAGCCCTCTGATCTCCGCCGTGTTACAATGATCCAATGCAACTCAGCCACCAACAAGGCGAGCAAGGGTTCAGCGCATCAAGAGAAGGTTGTTTTTGAGCTCGAGCTGTTTTCGAAGGGAACCGCGAAGAAGAACCTGACACTGGTCGCAGCAGAGCGTGTTGAGGTCGTTGTTCAGATCTACCACTGCCATTGCTGAATTTTTCGAGTAAAAGACTAAAAGAGCTGCTGTTGATTGGGTTTCTGAAGGTCGCGAAGAAGAACAAAAAAAAAACAGAGAAGACGAATAGATTAACAGATCTGATATCTGTTTCGGATCGGGTATGTGGTGCGGGTCCAATCATGTGGATCCGATTATGGATTTCTTGCATTATTTCTTGATGGGCTGTTCATTCAACTACTTCTGGGCCAATTTAAAACTACTTCTCATTTAACTTTTGGGCTTCATTCAACCTTCCGCTTCAGAATTTCTGACACCTATATTTTTCAAAACAACCCCTGTTTCTTGATTAATCACAGACAAGCCGAATCAATGCCGGGCTCCTTCTCTTCTCTTCTTCTCTCCCTACACAATGCTTCTCGAAAACGAGACAAGAGAGCTAAAAAGCCTCTTGAAACCATGTACTTGTCACAAATTAAGCCATGAGCTATTCAATTTTTTTGTTTTTTGTTTTATTTTTCAAAGAGGACTCAAACGAGCCTCTCGAGTACATGGAAGCATTCTTGAGCCGAAAGAGCTCCTTCTTCTCTCTACCTTCTTCTATCTTCAAGGAGACCCAAACTTGACGATTCACATCGCAAGAGCAATGGCATTGAGATTGGCATCGACCTTCTTTCTGCGACATTCCAAGCACACCATGTGTATCACCTGATGTGCTTGAGGGGGGCTAATAGAGTTACAATGGACATCTCCATTCCAAGTCCAAGTGATTCAAGACTGAATACTCTTATTACACAAGACATGTAACTGAGTTGGTTAGATAGTTTGTTAGTAACTAATTACCGTTAGATAGTTGTGATTAGCTAGATGTAATCAGAGGATTAGAATGTCTATATAAGACAATATACATGTAAACAGAAAGTGCAATACAATGAAATCATTCTATCTTTCTCTCTCTTGTTATAAGCTTCCATACATTCTCTTCTCCCTTTATTTCCTGGAAGCCATTGCTAACAACAGGTAAATGACCACATTTTCTGGTACATTATCGGAGTAACATTTACTGGAACAAAGAAAACCAATAAAATGTCCAACCAGAAACTCTGACAACTCCTGTTGTAACATGTGCCGGTACATTACTATTTGGTTCCACAATAAGAAAATGACCACATTTGCCAATAAATACTACTGTACTATGTATGCAAGCATTTAAATGTCAATTTGGCATTACTCATGCAACTAAATCTAATATTAACCTGTTAATGTATTACCAGCCCTGGATTGCGATATCTATATGTACTTGGCATGTCATATCTACCATTCATTTCATTAATGAGCATTATAAAAAAAAAAAAATCACAACTGCCATTGAGTTGTTCAATAATAAGTATCTATCATACAAAATAACTACTATTCACATGCATGTAACATTATATATCTTAATAAGCTCACATCCATGTACACCAACAATATCCGATACTGGTACATTACCAGTGGGTACCACACAATAAATATAGAAAAAACGTTCAATTAAGAAAGTTTTATAACGCATCTGTACACCAAATTTATTTTATGTACAGGTTCTGGATTTTACAGAGCTAAGCAAAATGATCCAGTTGTCCTGGTAAGTATCTCTCTGAACCGTTCAAATTCTTCTAAAGATTATGTACTTGTATATCTCATAGCAAAAGTATACCAGTTAAGAAAAGTATGAAAAACAAATTCATCTATCATTTTTAGGAATTAGAATCACAGTACATGCACTATTTAATGCCAACACCAATTCAATATATGACTCCATTTTAAACACTGATAGCAGAACCCCAGTTCGAAATGAAAAAAAAATAACAGAAAGGTATTAAGACTTCAGCTTTCTCCATGTAGTTTATGACCATTGATTTGTGGTACCATGAAAGCAAAAGTTGTAACTTCCATCAGTTGAATCAATTGCCAGTTTGCCTTTAACACAAGTTCTGTGATGTGATTTTCAATGATAGTGGAACTAAATACATATAATTTTTCCTTCCACAAATGAAATCTACATGTATCGTCAGGGAAAAACTTCTTCATATAAATTAATGCCAAATTTTAGAGATTGTTATCAATTGAAATGATCAATTAAACATTGATAAATAAATAATGTCATATTCTGACAACAAAAACAGCAAAATCTGTTACAGGACTATGCCTTCTTGATTAAGCCAAGGAAGAAAAGCGCAGCACAGTAGAACTCATTATTTTCAGCGTGAAGAATTTGCATAAAATTTCAACGTATATCAGCTTTTTGTCTTAAGACACCAGAAAAGTATATAGTTTCTAATATGCAGCTGGATAGAAAGCAAGTTTTTTACAGCTGTGAGGAAGGCTAAAAACTCCTCATAGGTTGATATATCCTCTTGTAGCTCTACCATTATCAATGAAATCAATGTTATCTTGAATTAGAACAATATATCTCACAGCTTTGTCAGTAAAAATTTCAATCCTTCGGCATCTAATTTCAAACTGTGTCATCACTGTATAAATGTATACAATTTCTTATGTGATTTTTTGTTTGACAGGAGCTGAGGGCATGTTCTTCCATTACTTCTGATCTACTTATTTGATCTCTAAAATTGGAAGCAACTGCAACAAAACTGAAACTCCTCAATTAAAACAACAACTGCAACATCCACATACGCAACCATTCATGAAACATAACGGTTGCGGCGTAGCCACAACATCAAGCACCTAGTTTGAATGAATCTTTTATGAGATATTGTAACCAACTCAAATTACAATCATAAATGTGTGTATTATTTTGAGAAAGAAGTACATCCATATGGAAAAAAAAAAAACAAGAAATGGAGATAAAGAATTCACTCAGCATATTTAGAGTTCCATTGAGCTATTACAAAATAAATTTTCAGGTGAATAATACTTTATATGTTTTTAAAGATTTTCCAAATCTAGTCCAGGATTTAACATACAGGCCTTACTTCAATGCCTAGAAAAAATAGATCAATTCTCGAGGAGAAAGTATCATCAATGACAAAATGCACAGCTCGATCGTCTCTAACTCCAGTATTAAATTTTACCAACGCTCTCTCCTTCCATCCATCTTCTCTTGTATGAAATTCTTCCTTCCAAATATTCCTTGTATAAATTGTACTTTCAGAGTCACTTGAATCGTCATAGACAACTTGTCTAATTTCGAGAACCAGTAAATATGGTCGTCGTGTAAAGATCATATAGGCAGCATAGTTCCTCTTGGGGGAGAGATGTTTGAAATGTATTTCTCCTTTAATCTTTATTGGAGTTCCTATTGGATTCTTCATTAATAAATGTTGTTTACGTAGCAGTATTATCTTTGCTCCGCTCAACAAATCCAACCTTAAACTCTTTAATTTTACCACCAAGCATGCAAACACAAAGTAAACAAAATTATAGAAAATTAAAAATTCATCAATATGGTATGAATGAAGTACAAAAATACCGTTTTGTTTCTTGTATATACAAATTTATATATTTTTTTTTATATAATTACTCAATAAGAGATTACGGTATGAAATAGTTTTTACCTATATCCTTACCCTATTTAGCTAATGCAAACAGTACCCAATAAGTTAATAAAAAAACTCTTCCACATACCAGCTAAATCAAGTACGATACCGGTCAGATAAACAGTTAAAAGGGTGCCATTGGCGATAACGTCAGAATTTTTTATTGGAAAGTTATATGAAATGAAAAAAAATAAGATCACCATTGTTCCGCCATGTAGAAGGATCCAATTGTAGCAGAGGTAGAGGTAAAGCTTCTTCTTTGATACGGGCAATTGTCCGACATCTATCTGTGCCCGGTAAATAATCGATGAGACATCGTCAGGCAGGAACTTTTGCCAGACATCATCCGAATCGGCTGCTGATTGAAATGTGGTGCATACAGTTGCAAATCGACATGCATCTTTTGGGGAGGTTAATTTAATCACCATCATTAGACAGTCTAACGGTAGTCGAGAAATGTTGTCTTGCAGCTCTTTGTTGTCTCTTCTCGTGTCACTAAAAATGGTGGTAGATTTCATGGCATACAATTAATGTTGAGAACTTGGATGTATGGAAAATTGGGTCTTACTCTCTCTTTGTTGCAATACTAGTAGAGAGAAATTAACAATTTTTTCAAAAAATGCTGCTAAACAGAAACTGATTTCTGAAAATTGATCATATTCATTTTCTCATTCAACAAATTAATGGCAGAAGTTTTATATCGCTACTCTATAAATAAACAATAAAGAGTTAGGCTAATATGACACTGGTGTTATATAAAACTAAATAACACCATATCTTAAACCCTTAGATCTGTTTTAAGATCCATAATATCTACTTTTACTGTTCAAACACTTCATTTGCACGGATCTTAAAGCAGATCTAAGAGTTTAAGATGTGGTGTTATTTAGTTTTATATAACACTAGTGTCATATTAGCCCAACTCAACAATAAATACCGACTAATTTCTAAATATATATATTTTAATCTAAATATAACATCTTATTTTCGGAAAATGAAACATGCTAATGATGTAATATGCTAATTATGGAATCCACCAACTCAACTATTGAATCAATATTTAACAATTAATTCCCCTTATTTATGGTGTAGAATGTATGTTAATTTATATATATATATTCACTATGAAATTTGACTAAATATTAAAGAGTGAGACTATGGTACATTACAATGCGTGGATTGGTTTGTGCATTGGATTTATATCTCCGTTTCTAAAGTTCAAATAATTAATCCGAACTGTTTAACATTATTATCATATGAAAATATACTTAAAGACTAATTTTTTTTTAATTTGTTTACTATTTTTAGACAATTAGAAAATCACTTTATCGAAAAGACCATCCAATAGTAGTGACTTTCTACTTACCTAAAAATTCCAAAAAATCTAAAATTTGATCTTCACGTATATTTTCATATGATAATAATATGAACAGTTTGAATTGATTATTTGAACTTTAAAAACGGAGATATGAATTAAATGTACGGACCAATCCGCACATTGCAATGTACCATATATAGTCTCATTTAAACTGTTGGATGAAAAGTTGAATAACTATTAATTCGACCAAATTAATGTCGGTAAATATAAATAATAATAAAAAAATATGATATATAAATTTAATAAGGCTAAAATAAAACACATTGCACAGCGTAATCTAAGCAATATTGTGCTAGTTCTTGTTCCTCTGATTAACGCTATAAGATTCGTCAGATCATAGGCATTGATTTTGGCTAACGGATTAAATTTTTGTTATTCCGTTTCACTGTTATTGCTCTCATGAACTAGGTGCTCTCTTCTCTCTGCTTGGTCCTTTCTTAAAGAAAAAAAAAAAATTGAGTATAAACACACCATTCATTCATAATGTAAATCACGGATTTTACAGGGTCCATTATCATAAAATCATTACTATTATATATGTCTCTCTCAATAAGTGGACCATCCTGATTCTATGAATAAAAAATTTCCTATACTGGGGGCACAACTGCGCGCTCTTCTGAATTTTTTTTTTTTTTTTTTTTGAGGAAAGCTCTTCTGAATTTTGAAAAGCAATTGTGATTTAATAGGTCCGATTAATTTGTTTCTCTCCTGAAAATTAATTTTGCCCCCTCTATCATTTTGTTGTTTTTTATATATAAAAGGCTATTATTTTGTTGTTTTTCTATTATATAAGAGACTATTTTTGTAATTGTTTTCTAATATATATCTAATTAGTTAATGAATTTGAACTCAATTAGTTTATAAATTTGAATTTGATTTATGTTCTATTATGATAGAAAATTTAAATTAAATCCGCCCCTGACCATTCTCACCCTCCAGTGCAACTATGTAATATACTTATTATTTATAATTTTGTTGTATGAAAGGTATATCATTTCTTACTATTATATCTCTCTTGGTAAGAAGTAGACTAATACGTTCTATCTCCGGAGATGTTTGTAAGGTGTTCAAATTCTTTCCTATAGACACTTTGTGTGAATTGAATTGCAAGCTCCCGATTCAGCTGAATCCGGGGCTTTACATATATATAGGCCAGTCCATAACTATCGCATAAGAGCGGTTACAGTTACTTGCGTCTCTATAGTTTGACATATCATCATACAAAAGCATGCACCACATATTTATTATAAAAATACTCTTTTTGTCCATATTTATCTTATTGGCATTTAAAAATTAAAATTGATGATATATATGATATGATTGATGATTCAGAACAGTCGGATCATTAATTTTAAGTAAAGAACATACTAAATGTGATTTTTTTCTATCTAATAATAATTCAAAAATGCAGATTTTAATATCTAGAAAATTATATAGAGATTTGGAAAAAAAGAGAAACGCAAAAAGAAAATTGCTAACAAATATTTTTTTTCTGGGCATGCACTTCCTAATATTCAATTTGCCGAAGCATATTCTTACATTAAATAATTTCCACAATATCAAAAAAATTGGAATCAATAACAAATTAACAACAGATCGATTTAGGATGGATTTTGGTTGTCTGGTTAATATTTGTTTTTATTTTGTAAGTATTGTTATGAAAAAAGAAAAAATGAGTCCATGAAGCTAGGTATTAAAAATTAGATGAAAATATACCCTGCAAATCAAATCAGAATGATTGTTTAGTTAAACGAGGAGGATTACAAATTTAATTAGAATCCAATATATAATGCCAAACATGATAGACACGATCTTGGTTATTGGTTAGTCTCACCATTGGCGACACATGGAATATGTCAGTTTTTACGAATACAATTGATTAACAATTAGGGGAAATGATATTGGCTATCAAAATTGACACACAAAACAACCACTAATAAAATTTTGCCGAAATTTTTTATTTATACCATAATAATAATAATAACAAAAAATCAAAACACTCTCATTTTGGGAGAATTCCACATTTACCCGGGCCACAAAGCTAATCTGCGGCCCCATTCTTAGAGGGTCGTAGATTGGCTTGGCGGCTCCCCAACAAGCTTAAAATTGTACTGTAATATTAAATATATTTAGGTTTTGAAGGGCATCCAAACCAATTTTGAATGAGACTACAGATTGGCTTAGCAGCGCCAGATAAATGTGGAATTTCTCATATTTTGAAGTGTTTTGTTTTGTTTTTTTTTTTTTTTTGAGAAGGGCATAAATAAAAATTTCAGAAAATTTTGAGAATACAATAGTTATCTCCATCTCAATATATTGTACAATAACACGAATACAATAATTAATTATTTTTCAATTTATCATTCATGATTTGGCGCAATGCTCATCTCATGATCTTATAAAATCTTTTGCAACAATTACAATTACAATTCCTTACTATTATGCGATGAATAGAACAAACTAGATTAAATTAATTATTTGCTCATCTAACCTTGCCATGAAGTCAATCATCATATTAAGAATTAATAATAATTATAGCATTTAGATCTTTTTGTGTGACTTGAATATAATTGTTGAATAGAACAATTAATGTGCTAATGTGATCGCCAAAGAGATACAAGTCATCCTACCATTTTAAAATTGGTGGGTTTGGAGACAACAACCATTTATATTAAAAATATATTTCAACTTCTTTATTGGCCAATTGAAGTCATATATGTGTAGTATAAAATTTAGGTTATAATAACATAAATTAATTGACAAATCCGGTAATTTCAAGCCTCCGTATTAATTGGAGATCCAACCACTCATCGTTTGCATGCACACGTGAAATTGTATATATATAGCTTATGGCACCAAAATCTAAATTGATTGAGGAAATAACAACGTCTGGGAGTTCCCATTTCCTCGGTTTAATTTGTTCACTAATTAATTGCAATGTTAGAGAAATTGGTTAATGCAAAGTAAATTGGGAATTGAATCATCTATTTTTAGATCTGCGTGCAGAAAATTCATGTCTCTAAAGTCGTTAACGTGTGAGTTCAATGTAGGTTTTGACATTTAAATATTAGATATAGTTTTACTTTAAAATTCATTCTGGACCATATTATAGTAACTTTAGAGGCAGGAATTTTCTGTTCAAGGGAAGCAGGTGAGTCGGTTCCAGTAAACTAACTGTAAATGTCATTAGTCGTTTTTTTTTAATTGATTAGTCACCTCATGATTTTAAACATTTTAATATTGAAATTTTAAGTTCACTTTTTTCTTTTTTCTTGAAGTTTTTATATATATATAGTACAGCTTTATTCATAAATACCAAATGCATGTGTGTTTGTAATTCAGTTGTTAAAATTTCACTTTATAGTTGTAGAGACTTTGATTCAAATTCCAACTGGTTATACATTATGTATTCGATTAATTTTCATGATTCTGCTTCTAATTATGAGTGATGAATTTTGCAGGCAAATGTATTATACTTAAAATAAGTTAATTTTTTTTTTAAGCTTTGCAAAAGCTGTGAAATTGTAAGAGGGGTTCGAACTATCGACCTTTGAATAATTATTATCTTAGTACTTATTATTTTAGCCAACTGTTCTATCGGCCTATCTTAAAATAAGTCAAATTTAATTGGCTTTAATTATGTATCTGCACCATTTTAGTAGGCTAAGTTGTTAATTGCAAAATCTTGTTCCAACTATTTAATATATTATTTTTGCTTTTCAACTCTTCTTTGTCTTTCATATTTATCCTTGGAACAAAATAAAATAAAATAAACACTAGTTGAACTGCACAAACTAACTGTCAATCTCTGTTAATTGATAAGATTAATTAATTAACCTTATTGATAGCAATTGCATGCTACCAAATACATCCCTCTTTTGGAAACCATAACACTTTCTAGAAAAACACGCAATCAATTAAAGAAAAATAAACTAATAAGGTTTCGGCAATTAATAATGTTAGTCGGTGGCGACTGGCGAGAAATACGAAGAGAGATCGATGATCATCAATAAGGTCAGTTTCGTCATTTCACACCCATAGATAGTTAATTAATTTGCGCACTTCAACTTTTGTTAATTTCATTTTTTTTTTCTTTGTAAATATGAAAGAGAAAGATGAGCGGAAGGACAAACACAATATATTAAGGAGAAATAAGAAATTGAAGTAATTTTGAAGGTCATATATAAAAAAATAACTCAATTATTATTATATTAATATCGTGCCCGTATATTATAACATAAATATATTATAAGAGAACAAAAAATATTCATACAAAATGACATATTATTATAAAAAACTTTAGACTAAATAATAAATAACAATTCTTAATATATTAAATAGCATCTACATGTAAATAATATTTTTTAAATGATATAAAATAACATATATGTTTTTTTTATATATATTTTTATAAAAAAAAATTCATACAAATGACATATTAAGCAACAAATAATATAAAAAATAGAAATAAATGAAGACATGACCAATCAACTAATTAAAAAATTCTTCAATGACATTTAAAAAATAGAAAAAAAAATCATGACCAATCACAAAGATAATACAATTTCCATGTAGCAAGTACGTGTCTAATTAAATTTGAACTTTGATATGTAAAAAAATAAAAAAAATAAAAAGATGCATAGAATCAGAAATAAACAAATTTTTTAATTGAATGGCTCATATTCAATCTAAAATTGTATTTTTTAATCACAACCATTAACAAAGAAGATTATAATATTAGGCTGTTGTACATTCAGTGCAGCAACCAAATCTTATGTAAGGATTGTCGGAATCTAGGTTGATCTTTAATTGATTCTATATATGCATATCAACTTCCAGCTGTGCAACGAATAATTCAGGGTACGTCGTTTCATTTAGTATACATGAAAAGATCTGATATCATGATGCGCAACAAAATAAGCCAGATCGATCCCTAAAAAAGGAAGCAAGAAAATAATTAATTAATGCATGTTGGTATTTATAGCAAAATTAAGATTTAACTGCATGTGTAACCTTGCACTTTTTAGTTGATTACATAAAAGTGTGATTCTAGCTAATTAGATATCATCTAGATTTCTTAATAACAATTATTGAAATTATATAGGTCATTGTTGTTTTGAAATTAGCACAATAAAAATAGCATATTGAACAGTTTTCAGATTTTTATTTTTATTTATTTACCATATTAAACAGTGATTTTCAAAAATCTAAATAAGTAGTAAATATATTTTTTTTAAAATATAAAAGTTGGTATCCAAGTAGATTATAATATGAAGAACACGTTGAGAACTTCAAATATATTATTTGAACTTCAAAATCATAAAACCTATACTTAGTATAACAAATTGCTCTATATCAACATGGACACACATATTCAAAGAAGACATGCATGTTTGATGTGCACGTACATGATGCAAAGTAAATATTTAATACTAGCTCGATCTTTTATACTTTGCATAAATTTCCACACACTAATCATGATTTTTACATGATTTAGCATTTAAAAAGTAATTATTTATGCCATTATGCTCAACAATTGTTATATGTAATTTTGTATATATAGAAATATATAGTCTCAATTATGCAAAGGGTCTTGTTTCACTTGACACTCATATTTTCTATATTTAAAACTTCCAAAAAAGAATTCAAACCGCTCAACATGATTTCTATTAAAATGTGCTAAGAGACCAAAATTTACATTTTTTTTTAAATTGTTTACTATTTTTTAGTACATTTCAAAATCACTATTTTTTAGTACATTTCAAAATCACTATTTTTTATGGTCCATAATCCGTCCAAAAACAATGGTTTTCTATCTATCTAAAAAGTAGTAAAAAAAAATTCAAAAAATGTCAAATTTAGTCTCCAAGGACATTTTCAATATAAATATCATGTTAAGCGGTTTAGATCGACTATTTGGCCTTTGAAAACAAAGATATGAGTGTGAGGTAAAACAAAATCTTTACTTCGCAACTCACCATATATAGCGGCATAGCCCAAAAGAGTTGCACAGTAGAACACAAAAGATCAGTTGTATTATTTTAATAACTATTTTGCACATTGTGCATATTAAATGCACTACTCTCTTTTAACAAAAAAGAGAAACATTATGTGAATATATGATTTATACTATATATCACAATAAATACATAGAAAAAATTAAGATCTGATATATAAGAATACAAGTAATGTGATATGATAAAATTAATATATTATTTATATAGAATATGCATTAGCATATTACAAAATGCATGGTTGTATATATATATGACAAGGATCATATTCTAAAGTAATTAATCATAATTAAACCTTTTTAGTCTAGTCAAAACCTGTAGTAAATTATAATATATATACACATCGATCATGAATTCCTATCCATATTCCATACCACATATCTTGGGTCATGTACCATAAACAATACCAACACACTAACCACACTTTCATTATTTAAACATGCTTCATATTATTTTTTTATAAATGATTTAAGCATGAAATCTAAAAAAACAAAACCAATATCTTCATTCCAGCCTAGCACATGATGAGATCATGCAATACCTCTTTAAAGAACACTTCTATCTCTTTCGTTCTCCATCGATCGTTTCGACCGAGCTTATTCTAGGGTTAGGTTTTGTACCATAACAGGAGAAAGCGATCATGGCTGGAAGCTTTAGTTCTATTAAGAAGAGCAAAAAGATCAGTAACAATGCAAAATTACCAAAACAGCCTCAAAGAGGTTTAGGTGTTGCTCAGTTAGAGAAAATCAGGATGCAGAGACAAATAGCTGAGTTCATTGATCCCTCCATACAGTCTCCATTTCTTGGCAATTCTCAACAGGTTTTGTTTTGGATCTATATATATTTTATATTATTTTTTTTAAAGAAGAATTAATTATCCCTTCAAGCAAAATTCTTAACATTAATTAAGGGATAAGAAAGGATTAATTAAGATAATTTGTGTGGATGAATAATTGATATTTGATTTGTTTACCTATATGTTAACTTGATCTGTATATCATATTTTATGCCAATTATTGTAAGGATATTTTAGATCTTGAAAATAAATTTTGTTGGTTTGTAATAGAGATAAGAGAGAAGACTAATTAAGATCCATTTTTTTCTGATTTTTTTTCTTTGAGAAAGTTTTTATTTCTGATGTTTGAGAAAGTAAAATTGAAAGTTACTGGTGAGATATTCTTTTTTTAATTAAAAAAAAAAGATTGATACTGCAAAATTCTTCAAGCAACTCCTACATATAAAGGAAATTAAGTAATATTTTGTGATTGAAAACCATACATGTGATAGCTATGACATCAAATAGTATGATTTTATTAGAAAAATCAAAGAAAATGGAAGATGAACATGCATATTATCTTCTTCTTCTTTAATTATCTTCTTTTTTATTTCAATTCAGAGCATTAATGTCGAAGCATTGCCATTTTCACTTAGAAGCGTCATGCCTCAAGCGTCAGGCTTTGTTCATAATCCTAATATAACGGTATGAACTGGTATTTTCGGAAACACTAAGCTCAATTAACATCACAACAACACGCACGCATGTGTACACATCCTCTTTTAATTTAGTTTTAAGCAAAATCAAAGGTTTATGTCATCTTAACAGTTTAAAATAACTGTTTTCATTTGCAGTATATATATATCTAACTAACTACTTTCCATCTTAAACTCATGCATAACAAGTTTACAACTTCACATTATCTCATTGTTCAACACATATACACTCTCTAATCTTCAAAAAAATATTTCTGCATTATTTATAGATGGCATGTAGGTGTAGTGAAAGACCAGAAGCTAGATATGAAGATTGTGTACATTGGCTTAGTACCAGGTAATTAACTAATTACAGAACCATATTGAATAATTCCTATTTTTTTTTTTAATTTTGTTAAAATTTCTTGTTTTTCTTTAAGAACGTATTGTTAGGATTATTTCTAGTTCCCATTTTTATACTTTCTTTTCTTTTCTTTTCTTTTCGTTGTAGTTCATCCTCGAGTCACAACGACATAATTTCTCACCGATGTGCACAAGACTCTGTTACATTACCACTGTTTGAGCAAAATGTACAGGTAATTAATTTAAAAGATTTTACTTTCACAAAATAATTAATTTACTTGCTTGGTTTGGCTTTAATTGTTATTAACTAGCCAACCAAAAGGAGCACAATTTAGCTTTGTTTCCAATATATAATTTCTCAAACAAAAAGCTTTGTTTCCAATAATAATAAGAAGAAGAAAAAATTGATGAACGATTACATATATATTTGTCAGTTAATGTGACTTCAATTTGTTCCATTTTTAGACAAATTTGATGTACTCAAACCAATTAGTATGGCAATTAATTGAAGAGGTTATAGGATGTCATGAAATTTATAGGACTAGACAATGACAGAAAAGAGCAGTGCATGCATGCTGTTATCTAAACAGCTGAGAAGGCATTAATACAACTAAATCACATGATATTATATTACCAAATAAGTTTACTCAGCCAAAAAAATATACAACCAGTTGAGTACTTACATGCAGTATAAATTATATATAGGTAAACTATTAAAGAAAATATTTTAAGAAATTGGTTTTTATTGCAGGATTCAGAGAATTACATGAGAAGACAACAGCACGAGTGGATTCATGTTATAGATTTAACAACTCCAAATGATGAAGAAATAGACCTGGAGCTTAGATTGTGAAATTTTGATTGAAGGGTTTGTTTCTGTAGAATATTTTTAGTTATATAGCTGTCAATATATAATTGATCATGCTTGTAAGCTGTCACCTTTTTTAGGCTTTCTCTGGTCAATAATATTATTGAGTTTCCTAAAATAACAGCACATGCATGATTAAGTGTAAGCTTTTGAATCTATCAAGTGCACAAAACTGAGTTGTTTATGAGAAGAAAAAAAAAGTTGATGAAATCAATGGTTGTGTATTTCATTTGAATCATCTCAAACCTGTGTGTGTGTGTGTGTGTGTGTGTGAGGAGGTATCAAATGCCTCATTTTTTAAAACTTTAATAACTCAAGATTTAAAACTTAAAAGTCAAAATAAAACAGTTAGATATGATCTATGTTATTTTTTCTATGTGCTTGGAGACCAAATTTTACATTTTTCTGAATTTTTTTTTACTATTTATTAAGTATTTTACAAAATTGTTGATCCAACGGTGGCTGCTGATTTTACTGTTTTGTTAAGCCACCGTTGGAATCAATAATTTTGTAAAATACTTAATAAATAGTAAAAGAAAATTTAGAAAAATGTTAAATTTGGTCTCCAAGCACATGTTAATATGGAGAACAAGATGAACAGTTTAGACCAGTCATTTGAATTTTGAATTTTAGATTTATGGTCCAATGCACAAACTCCTTCATGTATTGCAATGCACCATAGCCCATCTCGATATATATATCTAAATTTAGTTATATTTTTCAAATGCTGGATAAAATATACATGTAATTGACTAATAAATATTTAATGAATGGCTAAGATTTATCCGAAGAAGCACAATTCTTGGTTGGATCTGTGACTTAGAAATCCGATCTATGATATGATGCCACTTGTCACGTAGGCATTCACTGTATTTTCAGTGATGTGTCGATCTACTTGTGGATGCATAAACCGGTGTATTTAATTTCAAGTCAGAGGTCAAGATCCAACTGATAAAGCTTAAGGTCTCTTTCGACAGCAAGCTAAGGAATAGAAATGAAAATGAAAATAAAAATTTTGAACTAGTTTTTACTGTTTATCGTGAAAAAAATAACTTAGTTCTGAGTGAATTTTTTTTTTTCCATGATGAACAGTAATCTGCTGAACAGTATATCCGCCTGTGATTCCAATGAAATTACAGGGTCTTGTTGTTCCCAGTTCTCTGTGCGGCAAAGGATGAATATATTAATTGTTCATTACTTCTCAGAAATTAAGAAATTACTAAATGAGATAATGTATTTATGTTGGTAAAAATTAATTCATGATGCTTAAATCAAAGGAGGAATTTATGATGTGATTAAAGCGATAAAAGTTACGGAGTAGTAGTATAAATGTGGGTAAAATCTTATAATTAAGTTTTCAATCGGCCATACAAAATATAAGTTTAGAACTTATTAAAAACACTGAATAAATGTATATGTATATCAGATTTAAAACACTACATATATGTATATGTATATCAAATTTAAAACACTGAATATATGTATATGTATATCAAATTTAAAACACTGAATATATGTATATGTATATCAAATTTTAAAACACTGAATATATTGTACAAAAACCTAAGTTATATATAATTATATGTAAATATATTATATATACATATATTAATTAAATTTATGCTATTTAAAGTAATTGATTAAGCAACATTGTTTTAAAATAATTAGTAATTGATTTAACCTATTAAAAATAAAATGTAAATTAAAAATTTCGAGATATAAATAAATTATGAAACTATATAATTAGAATGAGAATTTGAAAATAAAATAAAATGACTCATGTAAAGAAATAAAAAAAAATACATTTGTACTTAGCCGAATAAACATACAAATTTTTGCAAGAATAATTTTTATATGTAAGTTACAAATTTTATTTATTTAGGAATTATAAAAATGTGACTTGATAATTTTATGTATATACATATACACTATTTGATATTGAACTATTACGATTTTAAAAGTCGAATTATAAATACGTAATAATATTCATACAACACTGTAAAAAAAATACAGAAAAAATACAAAACAAAAACCGGACCGGACCGCCCCCTACTGAACCGCTCGGCTCCCTTATCCGGACCACCCTGCCCCCTTACCCGAACCACCCTACCCCTCAAGGGTACAATGTGCACTAGTATAGAACGGGTAGGGCACGGTTTTTGGAAAAAAAATCCGTGATACCCGGCCCAAAATATCCGTCTACTCGTGATACCCGTGTCCGTGTCCGGATTTGCTCTGCCCGCCCGGCTCCTACCCGACAGCAATACACTACTCCACAGTGACTCAGTGAGAATGCAAGCTGTTAATTACTTAATTTATTTGAATTTGAGATTAAAAATCATGCCTTTACCATAATTGCACATCACATCCACATCAAAACCTCGTTCACTTCCGTATTTGCTATCCCCAAGCGTGACATCTAGCACACTCATCTTTTCCATTTTGTCATCTGTAACCATAGTCACAAATAAATTATTTGGGTTTGATTTGACGAGATCAAAAATTTGTGATTGGGAAATAATCTGAATATAATTAGAAAATAATTTAGAATTATTCTGATCAGAGATCTCAGTCCAGTAAGAAATAAAACAAAAAACAAAAAAAAATATATATTTTGGGAAAAATTAGGGAAAAAATAGTAAAATTTGCGAATCATTTGGATTTAATTCGGTCAAAATTCAGTCAACCGAATAATTTAGCGTTCAATTCGATAGCACTAAAAAAATAAATTATTCGGATATATTTCGGATACAATACGCAAATCTTGTCACTATGACTGTAACAGGCAGCACTGCAAGTTCCTTTTTGGCGTTAGATACTATAGTCCCCTAATTGTGCCCTGTCACTGTTTTGAAATTCAATTAGAGTCGGTGAGATTTGCGTGGAGATCCCTCCCTTTTTCTGAACCAGTGTCTCTGTTTTCTTCTCTTGAATTTTTATTTCTAGTGTCTTTGTTTCCTTGTCAAATTATCATATAAAGTTATAAACCATGAGATATTGGAATGCCTATTTTAAACCTATATTAGATATCATAATGGTTTTTTTTTTTTTTTCTCTTGACCAATATAGCATTGTACATTAATTTGAACTATTTAGAAGTGAAAGCTAACTGAAAATTTACAAGAACTAATTAATATTCCATGTGTTAAAAAAATATTTAATAAAATCACAAACACGATAACAGTTATGGAAAAAACGTAAAAGCAATTTAATTCGAGACGATTTTAGTTTTGCTTCTAAAAATTGAAAAATAAGAGAAACTTCAATAAAAATGACAAAAATAAAAAATAAGTGTACTTTTTGTGAATTTCTGCTTTCTTTTTCTTTTTTTTATCGATTTTTGGAAGCAAAACTAAAATGGAGAAATTGAGTCTTAATTTATCTTTCTTGTTAACTGCACAGACAGTGGATGAAACTGTGAAAATTGGTAGCAAGTGTTTAGTAGGATATGCAGCATGGGTCATGATTAGAATCTGGATCATTTAATGCCAATAAAAGGTGAATGACATGTCATCATATATATTATTATATTTTATTGAAATATATTTTTTATATTATTTCTGAATATATAGACTAAAGCACAATAAGAGCATTAATTATCTAGTCATGCGTAGACTAAAAAAAATTGAAGCCCAAGTTGTTACTTTTAAAACTTTTATTTATAATTTATTAAGAGTGAGTCTATGGTACTATGCATATCACGGGTTGTTACTGTGTTACGGCTCTATATTCGAGTTTTCAAATTCTAATGGTCGATCCGAACCGTTCATCTTGTTCTCCATATTAATGTGTTTGGAGACCAAATTTTACATTTTTTGAAATTTTTTTACTATTTTTTTTAGATATTTAGAAAATCACTTGATCTGAAAATTCTGGACCATCCAAAAACAGTGATTTTCAATAAATTTAAAAAAATAGTAAAAAAATTTCAAAAAATATAAAATTTAGTCTCGAAACACATATTAAAATGGAGAACAAGATGAACGGTTCGGATCGACCGTTAGAATTTAAAAACTCAAATATAGAGCCGTAACACGGTAACAAATTGTGGAGTAAAGCTAATATACACTTAAGTGTACCAATGAACCCATACACTTAACCCTAGAACCGTACGATTAGCTTTGAGATTCGTGTAGATTCTTTAAAAGTCGTGTAGTTTCTTTAAAAGTCGTGATACACGAATCTCAAAGCTGATCGTACGGTTCTAGGGTTAAGTGTATGGGTTCATTGGTACACTTAAGTGTATATTAGCTTTACTCCAAATTGTGATATACATAGTACCATAGACTCACTCATTTATTAATATGTGTTCTATTATGTCGTTCAAGTTATTTCAAATTGAAGAATGCAAACTCCAGATAAATATGGAACTACAAAGATATTTATTGTGACAGCTAGAACACAATATGACAGACACTATAGATATATTTATTTAATATTATTAAATATGATATGACATTGTAGGCATTTGAACTACTACAAAATCAGTTAATATCTGAATAAGAGATTTGAACCAATGCAGGAAAATAATTATATTCTTATTTTTCAATCTGACTGCTCAGATCTCATTGTGCAGAAAAATAGCTTGTTACATTTCTCTGTGTTTTGGATTTTAACAGTAGGTATGATTAGAGGAGGCAGCTGCCAAAATTTCTTATATTATATATATTTTAAGAAAAATTGTACTATGTGCTTATAACTAAAATATTTATAAAATTATGTCATATCTTTAGGGGTGAAAACGGAGCGGATAATGCTGATACTATATCCGCATTCGTCAGATAATGAGCGGATACGAATACGAATACGGATATGGATAGTAAACAGATATCAAAATTCAAAACCAAATCTGCCTTAAAAGGATACAGATACGGATTTGAATACGGATATAAAACGAATAATGGTCGGATAATTAAAATATATAAACTTCTAAGACACAAATATTAATTAAAACATTAAATATAAATATTAATGAACTTATAAGAGATGAGAAATAATCTATTCAAATAATATATATATATATATATATATATATATATATATCAAATAAGTGTATGAAAACAAAAAATGTTGTGGTGCAGTGGTTTGAAGTTTAGTCTAAAGGTATTGAGATGGGAGAACATGGATTCGAATCCCACCTATAGCAAATATTTATTTCTCTTTTTTATGGGTCTAGCCAAACTATCCAAATCCGGATATCCGCTCCGTTTAGGACTCCATATCCGTATCCGGATCTTTTATGGATTTCCGAAAATTATTCGAATCCGTATCTGAATCCGAATTATCCGGATTCGGATTATATCCGGATACGGAGCGGATATCCGCCGGATAATCTGGCTCCGTTTTCACCCCTACATATCTTATATGATTGCCTAATTTATGTAATATTAGGCTCTGCATTTGCGAATTTATATATAAAGAAAAAGGAAAAGACAAAGATTATTCCTATTAATTCTTATTATTGTTTTAAAGTTCTAATTTCATAATAAGGTGAATATAATAATCAAGTGAATTACGTACCTTTTTTATCTATGAGTTTTAATTTTACAAATTCTGAAATTTCAATATCTTGAAACATAGTTTGTCTCTGATGGCCTATATTAATTTTGGGGCCAACTTACCGGGTTAGAATTCGGCCTAAATTATTTCTGTTAGTCGGATGTTGGACCTTGTAACCATCCAAATCCAATGCAATAATGAGCTATAGGTACAATAAATTTAGAGAGGCTTCTCCTCTGCCGCTGAAAAAGGTGGTCAAGACTTTTTCAACCGAAATTTTTATTAATAGAAAATATATTAAATAAATATCGACATTAGAGAACGCTTTTGTGTTTAATTGAGATATAGGGAAACCGTTATGGTTTATCATGGTCTCTGGCCGTTATGGCTTATCATGGCCTCTGGCCGTTATGGCTTATCACGGTCAGAGTTTGCACTTAATTAACAAGCTTAACCATTCTAACTGAATCGTAAAAAAAACCTTGTTCGTGATAGATTGCAACGGCCAGAGAAAAAAAAAAATCTTTGTCCATGATGAACAGTAACGGCCAGGTCCGAAAAAAAAAATTGTTTCACCTTTGGTCATGATGGGTTATCACGGCCAATCCTTTTTTTTTCTTTCTTTCTACCTCTGGCCATGATAGATAGTAACGGCCAGGGTTTTTTTCAGTTTTTTTCTTGCACGGTTTAGTTAGAATAGATGATGATTAATTAAGTGTTAATGCTGGCCGTGATAAGTCATAACGGCCAGAGGCCATGATAAACCATAACGGTTTCTCTATATCTCGATAAAACGCAAAAACGTTCTCTAATCTCGACATTTATTTAATATATTTCTTATTAATAAAAATTTTGGCTTTTTCAATGGTGTTACATAGCCTTAGGTGGTCTAGACTTTTTCAACAGTTGAGTTACTGCAGAAGATACCAATTCGAATTTGAAAGAGCGGGAAAAACGCAACTGAAGTGAAACCTCGATTTATAAATTACCGCGCAGTTCGTGCTTCACGCTTAAAACATCTTCCTCTTATCCATTAGGGCTGCTGTCATGGCGAATTCCCAAACAGATTCCAACCAAATCGATCATCTTTCCAACCTCCCTGTTGCATAATGTTGGGTTTCGGATACCACTTTTGAGGTTTCGCAGTAACCAAAACTCGTTTAGGCTTCAGGTGCGGAATGACCGTAGAACAAAAATTTCTACGACCAACTTAAGCTTAGGATTAAGCGGGGTATGTCAGGAAACTTTCCAAGGCGGTCCACCTTTAGTATTCCTTTGGCATCAAAACCCAATTTAATCATTTTACAGATCTACTCCATGATTGATTTCTAAAACTTTAATCTACTTACCAATTAAATAGATTAATATAACATATTTATACCTTGTTTCCAAATCACAGTTGGAATGCAGACCGAGCGTGTAGAGCTACATCACAGAAGAAATCGACTCGTCTCGGAGTATCAGACGTCTGATGCCTCTATCGATTATCCACCAGGACTAACCAGAGAGCGGTTACTTTCTTCTGCCAGAAATACCGTAAACCGTGGAATTATGCAAAAATATTATTCATGGGGAAAAGACGAAAACCCGTAAACACGAATTTTTAGTTACTCAGTTTCATCAAATGAGCAAAACTGACATACCGTGAAATTCGATAAAACACTATTCATCAGTCCCGTAAATATACTCCACAACAGCCCGCAAGATTATACGTCAACTACGTATAACTTTCTTTTCTCAACCGAAACACTATTTGGGAGAAAAACTGAGAAAGAGAGAAAATACCGATTCAATTCTGCACGAAACGATACAAGTGAATTAGTGGTTTTTCTCTCTACATGCACCCCTCTATTTATAGGCTTTTGAGGAGGTTTGCAAAATACCGAAATGCCCTCCAAGTTTGGCCTATTTACAAGGAATGCCATTGACACCTCATCCTTTTATATGTGAAATGACTAACATACCCCTTCCACACCCTTCCACATTCTTCTCCATGCTTCTACATCATGCAAGGTGGCATAGGTGTGAAATGACCATTTTGCCCTTGTGGATAGGATTGATGACATGTCATGCGGATAAGGACGAATCTGAAAAGACCCGAATGCCCTCGGCCCGAACACAAATAATATTCGTATAATTATTCTGAACAATTATATATATATTTTTCTTGCGGTTTGTTGTTTTGATAATTTATACAACGTGTCCTGCACATTTATAAATTAACCGGTTAACTTTTATACAGCGTGTCACACACATTTATAAATTAACCAATGTTTTTGCTTGTTATTTTTACATAACATTTATAATTTAATTATAACACATATAATTAATTATAACCATCTTACTATTGATCATAACCAATTTATAATCAATCACAATAAGATTCTCTGATTAACTCCTATATGGTGTGACCCAATAGGATTTGTGTTATGTTGGTAAATAGAGTTAAAACTGTTTTAACTTCTATAATCATGGGTGGTATATGGCAGTATACATCATGACTATCCAATTACACAGATGATGCTGTACTGTACAATATCACGATCCAGTAAACAATTTACTTGTGTCTGTTCTTCTGTCTCATAGCTATCGGATTAGTTTCAAGGTAGATGTGTGTCATCCTTGCTAACTTAATCTTTTCTTGATCTTGAGCAGATTATCAAATATGATTACTCTTGTAATCATACCGCGTGCTGATAATCTTACTCTACCAAGGGGCCTAGTGATGCTATAGCTCGTATAAAATACGAGGGACAAATAGTACTCTTGGTAGACTATCATTTCCTCAGCTAAGCTATATATATGGAAATGCTACCGTTATGACTGCTTTTTACGGACAGCGGTAGATAACAATCACACATACGTATTTTTCAATGGGAACGATAAATACCTCATACTGTAGAATGTGACACTGAATGAAAACATAAATGACACGAACACAATTTTATTTAATGTTTCATTCGGGGTCTGGCAAATACCATGTTCCTAGAACATGTATCTATGTGATTAAAATGACATCTCGTGTCAAGTGGTTTGTAAAACTTAACCATCTTTTAATCTACATACTAACCTTATAGCGGTAATTAGTGTTCCTGCTAATTACCTTGGTCAGTGACCTTTTAAGATTGATGCACGCAAAAGCGTATGCACAAAGTTTCAGTACAATAAGATGTACCTTTTAAACCTTTAACACGCGTTTGAGTTAAATTGCAAGTGCACAATTCTATCAAAGTAGTATTTGAGGTATCGATCCACAGGGAGAATGTTTAATTACTATGTTTAAACTTTAATAGTAAATTTCAGAAAAATAAAATAAAGTAAAGTGCAATAAAAGTAAATTGGGGGGTTTGTTCTAATTCCTAGATTTGGGTTCAATATCCGAGTAGAGAGTTTAAAACAATGAAAGTAAATGAAAGTAAAAGAAAGAAATTGGTTTGCTTTTATGATGAGAAGATCTAGGGGTATTCGGTCTACAACCCCTTGCTAACTCTATTAATTCGGTATTTATTTGAATTCATGTATGATTTGATGAGGTTTCTAACCTAATATGTTATTAAGGGTTACTTTCGTAAATTAACAACGTGCCTAGGTAATTCGGACTTCTCGATTAGGTTCCTCACCCTAACTACCTAGACCTATAAGCTCTTGTTAGTCTCTCTTCTCCTCAAATATTGGTACTTCGCAATTAAGTCCATCATACCAATACCCAATTTGAATTGAGATGTCCTGATTAGGGTTTGGCTTCTCGTTTAGGTTCTTCACCAAGTTCCTAACCTTAATTTCTGTAGTTCCGGCTTATATTAAATTGGTTACAATCTTAACCTAAACCTAGGGTATTTGCATTCATAATTTGGTACTATCCTATTGATCACAGTCAATTTTGGTTCTTTCGAATCCAAAACGGGATACTACAATTCAAGTACTAACTATGTAATTAACACAAATTATTAAATCACAGAAATTAACAATCAAATTTCATAAAATAATCATAATAGAAACAAATAACCGAATAAAATAGAATTAAACAAGTTCATGCATTGACCTAAACCCCTAGAGAGAGAACTACTCCCTCATGGAGAGATCCATTACAAAAATTGGCAAAGTAAGAAGAAATGAAATAAAGGAAGTAATTACACCCTTTGACAAATAAAAAACCTCTATCTTGCCGACTTCTTGCTCAGGACACCCTTCTTCTCCTTGGCTGAAAGCTTTCCTTTTCTCCAGAATTTATCGCTAAGTATGGTGTGCGTGTGTAGAGAGAGAAATGAAAAGAATCAGGATGATGAATAGAGATTGAACACCCCCTTTTATAGCCAAAGACCATGCCCAATTAAGAGCCTAGAAAGTGGAGTTAGTGGGTGTTATATTTGGATTGTTTCCCAGGATTCCCTGTCCACATTTAACTGTAACACACGTCCATGAAGTACCAAAAATAGAACCCGTGTTGAAACTGTGTAAATTTGGCATTTCTGCGGCTCTAGTGCGGATGGCTGATCCGCACTGCGGGTGGTCTCATCCGCATTGGCTCTAAGTTTCCTTATTTAACTTGTGCGAATTAGTTGAATGCGGATGACAGTGCGGATGGCTGATCCGCACTGCAGGTGGATTCTGCTTTTTCAAACATGTTCTGAAATCGGCTAAGTATTGAGTGCGGCTGGGTTCATCAGCACTGCGGGTGGAACTTCATCCGCACTAGGCTCGGGAAAATTCCTGCGCAGCGCTTGGATGTTGGAAATGCGACTAAGTCCTCAGTGCGGCTGGGCTGACCCGCACTGCGGGTGATTTGATCCGCACTGGTGGGTATTTTCGCCATTTTTCATCATTTCCTGCAATGAAAAGCCAAACAACCGTAGTAACTTGATTCTAGGTATATTTAAATCACTTTATATTAAAAATACAAGATATTTGGGGTTGTTTTTATAATAAAACCTAGATTAAATGTGTATATAATTTATGCTTATCAAAGATTAAGAGTATATATCATCTATATTATGGAGTTTCACAATTTCAGTCATGAACTCGAAATGATCTATAAATGCAATAATACTCAAGGCAACAAAATGATATTAATCATCCAATTCATGAACAAAGCTTTATGATAAATTATCGTATTATTGACTTCTAGATTATTACAAACTAACAAACACATCATGACCATCCAATTACACAGATGATGTTGTATAGTACAATATCACGATCCAGTAAACAATTTACTTGTGTCTGTTCTTCTGTCTCATAGCTATCATATTAGTTTCAAGGTAGATGTGTGTCATCCTTTTAAACTTAATATTTTCTTGATCTTGAGCAGATTATCAAATATGACTACTCTTGTAATCATACCGCGTGCTAAAAATCTTACTCTACCAAGGGGCCCAGTGATGCTATAGCTCGTATAAAATACGAGGGATAAATAGTATTCTTGGTAGACTATCACTTCCTCAGCTAAGCTATACATATGAGAATGCTACAATTATGACTGCTTTTTACAGACAGTGGTAGATAACAATCACACATACATATTTTTCAGTGGGAACGATAAATACCTCATACTGTAGAACGTGACACTGAATGAAAACATAAATGACACAAACACAATTCTATTTAATGTTTCATTCAAGGTCTGTCAAATACCATGTTCCTAGAACATGTATCTATGTGTTGAAAATGACATCTCGTGTCAGGTGGTTTGTAAAACTTAACCATCTTTTAATCCACATACTAATCTTATAGCGGCAATTAGTGTTCCTGCTAATTACCTTAGTTAGTGACCTTTTAAGATTAAGAGTATATATCATCTATATTA
The DNA here is from genome assembly GCA_033356055.1 of Carex pumila. Lineage (NCBI taxonomy): Eukaryota > Viridiplantae > Streptophyta > Magnoliopsida > Poales > Cyperaceae > Carex > Carex pumila. The sequence continues at coordinate 248,328 of JARJHM010000239.1, forward strand.
TAAAGTTTCACAATTTCAGTCATGAACTCGAAATGATCCATAAATACAATAATACTCAAGGCAACAAAATGATATTAATCATCCAATTCATAAACAAAACTTTATAATAAATTATCGTATTATTGACTTCTAGATTATTACGAACTAACACATAGCTAGTCACAATCCTATCGTTCCTTCCTATTCACATCGCTGCTCTGCTTCCGCCACCTTTGGGAGGCTTCTCCTTCGCTTGCGTTAATGAGCTACAGCTATAAGTTTCCTAACCACTCAAGGATTATAGATGGAAACTGATAGGCCTAAATTATATATATATTCGATCTGATTTTTATCACGAAATAATACCAAATATCTTGTATTTTGAATATAAAATGAATAGATTACACCTAGGATCAAGTTACTGCATTTGCTTGGGTTTAACTTACAGGAAATGAAGAAAAATAAAGAAAAACCGAAGAAAAATGCTTACTGCGAACATACGGTTTAGAATATGGCCAAAATAAGTACTTAGATAGATTTCTGGACACGCGCCAATTTTAAAAAGGTATTGATAGGCCTAAATTATATACATATTCGATCTGATTTTTATCACGAAATAACACCAAATATCTCGTATTTTGAATATAAAGTGAATAGATTACACCTAGGATTAAGTTACTGCGTTTGCTTGGTTTTAACTTACAGGAAATGAAGAAAAATCGAAGAAAATTGCCCACTATGAACACACGGTTTGGAATATGGCCAAAATAAGTACTTAAATGGATTTCTGGACGCGCGCCAATTTTAAAAAGGTATAATAAGCTATACATCAAAATTCGTGCGGATGCACGGATCTCGATGCAGCTGCACTCTGGTCGCAAAGGAATATAAAATGAATAGATTACACCTAGGATCAAGTTGCTGCGTTTGCTTGGGTTTAACTTACAGGAAATGAAGAAAAATGAAGAAAAACCGAAGAAAAATGCTTACTGCGAACATACGGTTTGGAATATGGCCAAAATAAGTACTTAGATAGATTTCTGGACACGCGCCAATTTTAAAAAGGTATTGATATGCCTAAATTATATACATATTTGATCTGATTTTTATCACGAAATAACACCAAATATCTCGTATTTTGAATATAAAGTGAATAGATTACACCTAGGATTAAGTTACTGCGTTTGCTTGGTTTTAACTTACAGGAAACGAAGAAAAATCGAAGAAAATTGCCCACTATGAACACACAGTTTGGAATATGGCCAAAATAAGTACTTAAATGGATTTCTGGACGCGCGCCAATTTTAAAAAGGTATAATAAGCTATACATCAAAATTCGTGCGGATGCACGGATCTCGATGCAGCTGCACTCTGGTCGCAAAGGAAAAGTCCAAGCCTAGTGCGGATCCCAGTGCGGATGGTACTGTAGCAATGCGGATTGCAGTGCGGACGCACTGTAGCAGTCAGCCAAAAATAGAGTCTAAACTTAAAACGGTCATAACTTTTGACTCGTAACTCCGATTAAGGCTTATGACCACTTTTTGGAAAGCTAGCGAGAATATCTACAACATGAAAAACGAAAAACTAAAATTTTTTCTCAGTCAGGATCAGCCCACCCGCAGTGCGGCCCGAAGAACCCGCACTGGACCCGCAGAAAGCCAAAATTGCAAGTTTTTGACAGTTTTTCTATTTTTGGTGCATCATGGACGCGTTTTGACAGTCACATGTGGACAAGACAATCCTGAAAAACAATCCAAATATAACACCCACTAACTCCACTTCCTAGGCTCTTAATTGGACACGATCATTGGCTATAAAAGAGGGGATCTCATCTTATCTCATATCATCTCTTCACATCCCTCTGTATCTCATCTCTCTATCTCTTCCCATTCATTCTTTTATTCTCTCTACACACATAGCAATAAATTCTGAAGTAAGGAAATCCTTCAAGCAAGGAGAAGAAGGGTTTCCTGAGCAAGAAGTCGACAAGATTGAGGGCTTTGATCAAATAAAGGGTGTAATCATTTCTTTATTTCATTTCTTCATACTTTTGCCAACTTTTGTAATGGATCTCTCCATGAGGGAGTAGATCTCTCTCTAGGGGTTTAGGTCAATGCATAAACTTGTTTAATTCTATTTTATTCGGTTATTTGTTTTTATTATGATTGTTTTATGAGATTTGATTGTTAATTTTTGTGATTTAATCATTTGTATTAATTACATAGTTAGTACTTGAATTGTAGTATCCCGTTTTGAATTCTAAAGAACCAAAAATTGATTGTGATCAATAGGATAGTACCAAATTATGAATGCAAATACCCTAGGTTTAGATTAAGATTGTAACCAATTTAATCTAAGCCGGAACTATAGAAATTAAGGTTAGGGACTTGGTGAAGAACCTAACCGTGAAGTCAAACCCTAATTAGGACATCTCAATTCGAATTGGGTATTGGTATGATGGACTTAGTTGCGAAGTACCAATATTTGAGGAGATGAGAGACTAACAAGAGCTTATAGGTCTACGTAGCTAGGGTGGGGGACTTCATTGAGAAGTTCGAGTTACCTAGGCATGTTATTAATTTACGAAAGTAACCCTTAATAACATATTAGGTTAGAAACCTTGTCAAATCATACATGAATTCAAACAAATATCGAATTAATAGAGTTAGCAAGGAATTGTAGACCAAAGACCCCTAGATCTCTAAATCTTGAAAACAAACCAATTCCCTTCTTTTACTTTTATTTACAATTATTGTTTCAAACTCCTTTCTTTTGGGTATTGAACCCAACCTTAGGAATTGTTAGAACAACCCCCCCCCCCCAATTTACTTTTATTACACTTTACTTTATTTTATTTTCTGAAATTTATTACTAAAGTTTGAACTAAGTTTTTATCGTACTCCCTGTGGATCGATACCTAAAATACTACTTTGATAGAATTGTGCACTTGCAATTTAACTCAAACGCGTGTTAAAGGTTTAAAAGGTACATCTTATTGTACTGAAACTTTGTGCATACGCTTTTGCGCGCATCAGAAACTTTTTTGAAAACTTCGTTGCAATGGCCGAACATGTGCTGCTCCGCTGTAATTTCTTTCACCCCATCCTCAGCTTGCATATTGATGCAATCCACATTAATCAAAATGTCAAATTCATTGTTTCGTCTTTGCTTGCCACGTACAATTTCCACAACTTGCACCACCTCATTCTTAAGGGGTTCAGGTTGGTACATATCTTATCTATCCTTCACAAAATCTTTACGGATCTCGATACAGCCGCACTCTGGTCGCACAGGAAAAGTCCGAGCCTAGTGCGGATCCTAGCGCGGATGGTACTGTAGCAGTGCAGATTGTGAGGACGCAGTGCGGATGGTACTGTAGCAATGCGGATTGCAGTGCGGACGCATTATAGCAGTCAGCCAAAAATAGAGTCTGAACTTAAAACGGTCATAACTTTTGACTCATAACTCCGATTAAGGCTTATGACCCCTTTTTGGAAAACTAGCGAGAAGATCTACAACATGAGAAACTAGAAACTAAAATTTTTCTCAGTGCGGATCAAACAACCCGCAGTGCGGCCCGGAGAACCCGCACTGGACTTGCAGAAAGCCAAAATTGCACATTTTTGACAGTTTTTCTATTTTTGGTGCGTCATGTACGCGTTTTGATAGCCACATGTGGACAAGACAATCTTGAAAAACAATCCAAATATAACAACCACTAACTCCACTTCATAGGCTCTTGATTGGACATGATCCTTGGCTATAAAAGGGGAGATCTCTTCCCATTCAACATCCCTCACAATCTCATTCTCTCTCCACATAATACTTAGCGATAAATTCTGAAGTAAGGAAAACTTTCAAGCAAGGAGAAGAAGGGTTTCCTGAGCAAGATTCGGTAAGATTGAGGGCTTTAATCAAATAAATGGTGTAATCATTTCTTTATTTCATTTCTTCTTACTTTTGCAAATTTTTGTAATGGATCTCTCCATGAGAGAGTAGTTCTCTCTCTAGGGGTTTAGGTCAATGCATGAACTTGTTTAATTCTATTTTATTCGGTTATTTGTTTTTATTATATTGTTTTATGGGATTTGATTGTTAATTTCTGTGATTTAATCATTTGTATTAATTACATAGTTAGTACTTGAATTGTAGTATCCCATTTTGGATTCTAAAGAACCTAAAATTGACTGTGATCAATAGGATAGTACCAAATTATGAATGCAAATACCCTAGGTTTAGATTAAGATTGTAACCAATTTAATCTAAGCCAGAACTATAGAAATTAAGGTTAGGGACTTGGTGAAGAACCTAACCGTGAAGTCAAACCCTAATTAGGACATCTCAATTCGAATCTGGTATTGGTATGATGGACTTAGTTGCGAAGTACCAATATTTGAGGAGATGAGAGACTAACAAGAGCTTATAAGTCTACGTAGCTAGGGTGGGGGACTTCATTGAGAAGTTCGAGTTACCTAGGCATGTTATTAATTTGCGAAAGTAACCCTTAATAACATATTATGTTAGAAACCTCGTCAAATCATACATGAATTCAAACAAATACCGAATTAATAGAGTTAGCAAGGAATTGTAGACCAAAGACCCCTAGATCTCTAAATCTTGAAAGCAAACCAATTCCCTTCTTTTACTTTTATTTACAATTATTGTTTCAAACTCCTTTCTTTTGGGTATTGAACCCAACCTTAGGAATTGTTAGAACAACCCCCCCCCCCCAATTTACTTTTATTACACTTTACTTTATTTTATTTTCTGAAATTTATTACTAAAGTTTGAACTAAGTTTTTATCGTACTCCCTGTGGATTGATACCTAAAATACTACTTTGATAGAATTGTGCACTTGCAATTTAACTCAAACGCGTGTTAAAGGTTTAAAAGGTACATCTTATTGTACTGAAACTTTGTGCATACGCTTTTGCGCGCATCAGAAACTTTTTTGAAAACTTCGTTGCAATGGCCGAACATGTGCTGCTCCGCTGTAATTTCTTTCACCCCATCCTCAGCTTGCATATTGATGCAATCCACATTAATCAAAATGTCAAATTCATTGTTTCGTCTTTGCTTGCCACGTACAATTTCCACAACTTGCACCACCTCATTCTTAGGGGGTTCAGGTTGGTACATATCTTATCTATCCTTCACAAAATCTTTACCATTAACCCTCTTAGGTGCCTCAAGCTTGACTTTTATGACTACTTTGGAGATATTCAAGAATACTACTATGGATTTATTCAAGAACTTAATTTTCCTTCTGAAATTAATTTAACATGTCTGAGAAGTCTTTCCTTAAAATTACCTCATACTGACCTAAACCGGTCTCAACCCATTTATCTCTAAATTGTCTTCCTTAGAAGATTTTCATCTTGACATAAGTGGCATGCCTATGCTTAGCCTTTACTCCCAAATAGTTAGAAAACTCGAACTGATTGTTACTGAAGATACTTGTAGAAGAAAACTTGATATTGTGCATTTATCACTTCCTTCATTGGAGTCGCTTAAATTGAAAATTGAAGACAGAAAAGGGAAAGCTTTCCCACATCCATGCAAACTTTCCTTTGTTGAGAAAAGCTGAGATCTACCTTTTAGGTGTTCATGAGAGAAATATCAGTATTGTTGGTGGGTTGCTGAATTGTATTGCACATGTGGAAGAGCTAAAACTAGAATTGAAGGATAACAAGGTCATGCACTTTACCCCTCTTAATTTGTTTTTTGCACATGTTAGTTTTGTTTTCTTTATGCACTTCTTGCACTAGTTGATCTTCGAATTGATTAGATATGTGTATTAATACCTTTATGCCGACCTCCTTTTGTATAAATTCAAAGTGGTGTGTTATGATATGTCATATATTCATCTGATACCGGTATGACAACTTTATAAGATTACTTGGTAATTTACAGTACAATAACAGGTTGATGCTTTACTTGTATATTCCTGACATGTGTTTGATTTTTACAGAAACATGATTACCCTAAACCTATCTTGTTGGAATCGGAACAAAGATGTGCCAATATTTTCTAATTTGAAGCACTTGAATGTGACCCTTTAGTTTCATAAGCAGGATTTTGAAGTTGTCACCAGGATGCTCCATAATTGTCATGTTCTAAAATCATTGAATCTTCATCATTATGAGGTGCATAACTGTTGAGAAATAGAAGATTTGACTCAGATAATCATCATAGGCATTTTAAGGAACAAAATCAAGCTAGCATCATGCAATAGCTGTCAAGCTAAATATAGTACTTAGCAAGATTTGAGTATCTACATTTTCAGAAATTGTAATTTAGGTAAGTAAGCAACAGCTACAAGAATTGTAATTTAGGCAACTAGGCAACGGCTACATGACCTCTCCTCAATTATAAAGAGGCATGATATGCATTGTAAGATCAGAACAATTTTATAATAAAAATTTTCATCGTTTCAAACTTCCAGATGGTATCAGAGCAACTTCTGTACCAGTAGTCGGTACAGAGCAACAACCCCCAACAACAAAATACACCCTGGTATACTTTACCAGAACCACAATGGTAAAAAAAATCCAAGTTGATGCCAATACTTCTCTAAAATTAACCCCCATGCTACTCAATGGCAAAAAATTATCAGTCGTGGTCCAAATCAGTGATTATTTCACTCAAGGGCAAAGGCAAATACGGGTTCGTCACATGCAACAAGAAAAAACCCGACACAAAGAATGGGAGATCTATGACAATCTGATAATGTCATGGCTCCTAAACTCCATGGAAACAGAAATCAGCGAGCTTTTCATATATGGTACCGAAACCTCAGCAACAATATGGACTGCAATCAAACAGATGTTTGGTAAGCAAAACAATTTTGCCCATATCTTCTAAATCAAACACGACATCACTCAAATCAAACAAAACCAGAAAGCCATAACACAATACTTTGGGGGCAATGAAAGCAAAATGGGATGAATTAGACATCCACCAATCCGATACCTCAGATCCCGAAAAAATCAGAGAGGAAAAATCAAGATCTAACCTTTTCAATTTTTAGCAAACCTGGACTCGAGCTATGAGCAAGTTCGGCAACAAATCCTCTTCGGAGCCAACCTCCCTTCTCTTGATTCCATCATTGCACTACTGCAACAAGAGGAATTAAGGAGGAATGCCATGAATTCCGACCAACACCCAGCCGGCAGCCTTGAGAATCAAGCTTTTCTCACCTACAACAAATCTCAAAATCCTTCTTCCCAAAAGCGTAAGGAGACTCAATCAAGCAGTTCTGAGAGCTGTGAGTGTTGCAAGAAAACCGGCCATACACAAAAATGGTGTTGGTTTCTTCACCCGCATCTCAGGCCAAAGAAATGGAATTTTTTTAGATTTATTGAAAATCGCTGTTTTTTATGGTCCAGATTTGTTGAAAACAACGATTTTCAATAAATCTAAAAAAATAGTAAAAAAATTCAAAAAAATGTAAAATTTGGTCTCCAAACACATATTAATATGGAGAACAAGATGAATGGTTTGGATCGACCGTTAGGATTTGAAAACTCGAATATAGAGCCGTAGCACGATAACAACCCGTGATATGCATAGTACCATAGACTCACTTTTATAATATATATAGGGATCCAATTACACTATTTTATAGTGACATATCTTGACACTATATGTTTATAAGTTATTTTTACTATTTCAATGTTCAAATAGTCAATCCAAAACATTCCACATGATTTCCATATTAAAATGTGTTTGGAGACCAAATTTTATATTATTTTGAACTATTTTAGTATTTATTAAGATGTGTACAAAATTGTTGTTTTGAGACAATTTTGGACCATTAAGAAACAACAATTTTTAAAAATTCTAAAATAAAATAGTAAACAATTGAAACCTATATATTGTTATTGGTTATATATATGCATAGGTGCTCTAACTTTGAAGTTATTCTGGTACCAAGTACTTTAATTAGTATATATGAAATTAGGAGATCAAGTTGATCTTTTGATCTAACTTTGTTTTATTAAATAAAACCTGATAAAATATATCCAGGAAAACACTGTAATTAAATTAGATGATATCTTTATTATAAAATATTTAGTAGTATTTGAAAGTTAGCAGCAACTTTATATAGTAAAAATAAATTATAGAAAAATAATGCTAGCTAGCAAGTTGATGAGTTTACATTGTTCCATTTCAAATTAGGAATTGGATTTTAATTGCTAGAGTAATATGAGCTACTTGTTGATAGGTACAAATTAATTGCTTCATTGAGAAGAATTATTATTTATTTATAAATTAGAATCCATCATGATTCATGAATGATAAAATAGTTTCACAATTCTAAAAATACTCTCAGGCCTGTTTGGCAGCTCAGTAGGAAATAAGAATTAAAAATTTTGAACTGAATTTTACTATTCACATGGGAAAAAAAATCAGTCTGAGTAAAATTTTTTTTTCCATGTAAACAGTGTTTTCGGAATTACTGCTAAACAGGACTTTAATATTCACCCGTCCGTATCCACTCTATAAACAGGTCTAGATCCTCTAAGGTAACTCAAACTTTGAGTTTGGATCGGGACCTCCGATTAGAGTCTGAATCAATTCATTCTAAGTTTATTTTTAGAAATAATTTCACTTAAATTCAAAGCTAAAATTACAAAATGAAATCATTATATTTTATCTACATTATTTTACGTGCATAAATATTAGCATTTAATCTTTATAATTTTAGAGATAAGAAGTATGAAAAAACAATTGTAGAAATAGTCTATATAAGGAAGTTTTATAAATTTTTCATGTCCGTAAAAAAGATTCCAAATATCTAGTATTACTTTTTGTGGCTTTTTAATATATAAAAAAATACTATTTATTATTATTTTTATTATGTACAAGAATATTAATTTTGTTTTTGTTATCAAATTTTATGTAGTATTTGATTAGTTGTTGAATTAAAATCCAATTAGCTATTTTATTGCTCTATCCTAACGGAAATCCGAGATCCGATAACCTCGTATTTGCTGCAGTGCCACTGGTACAAAAAATAGGAGAGCAAGAAGTACAAAAAAATAAAATTTTTATAAGGTAATTTATAAGTTGTTTTATATATTTAATTTTTATCATTTATTTGACCACTTAATCTTATAGCAAATAAACTCGAAACTTTTAAAAAATTTCATATACATGCATCACTCATAAAGTACATGAATTTCAATGGTTTAAATTTAGCATTTGAAATTAATCCAATATATTTTTAAAATTGTGCTCATCAAACTCTCTTAGCAATCACAAAAACCCTATATATAATCCAACAGAATCGTAGTTATTCGCGCAGTCCGAATCCGTTTCGACTTTTGATCCGCCTGCCCGTTTTTGCCACTCGGCCCACAACTCACTCTTACTGCAGATCTCCATTGCTAATCAATGGAGACAAAATGATTTGCTTCCCCACTACATGCACGAACGTTAGAAGAAACACCAACCCCATAAAAATTAACCCCAGTCATCGTGGCCCACCGTCATAGAAACAATTTTAACTTCGTTTCGTGCACCAAGAACTTTAAGAATCTCCATTCTCCGACAAAATCGACGCTCCCAAATTCAAATTCCAGATCAGAAGCTTTCCTTCCTCTCCACTTCCAGTCTCCATCTCTCAATTCTTACCCCGCCACTCCCGAGTGCTCGCAAAATGGCCGACGAAGAGGGGCAACTGATCCTTTCTCCTCAGTCATCTGACAGGAAACAGTTGTCGAAAGCGATGCATCTACTCTACCTGGCGTTCCGATCGGAGCATTCAACGAATGAGGGTTTACTCGTTGAGCGGGAATACCTCCTTCAGTTGATCGAGCTCCGCAACGAGCAGTGGACCCGACATGTCAGTTTGCTTGAGTCGCGTATTGAGCAAGTTGGTTTTCTTCCCTTCCGATTTTTATTTTCTAATTTGTTAAATAAGTTGAAATTTGGAGATCTAGAGGTAGGTTATCGGTTTACTTATTGGATGTTATTTTAAGTTCAAGTGTTGTTTTGGAGGAATTATTGCATTAAGAAAAACCTACTCAAAACCCTAATTTTAGATTGATAAAGGGGTTGTTGTCCTGGTAGATTTTTTGGAACTTAGCCTTTGTCAATTTAATAATCCTCATTATCCCAGCAGTAATACTAATTTCAGTATTTTGAAGAATCTCATGGTCATAAATTTGAAAGTTTGGTTCCCTCCAATTCTGATTCTGCATTCACTTATACCCTTGTATTTGACAAAATTTCTTCCTTAACCCTGTAAAGGAATTATACTTGTTAAAATGAATAGTTTAGGACTTCTGATATCACCTTTTAATATTGTAGGAATGGTACTGTGCAATGTTTTATACAATATTGCTTCTTAAACAACCTTTAGGGTCTCTCTAATTTATATTTATACCTTGAAAAAGGGAAAATCTAGACAGAATCAAAACTACTGGTTTATTGCCAAATTTCTAGACTCTATGTAGACTTGTAGAGGTAGCAAGTTGGTGGGTTGATTTTTTTTAATCAAACACACGCATTTTAGGATTCTTTTGAGGTCAGATCTCAAGCCGCTTGGGTTGGCTCTGAAATTTTGGTCATTTAATGCACAATTATTTGGGTTTTGAACACTTAAAAGTTTTAGGTGAGGTCAGATTTGTATTTTGGTCTACTTCGCGTTCAATTATATATCTAAATTCATATTGGGTCGTTGACTTAAAAAATAGGTTATATTTAAGATTTGGCTCATTGAAATTTTGGTCATTTAATGCACAATTGTTTGGGTTATCTGGTCTATTGGGGGTTGTCATCATTTCATGCATGCTTTCAGGTTTTGAACACTCAAAAGTTTTAGGTGAGATCAGATTTGAATTATTGTCTACATCTCTTTCGATTATATAAATTCAGGTTGGGTCATTGACTAAAAAATCAGGTAATATTTAAGGTTTGGGCTGGTTTATAGGCCAGGTATGATTTTGCTGGTTTTAGCTCTTAGGCATGGCCCATACCTAAATTACTCGTTTGTCATCCTATGGATGACTTCCTATATAACTTCAATTTATATATGCTTGCTTTTCTTGTTGATGAAAGATGAAAGCTCAGGAGATGAAAGTGCAGAACTACAATGCTGCAAAGCTTGATTTTTTGGTAGATGCCAAAGAAAGGAAAGCTATATCTTACAAGGAGTATGCTGGTATGTATCTCTTTTTTTTTATGTTTAGCTCATTGGTTATTTTCTTTTAGTGGGCTATAGTTTCTCAAATTTCTTCTAACTTCTATTACAATGACAAATTGACGTTTAGCTGGTGGCCATTAAACTTGGTACTGAAAATTTCTCTTTTTGACTTGCTAATGTTGGTAGCATTTACTACGTGTATACTGAAGTATTTGGAAATTACTGATGGTTTTTTGGATTATCATTGGTTGTGGAAACTTGTTGTCATATCAGTCAAATTATCTTTGGTGAAATTTCAAGTTCTGATGAAGTTTATTTGTTGGTTCATTTAGGTTGTGTCAACTTTTAGTTGAGATCATTTCATGTTATGCTAAGTCATTTTCTAGTTTGTCTAGTTTCAGGTTCGAACATTTTGGGTCGGGTCTTTATGTTTTGGTTGGGTCATGTGAATGTTTTGTGTCAATTGGATCATTAAGTAAGGTCATTCTGGGATTATATTCTACAAACTTGTATTAGACTTGCAATTTTCTGGCATTGGTTCGGTTTGTAAGTTATGCAGCTTGGGTTTAATTAGGTGGGTCATGTTCTGTTTGTGGATCAGTTGGGTTTCAGCTTGCTCAGGTTTGTGTGTAATCAGGTTCTTGTTTGGGATTGTAAGTCCTGATATGTTTCCTTCGGCTCTTAATGCAGTTTGAGTGGGTTCTGGTTGGGATTCGTCAGATTAGTGTAATTTGTGTCTGGTAGTGGCCCTTGGGTTGTATCAGATTTTTGCAAGTGTTATGATAAAGGTCTGCTAGTATTACATTTTATTTGTATGGTGCAGAATTAGCCGAAACTGATTTGGAGGATGCTCATACTCTCATAGCAGCCCTTCGTGCTGAGATCAAGGATCTAAAGGTAATTCCTTTTAATTTTGTATTAAGTTAATGGAAAAATTGTTCATGCTAACCTGGGAAAGTTAAGTCCACTAAAACTATAATCCAGATATGATTGAGACACTAGTGAGTGGAAATTATAGTAAATAATAGCCAAAGTAAACATCAGTAAGTACTTGTGCTACCATGTATGGATTAGGTACATACTTGTGCTTTAAACCATTTTTCTCAAGATATTACCCTCTTGAAATGTCATTTTACCTTATGCTAAGTATTATTATTTGTTCAACATAAAATACAGAGCAAACTGAGCAACGGAGAGATGTTACATCCAAGTGGTGCATGCGACAGCACTGAACTCAAAGACCTAAAATTGGAGATTAGGAAATTGAAGCATGCATACAAAACCCTAAAATCAGAAAAAGAAGCCCAACTCTCAGAAAAGGAAAGCCGAATTGATTCCCTTGTTTGTGAAAAGGACTTTGTCTGGAATCAATTAAAGGATATGGAATCTGAGTATGTTGCCACCCTTAAGTCAAAGAACAGTGAACTGGGTAAGTCCAATGAGGCAATCGGAATGCTTAAAAAGAATCTAGAAGAAATGGAGGTATCTATTTTGGAGAAGGATAGCACCATCTCTAAGATGAAAGAAGAAATGTCAGCGTCCATTTTTGAGAAGGATGGCACAATCTCTCAGCTGAATCAAAATTATCAGGCCTCTATTTCCATGAAGGATGACATGATCTCTCGATTGAATGAAGAAGTCGAGAATTTGAAGAAGATGTCAAAGGAAAAGGATCAGATGATTTTTGGGCTACATGCTGATGTGGCAAAGTTTGCTGCTCGTGTGGGCCCTTCTATATGTAAGGCAGTGGATAGTGGAACAAGTAGGACACTAAGGAATAGTATGAAAAGAGCACGTGAAACAGTATCGTGGGCCCAGCCATCAGCAAACCAGAGTGTCGGTGTAAGTGGTAGTTCTGTTTAAAGTAAGGAAGAATTTTTATGAAACATGCTGACATTAATGATTTAGAGGTTCAAGCTGACTAAACATGATTATCCTAACTTTTGTATATGAGATTCATATTATACATTATTTATTTTTATTTTCTTCAGGGGCAGCATCAACATTCAAAAAGGTCACAGGGAAGTGCTTCCGTTTCTACTGCAGAAACTCCAAGGTTATTTTCATCAAATTTCAAGGTCCCGAAATTGAAGAATACGACAATCACCTCTGGAACTAAAAATGCTCATCCAAAATAATTAGTGATGATGTATTTGTTATTCTGTTGATAACATTGACACTTAGGTTGTGATCTACAAAGGAAGAGGGAAAGGGAGAGGCCAGAGTATACACCATGATTTGGAAGTTACCAAATTTGGAAGTCTGTATATAAAGTTCACGTCCTCTCACTTCCCTTCCCTTAGGGTTTTGCCATATCTCTTTGGCTAGAAGACATTGGTTAGAATGTTTTTGTTGTTATTTACTTGTTATGTGATTTCCTAATGGTACTAAATGTACTTGTCAATTAGATTGTCTGAATACTTTGTAATTTTTATGTTTTTTCTGTGCATAGCCTTGCTAGTTGCTTCTATTTAATGTGTTGGTGTGTTGCCTTGCAAAAATTCATATAGGGCCTTTAATCTCTAGTAGGGTTATATTTGGATGAGATTGTTTATTAAAAGTTCAATTGGAAACTCATATCATATGCTGGAATAACATTAATAGATACATTTAATCTCCAATTGATTTGTGGAAGAAACATGCAATTGTATCTCCTTTTATAGTTCTTTTTCTCTAATAAGCTTGTTTTGTTCTTCATGACACATAGGAGTGCTTTCTGAAAAGCTATGTAGCTCTTGTTAAGGTTCAAGGTGAGATTCTAAGTACAACAGTAGAACACTGCTCTTTTGTGCTTTAGTTTGTTTTATATATTTCATGGTTTTTCTAAAGTCTACACAAAGGGTAGCTAACACGTTTCCGTTTATTTCACATGTTAGGCTATCAGCAAAAAATCAACCCTCTGAAAAGGAAAAATCATTGCATCTAACAAGAAAATAATTATTATATTAAAAAGAAATTAACCCAAACATTGTAATTGGAGTGATTTTATGGTACTATGCACATTGCATAGTACATATGAGTCCGTACTACAGATAAATATTTTTATTTTTAAAATTCTAACGATCGATATGAACAGTTCAACATGATTTTTCATGTGAATATGTACTTATAGATTGAATTTTACATTTCTTTAGAATTTTTTTATTATTTTTTAAGATAGGTAGAAAATCACTTGATTTGAAAATAATGGACCATCCAAAACAATGATTTTCTACCTATGTTAAAAAATAGTAAAAAGAGTGATTTTTTAAGTATATATTCATATTAAAATCATGTTGAATGGTTCAAATTGACTCATCCATGTTATGCATAGTAAAATAGACTCAAGTGTCCTTGTCTCAGAACAATTTCAACACTTGTTTAATTCTTTTTGAAACTAAGCATGGATTTGACAATTTTTGTATGGTTAAGTGCCAGCATCCCCTAATCTGTCTGTATAGAATGGAAGCTTGAAATGAAATTTCCATGGCGAAGCTTCCTTTCTTCTTGTTGCAATAATGCTTTAACAAACTCTCTTTTCGCTTTTCGTTTTTATCTTCTTTTTTTTTTTTTTTTTTTTCTTTTTTTTGAGGATTATTAAAAAAAAAAAGAAGCGCTGGCATCTTTGTGCAACACGTGGTGTGGCCATTCGTGCGACTGGGTAAAGAAATAATTGTGCCTAATTTGCTGCAAAAATCGCTTTGATAGGAATAAATCCTAATTCAAGTTGATGATCAACCTTTTGGGTTTGTATAGTAGCCTCCTAATGAAATTAAAACAAAAATAAAATTAATTCAAACAAATAAAATTAGTAAATAAAAAAAATAAGTAAATTGAAGATTTATTTTTAAGTCATTATCGAAATATTTCTAGTATTTATTATTTTAGGGATTCCTTGCGTAGTGATCAATACATCATTTGTAAAAAAAGGAAATAAAGTTCTTAGAAAGGAATTGTTGATAATATACATTACCAAGATTTGATCAGTTAGTTTAAATTTTGATTGATAATATACATTACAAGTTGTTCTAATTCTATCATTAATTCTATATTTTAAATTGTTTGATACAAGCCTAAACGACTTATAAATTAGGCCGAATTTGATAAGCTCCTCGTTTGAATAGTATTTCAAAAGTACCAAATAAATGTACTATAAAATTAGGTGGTGCTATTACAACAATGAATATAATTTTTAATCGGAGAAATAGAGTTCATTCAGAAAATATTAGATTATTTTATACCTGCATATTTCCATCGGTTGGATTAAACTATTTTTTATCTAACCCATTACATTTATGTTATAATATAATATAAAACATGATAATATTTGTTATTATATGCAGCCGATAAAAAAGCTCGTAGCTCGTGATTAAAAAAAAAAATCATAATTAACTTATTTGATTGAAGTTCGTTTCATAACGAATTAAATCAACTCGGTTCAAAATCGGTTCGAATTCGACTCGAACTAAGTCGGCTCAGTTTAAAATTGATTTGGTTTGGTTCACAATTGGTTTGGCTCGGTCTGAAACCTTCAACTCTTCTGGTTCACCTCCGATTCGCCTCAATTCAAACTATTAACAAACCTAATCGAACTAGACAACTAGTTTGAATTGTACTGAATCGAACTCGAACTCTTCTTTTCAAATGATTGCCAAGCAAACCCTTATCTTTCATCCAATTCGAAAGAGAGACAAAGTCACAAGAGAGCACTAGACAAATTCAACCAAAAGCAGGTCAAGAAGAATAATATGTAAAG
Source organism: Carex pumila (assembly GCA_033356055.1). Classification (NCBI taxonomy): domain Eukaryota; kingdom Viridiplantae; phylum Streptophyta; class Magnoliopsida; order Poales; family Cyperaceae; genus Carex; species Carex pumila. The sequence continues at coordinate 264,195 of JARJHM010000239.1, forward strand.
AACTTAATTATTTTTATTAGAGAAATTATTCTCTAAATTTACAAATATTTATATCTTGTATAAAATATTTATTATTATTTTTTCTCATTAGTAATAAGAAAGTTCAAGTCAATCATTTTGTTGAATAAATAAAATTATAACTTTTATAGTTTTAATTTTAATAAAATAAAATATAGCTATTTATATCATCCCATATAAATACTTTTTACATTTAAAAAAAAATCTGAATATAGATAGGAGCGTCACTTTATAACCGGACTAATTCAGCTTAAGTTGAAATTTACAGATTTGTTTAATATTTGTATAAATTCTGATCATTAAACTTTCGGTTATTTTAGGAAGGAAATTTTTTAAATAGAAATTGTTAAATTGAGATGTACAGAAATAGAAAGAATATTTTATTTCTTACAAATATAAAAAGATTTGATTTATTGAGTCCGATCCAAAGATTTGAATTAGAGTTAGACTAAATGGTCCAGATCCACTATTATTTTCTTTTTGCTTTTTTAAACGGTAGGAAAAAAAGAATATAGGTGGCACATTTAATCAAGTTAGAAGTGAATCGGACTTATTAAGTCAAATGTGTGTGTTTTTTTTAAATCCAGTCATATCCACTATTTTTGCATAATTAAAAAAAAAAAAAGATTGCACTAGGCATATCCAATTTTCATTTGATTTTTTGTGGCAGCCATATTCAAATTTTTTTTCATCAATATCTAATTTAAAAAAGAAAAATAATAAATAACAGTAGATTTGAACAATTGAGTCTGATCCAAAATTTTGGATCTATCTATAATTATTAGAAATCTACTCTTTATATTTCCGTTCATCTTAATTTAATAATTTCTATAAATAAAAAAATTTCCATTCAAAGCATAGATATGAATAATAATTGTTCATCCAGTAACTTCATAAAAATAAAAATAGATATGAATAATAATTACTGAATTAGACATCCACAATTTGGCATGACGGCAGCAAAACCAAGTTATTTTAGGAAACAGAAGAGAATAAATATAACATATATATACGCAGGGTTCAGGGTAAAGTAGACAAAAAATAAAAGAAACCACGGTTCGCAATTGTTTCTTTACTTTCCCGATCTATCCTTCTCTCGCCCGCTTCCGCTTCCGCTTCCGCTTCTTTCGTTTTCGTTTTCGTTTTCGCTTTCGCTTTCGCTTTCGCTAGCTGTCGTCGCCGCCTTTACCATGGGTCGAAAGGACGAAGCAAAACCCGCAAAGCCCTCGAAGCTCGTCGTCTCCGCCGTGCTCGCCTCCATGGACAACCCTACCAAATCAGGCAAGGGCGCCAAGTCCTCTTCTTCTTCTACTTCTTCTAAGCCAAAACCTAAAGCCAAATCCGCCGCTGCCTCTTCGTACTTGGACGATTTCGATCTTCCCCCGTCGGATGAAGAGGAAGAAATACCAATTGAATTGGATGATTCGAAACCCGTGGTTGTGGGTGGATCTAAACCTAAAGCTGGTTTGAAAGACAAAGAGGGTTACGTTCCTACAGGTAAAGAAAATAAGAAGAAAGAAAGAAAAGAGGAGATGAAAGCCATTGCTGCTGAGGTGGCGAGGCAGGAGGCATTGAAGGACGATCGGGATGCGTTCTCAGTTGTTGTGGGTGGGTCCCGCGCAAGCGCAAACACAGCAGATGCAGATGATGAATCGGCTGCAATGGATAACGTGAAGGATATAGTTGTGGAGAATTTCTCCGTCTCTGCCAAAGGAAAGGAATTGTTTAAGAATGCATCAGTCAAAATTTCGCATGGGAAAAGGTACGGATTGGTCGGCCCCAATGGCAAGGGCAAGTCTACCCTGCTCAAGCTTCTCTCTTGGCGCAAGGTATTGTTTATGTTAGTTTTGTAGCTAATTTAAAGTTTTTTTAATTGTGAATAGGAATTAGGGGTTATGGCAATTAGATAACTATACCTTGAAACCTAACATAGCATATATATCTAACATAATACTCAAATCTGCAACGTATAACAGAACATAGCTACTGACATCAACATAGAAACAGTTTTACAAAATAGACCCAAAAAAAACATGTAAATCACACAATTTGCATCTGCAAGTCTTCACTCATATTACCAACCACAAGAACTGTCTTTGTTCCATGCAAATGGGTTGTATCCGGTTCTCCCTCCATGAAAGTTGTAAGGGTATCCTTCACATCACAAGGAAGAATCAATTTTAGTTGAGAACTCATATCAAATTTCTGATTTTGAGCCCAAAACTTTGCCACTGCTAAGATTTTTGAACCTAGAACATGAATATTTTGTACCTGTCCACCTTGGAAGATTATTCGGTTTCTTTCTAACCAAATATTCCAAATAACTGCCCCTCTTATTAACTCTACTAAATTGGCATCTTTTAATTGTATACAATTGCCCATCTCCCATAAGTCCCCTATAGATCTCATATCAGAAACAAATCCATTGTACCTAGCTATCCACATCCAAATGACATGTGCAACTGAACAATTAACGAGCTACAGTTTCTAAACCTGAAAAAAAGACACAATGAGGATCACCAGACCAGCCTTTTTTAAGTAAGTTATCCCTCGTTAGGATTCGGTTTTGCTTTACTAACTAAAGGACAATTCTGATTTTTAAAGGTATATTTGCATGCCAAATACTAACAAAATTATTATTGGGTACACCCCCAAATTCCATCCACACATACATCAAATGAACAGTATATTTCAACTCTCAGACCATCTCCATAAGATCTGATCGTCATGATCATGCAATTTAAAATTATGACAAAGCTGTAACAGTTGACACCATTCTTTATGATAGACCCCTACCAATTGTCTCATAATTCAATCTCAAGACCATTACTGTGAATCACTTCAGAAACTAAAACATCCTGATTTTGTAATTGATCCATACCCAAGAAGTATTACCATATATGCTGATAGTCTTGTGTTTGTTTGATTGCTGATTTGCATTTTTAACCTGAAAGTAAATAATATATATATGCTTGTATTTTTTTTTTTTTTTTTTATTCCTTGATGAGCTGAAGTTGGTTGGGTGTAGGCTGTGGAAAAAAATCTCAAATTTATTTGTGTCAAATATCTGGGAAATTTTCTTGAAAATAAGCAAATATTTTGGTAACTTAAAATTTTCAACTGAATCTTAATAGTTGGACATACAAAACTGATAGTGACTAGACTTAAAATCTGATATCATTTCGAGTAAATTTATTTTTTCATTGGAATTAAGATTTCCCATTATTGTAAAGACGAGCTGTGTAGGAAGACAATGCATATACAGGAGGCCAAAATCATTATTTCCGAACTAACTTGTTGTTTGTACATATTTTTTACAACAGGTCCCAGTCCCTCGCAACATAGATGTCCTACTAGTAGAACAAGAAATAGTTGGTGATGATCGATCAGCCTTACAAGCAGTTGTATCTGCTGATGAAGAGCTCATGAAACTTAGAGCTGAGGCACAATCTCTCTCTGAGGCTGACGCTGATGATAGTGGCGACCGTCTGGCTGTGATTTACGAGACTCTCCAGATCAAAGGCTCAGACGCTGCTGAGGCCATGGCTTCAAAAATCCTTGCTGGTCTTGGGTTTACCAAAGAGATGCAAGCCCGGCCCACGAAATCCTTCAGTGGTGGCTGGAGGATGCGTATTTCCCTGGCCCGTGCTCTTTTCATGCAGCCAACTTTGCTATTGTTGGATGAGCCAACCAATCACCTTGATCTCCGTGCAGTGCTCTGGCTCGAGGAGTACCTTTGCCAGTGGAAGAAAACATTGATCGTGGTGTCGCATGACCGTGACTTTTTGAACACAGTCTGCAACGAGATTATCCACCTCCACGACCTCAAGCTGCATGTGTATCGAGGTAACTTTGATGATTTTGAGTCGGGTTATGAGCAGAAGAGGCGAGAGATGAATAAAAAATACGAAACTTATGAAAAGCAAATGAAAGCTGCAAGAAAGAGCGGGAGCAAGGCACAACAAGACAAGGTTAAAGGCCAAGCCCTGTCGAAAGCTGCCAGAGAGGCTGCAAAAAGCAAAGGCAAAGGGAAGGCTTCACAGGACGATGATGACCAGGCTCCACCTGAGGTGCCTAAAAAATGGAGAGATTACAGTGTTATATTTCACTTTCCAGAGCCAACCGAGCTGACGCCACCACTTCTTCAATTAATTGAAGTCGGTTTCAGCTACCCTAATCGACCTGACTTTAAGTTACAGAATGTCGATGTCGGCATTGATATGGGCACTCGTGTTGCCATTGTGGGGCCAAATGGTGCTGGTAAATCAACCTTGCTTAATTTACTCGCCGGTGATTTACAACCAACTGAAGGGGAGGTGAGACGAAGCCAGAAGTTGCGCATTGGGCGGTACTCTCAACATTTTGTGGATCTCTTGACAATGGAGGAGAACCCGGTTCAGTATCTACTTAGATTGCACCCGGATCAAGAAGGAAGTAGTAAAGCAGAGACTGTGCGTGCAAAATTGGGTAAGTTTGGTTTGGCAAGCCACAACCATTTAACTCCAATCGCAAAATTATCAGGAGGTCAGAAGTCAAGAGTCGTGTTCACCTCTATTTCTATGTCGAAACCACACATTTTGCTCTTAGATGAGCCGACCAACCACTTGGATATGCAAAGCATAGATGCACTTGCCGAGGCTCTGGAGGAGTTCACTGGAGGAGTTGTACTGGTGAGTCATGATTCCAGGTTGATTTCTAGGGTTTGCGAGGAAGAAGAAAAGAGTGAGATTTGGGTGGTTGAAGATGGTACAGTGAGGAGATTCCCGGGTAGTTTCCAGGAATACAAGGATGAATTAATGAAGGAAATAAAAGCAGAGGTAGATGACTGATGAGACTAGGCTTAAATTTATATATGTTTTTGTACTTGTAAGTTATCTATTTCGGGATATATTTACTGTTGTATGCTTAATTTTGTCGGCATGTGCTACGAATTTTGTTAGAACTTCAATTTGGAGATATATTACTTGGTGTGCTTTCTTTGTTATTCTCCATTCAATAAACTGAGTTCATGGTTATTTTTAATAATCATACTTTGCATTTTGCTGTATTTTGGATGTGTAACAGTTATCATACATGGACCCAATTTTGGTTCTTCCTGGATTCTGTTATAATGGTAGGGCTGGCAAGGTAAATTTTGTCATAAATCAATAACATTTATTAATTTGGGCAGTCTGAACATCAGAGGCGAAGCACTCTTGTACCATACCTCCTCAGTACCAGTTAGAGAAGAGAAATAGCATGTTATAATTTATTATGTAAAATAGCGTGAAACACAAAAGCAGTAAACAGGAAAATTATATGCAGCTCTTGCAGTACCAGCTGGTAAAAAACAGTAGAGCAAAAAGTAGAAGCATGATGTAAAAACCAAAAAGAAAAGAAAGATATCAGAACCAAGGATTACATTACTAGCTTTCAGTATTGATAGAGTGTATACAAGCATGACTAACTTTTCTCATGGGTTGTTATTGTGTTAATTTTACCACATACCAATTCATCAGGCTAAAAAAGAAGTCCGGATTAATTCTTGCTTACACACCATACGGGTTCTCTGATGTAAAATTTAATCAAATAAATGCCCATTTTTTTCCCCAAATTGCCAAGGAAATATATAACTGCAATCTGGTATGTTTATACTTGTGGCCTTGTAAGATGCCATTTTGAAATTAGAAGCAATACCGTCTCCACATTAACTAAATCAATAGACATTCAACATCTAGACCTCATCTTTATCTTTAAAATATTTCCAGAGGATTAAGAGAAGGATTTAACCATTTTCTGGGGCATCCTAGTTGACAAAGCAGGTTCCTTGAAGATGTATGAAAAAAGATTATGTCAATTAAACGGATATTTAATTAAAATTTTGCAAGCAAGATGAACATTTAATTAAACATTTTGCCTCAGTATGTATATAGAATGCCTACTGTGCCCCTTGCCTCAAAAGTGTATTATTCAGTTTTTGTCTGGACTTACAGTTCTTTTCCTCATGACTGTAGGAAATTTTGTAGCACTTGCAGTTCTTGTTTCTTATTGTTTGCTCTCTTGATTCTTTTTTTAATTTTAGCAAGACAACTGAACTAGCTTGTTTGACAAATTACTTGAATGGATGCAAATATATACTTTATGGGAACATCAATTTTAGTAAGAAAACATATTCAGCTTGTACCATAATTCAGATTTTATCACAAATAAGACACTAGCAATTTTGACTATACTTGTACAATTCCAATTTTAAGTGAACTGGTACATGATTTTACACACCATAAGTCATTAATAACTGATACATAGAGTGTTTAAAAGTGAAACTGACACATATGGAACTAGAGTCGAAAAAACGTGCTATGCTATGTCATGACTAACACGCCGTGATTTTAGTTTCGCGCCGTGACTAAAATATCAAAGGATGATCACGCCACATGAGTCACGCCGTGACCAAACGTGCCTCGCGTTACTACTTGTTGTACCGTGACTAGATTTTTCACCTAACGTGATGTGTTGTGCCAAAGTTTCAAAATATGGTAATAGCACGAGACACGTGAGTTATGATACATAACTGACACACATGCCATGTCATTCTGTTTCGTTCTATGATAGAGCTGGCTCTGTTGTGCCATTTTTCCCACTCTATATATCTGAAACTGATTTTACTTCTTGTGCCAGTTTCACTTTAGTTATATGCTTTCATTTTTTAAGCAAAGTTCTCTAACTTGAAATTTTTAAAGTTGATGTTGAGAGAATTCTAAGATTGTCTGCTACCAAAATTAATTCCGGACTAGTTATATGTATTTTATAATTATATCAAATATTTTCTATCAGTCATTTTGTTATATTTAGTAACATCAAACATTGAATAATGGTATTATGAAGTTAAGCTCATTTTTTAATCTCAAGTTAAAACAATATGAGATCAAATAACGAATTTAAAAAATTGAGTTTAATCCATCTGTCTGCCAAGCTTTATTTATTGACCAGAGTCAAGTCAAGTATTGTTGCTGCTTCTGATTTTTGAAGAAGTAGATTGTGGTTGCTATATTGACCAGAGTCAAAGCCTCAACATCTACATGGATCAGGCTAATCTTTCCTTTTATGCTTGATCTAATTAAGGTAATCTTTTCTAGTTTTCATTTGTGAATTGCAATAGAAATGTCATACATTTTATGATGCAAATAAAAACTGGGCCGGTTGATTACCTCTCTGTGTATCATCAAATCAAGCAACTTATGATGGAGCTTCCTTGCTTTGAGATATCAAAATCAAATAGGATAGTTATGCTATTCTCTCAACTGTAATTCTTATTAAGGGATGAGACGGGACGATTAAGATGCTACAATTAATCTTAGCTTTAACCCCTTTTTTTAAGTGCACTTGACTAGCATTATAAACTGGTAGTATCATCCAATCTCACCTCTGCATGCTCTCGCTTGGGTTACAAGCTCACACAACTGAGTTTAGTGATTAGATAAGCACGGAAAGGCTATATAACTTGTTAAGGAATGTTTAATTTATCTTTATGGGATATATTAATATGTCTGACAAAACAGGACACGCTTCAATTCCCGTAAAATCAAAATTCCGAAGAGAAAGAACGCGACACTTAGAGAGAGATGGGATGCATGGGAATGGGATGAGCGTTGGTGTACGTCGTACAGAGAATGAGTGAGTTTTAATTTTGATTCCATAAAAATAATAAAACAAATATCAATTTCTTAAAAATGAATAGAAAATAATTCATTACATAGAAGAAATTGAAAAAAAATCAATTTCATAGAAGAATTAAAAAAAATAATTCAATAACATAGAAAGAATCATAAAAAATTTCAATTCATAGAAGGAATCAAAAAAGATTTCAGTTCCATAGAATGAATCGAAAAAAATTCAATTTTATAGAAGAAATAAAAAATATCTCATTCTTATACTCAGTGTAATAAAATGCAGTTCTATGCAACGCATATGCGGTGTTCGGCCGCATAAAATCTAATTATGCGGATTTAATATGCAGTTTCAGAATTAACCAAAACCGCAATACATTTTAAATATTTAATTTACTAACAAAAAGATCGATCCGAACAAATTTAAATTAAAACTCATGCTCATGAATCCAAATCCATTATTTGAGTTCGGGTCCAAAAATATTTAGATTCATGTTAAGTCCAAACCCATTAGCTGAGTTCAGACTCATTTAGATGACTCTTACAATGCCTCACAACTTCTTTTATAGACTGGGGAGCAGTTCAAATGTTCTCTATTGAAATTGTGGGACTAAGGTATATTTATTGTTCCGACACTGCATTGACTGACAAAAATTAAATTGGGTCGTCCGAATAAATTTGGGCTGATGCGTTAATATATGCTTTTGCTTTGACTGATTTGAGAAGCAAGTCAGTAACCATTCATTTTTTTTATGTTTTTATATTTTTAAATATTAATATATTCACATTCATGATTCATTATAGAGTTTGACTGCTACGAGTCCTCGAATTTATCCACATAAATAATAAAAGCATAGTAAATATTTAATTGAATTAAGGATGTTATATTAATATTTTACAAAAGAATTCGTATATATAATTCTGCATAAAAATCCGCATATGCGGCTGCATATTGTATATGTAATATGCGGTGGCCTTTCACATACCGCATAAAAACTGTATTTTAAAACACTGCTTATACTTTTTCCCTTTTTACTTGAATTGTGACGTATCTTTGAATTTAGATGGAACAGTCCCATCTAACTCAAATTGGAAAAATTATTTCACAATATTTGAAATAATATTTTTAAGTGAAATTAGATTGAAACTTACTTTAATTCTATAAGTTTGACTTTGGGTGAGTTGCACTTCAAATTGATATAATTATCAAATGTCTATAATTAGTGAATTGTTTTAGAGTGAGTCTATGGTACTATGCATATTACGATTTGGCACCGTGCTACGGTTCTATATTTGAGTTTTCAAATTCTAACGGTCAATCCAAACCGTTCATCTTGTTCTCCATATTAATATGTGTTTGGAGACCAAATTTTATATTTTTTTGAAATTTTTTTACTATTTTTTCAGATTTATTGAAAATCACTGTTTTTGGATGGTCCAGAATTTTCAGATCAAGTGATTTTCTAAATATCTAAAAAAATAGTAAAAAAAAATTTCAAAAAATATAAAATTTGGTCTCCAAACACATTAATATGGAGAACAAAATGAACAGTTCGGATCGATCATTAGAATTTGAAAACTCGAATATAGAACCGTAGCATAGTAACAACCTGTGATATGCATAGTACCATAGACTCACTTATTGTTTTATGCTTTTTTTTTTTTTTCAATTAATGGATCCAGTTATATTAAACTGGGCCTTGAGTTCAAATAAAAAATATATTAGAAGTATATGGTTTATATATTTTAATATCTGCACTTAACAATATTAATAAGTGATGCTCTTGATATAGTTTTCTTTATTAAGAATAAAAATTGAAATATAATTTTCTTCATTATGAATAAAGATTGAAAGATATATTCACAAGAGTATTTTTCATGTTCTACAACAATAAATTTTAAATTTTAAATTTTAAAAAAATGTGCAGAAAATTTGTGTTATTTGTATTATTTCGCATGAATATATATACGTCATGTCACTAGTCACTTCACATATTTTTAATAACTTCAGTAAGTTGAAAAATAAAAAATTATAAAATAATTTAGAAATTCAGAAAAAAAAAAAATAAATAAAGAAATATTTTGAGAAAAAATTATGTGTAATAAATAAATTTATTTATTGCAAACTGAGAAGCATGCAAAATTGCGTAAATTTTTTTTTTTTTGACATCCTATGTAATTTCGCTGAATCAAATTCACTCATGCTACTTTTTTGGGATCCATAATGACTTGAATAAGTTTGGAGGTTTTGAAGTGTGAAGTTTATGTTTCATAAACCATTAAAATTTATTAAATGAAGTGTGGAGTTTTGGAGGTTCATAAAATTCAAACTTATTTAAAATTCACCTTCTTTTCAGAATCTAATAATCCTGATTACTTGTGACTCATCTAATTAATTACATTGTCATGTCATGTCATAATCAAGTTAGTTCGTGTGGAGTCTCGTGACAATCGTGTTGATTATTATATGCTAGAAAAAAAATATATATGTACTGTATTAGTATATCTTTCGTTGGCTATTGATTATTATTTGATTTAACGTAAAAAAATAAGATTGTGAGTTTAGTATGCCTTCTTGTGTTTAACTAGAGGTGGAGTCAGACTTTCAAATTATGAAGGTTAAATGTGAATGGGGGTTAACCATATAAAATTTTCATGCTATAAATGATGGTTAATCTTATAATATTCATAACATTTTACTTTGAACTATACATAAAATCATATATAAATATAATTTTTTTTGAAATTAAATGGGAGTCAGTTAATCCCCATTCATATAGTGTAACTCCGCCTCTATGTTTGACACATATTTAATTTAAATTTTAGTCGTTCAATTAAATTTTTTATTAGTTCAAGTTCGAATTTGAGTTTGAAATATTTTTTATTGACTCATTTGAGCAGGACTTAAATATCTCGATATTAACTGTAATATTTCTTATTGATACTGAAATATTTAATTATCATAATTATATAAGATACTCACTTAGTTTTTTTTTTTTAAATATAAAATTTTCAAAATTTGATCGTAAAATTTAAATATTAGAAACTAAATAATATCTACAGAAAGAACAAATATTAGTTCAAGAAAATTGGAACATAAATATAAAAAATCCTAACTACTGAGCTCATTATACTCAATTCTAATTTTATTTGAATTGTATCTCCTTTAATTTATCATATTTTTATATCATAAAAATTAAATGAGCGAATAACACATATTTTGTTCCGAAACACCCTATTACCATAAACAATTTATATATTTTCTTCTAAATAATGTTTATTTATTATTTACTAGAGAATTTCATTTAAGATTTTATATCCGCGAGAATTTAATCTAATTTAATGCATTCTATGTGCAATGATATCCTGAGCAAATCTTTTGCTATATATAATATAGAATAATTATAACAAACCCCCCACTCTCATCCCCCCATTTTTCCCGCACTCTCTCTTCCTTAACTGCATATATTCCCCCACTAATTTCCCTAAAAGTTTCCTTTTATCCCCCCACTAATTATAAGAAACCCCCCACTCCCATCCCCGCATTAATTATGCATTTCTCTAATATCAATTCCTGCATTAATTATTCCTTTAAAAACAATCTCTGCATTAATTATACTGTTATCTAAAAACAATTTCCGTTAATAATGCTTATCTGTTAATTGATGTTAAAAAAAATATTTATCATTATTTCTGAGAAGTATTTATCCTTGTAACATAGAGTATTTATCCATGTAACATATAATATTTATCATTATGTCTGAGAGTATTTATCATTGATGTTTTACTGTAAGTTACAATTATGTCTAAGAAGTATTCATCTATGCAATACAAAGTATTTATCTATGTAACATAAAATATTTATAATTATGCATGAGAGTATTTATCATTGATGTTTTTACTGAAAGTTGCAAGTATGCATGAGAAATATTTATCCATGTAACATAAAGTATTTATCCATATAATGTAAAATATTTACCCATGTAACATAAAATATTTATCATTATGTCTCAGAGTATTTATCATTAGGTGAGGATATTGTTTATTTAATGGTCTCCAGTTGTGCGGGGATGATTCAAATTTTTTTTTTTGTGTGGGGACAATTAATGGATTGATTTATTCTTTCATAAATAGATATCATTGCATAGGGTTTAATACCTGACAAATTTAAGTTAAATACTTCGATGCTTCAAGTTAAATATTAACAGTTTTTTAAACACTCATTAATGATTGAGTGGTCCCCCCATGTTTAATGGTCCCCAGTTGTGCGGGGATGATTCAAAAAAAAAGAAATTTTGTGCGGGGACAATTAATGAATTGATTTATTCTTTCATAAATAGAGATCATTGCATAGGGATTAATACTTTGAAAATCGAGGATAAATACTTTGATGCTTCAAGTTAAATACTAATATTTTCTGCAGAGTATTAATGATTGAGCGGTCCCCCCATAACTTTTTTGGCAGTTAGTGCGGGGTTTTTTGCGGGGATGGACCTGCGGGGATTGTTATCAGCGTCCTATAATATATATTTCTTGATATATATACTAGATGTTCCAAAAAAAGAAGAGCTTAATTTTGTAAGGTAATAAATTGAAACTTCAGTTCAAGTTCTTTCCATTTCCATGTAAGCTTGAAATAAATTCGTAACTAGTGACTAGTGAAAGTCATTTCTGATTCGGTGCTAGATATAATAACAGGGAAAAGAAAAGAAAAAAAATCTTCAAGTACCGACCATAATGACAAATGAATGGTTTGGATTCGATTCGACGGGGACAAAATTTATAATTCGGATATAATTCAAAAATAATTCAGTATAACAAACAAACAAAAAACCCAAAAAAACTCCCCAAAAAAAATAAAAATAAAAGGTTTTTTTTTCTCACGAATAATTTGTGATTCGTATCAATAATAAACAATAAAAATAATTCGTGATTCCTATTTTATTTGTATTAATATGTGATCACTTGACTGCTGGTCAAAAGCCCAACATTTTTATTTTTATCCAAATTTTAAAATATTTTAATAAAAATAACCAGGTTTTTGAAAAAAAATTTAAAAATACCCAAAGTGCGGAAAAATTCCGCACTCCGGAATAAAAATTCGAAAGTGCGGAAAAATTTCATACCCCAGAATAAAATTGTTTAGACCTTTGGATTAAATTCAGCACGGATCTTGAAGCACCCAATTAATCCTCTCTCCCTTCTCTCTTTCTCTCCTCTCCCTCCCTGTCCGTGATTTTCCTGACTCGATCGAACTGCTCGAACCCCCTCTAGATGACCTCCGTTATAATATTGGTAAAGGCACAAAATTTAAATAGAGGGGTTATTGGTAAACTTAGATAATAAGGAGGGGTGTAATGCAAATAAACTTGAATTGTGTAAATTAATTAAGTAGAGGGGCCTCTATGCAAATCTGAAAATTTTGAGTTATTGTTATATCCCGAAATTTTAAATAAATATGAATCGTGCTAATTTAAAATTTTCACTCAAATTAAAATTTTACTAATTAAATCAAATGATTGTTTAGAAATTTTATTATCAATTTAAATGAATCTAAAAATTTTGAAATATAAATAAACTATGTAATTATGTATATTAAAATTTGAGATTTAAAAAAATAAAAAAAAATAAAGTATAGTACCTATAATAATTTATAATTATCCACGAGATTCATAAATCGAAAATTCGTTACAAGTTCGTAAAATTTAGAATAGAAAATTAAATAATTCGTGTAGAGAAATAAATAAATAAGAATTCTAATTAGGAGAATAAATATACAAAATTCTCGTACAAAAAAGATTATATAAAAGTTACAAATTTTGTTCATTTATGAATTATAGATATTTGATTTGATATATATATATGTACATACATACTACTTGATATCGAATTTTTCGGATTCTAAAATTGAATTATAAATACTTGAAAATATTCGTACAACATTATGGAAATTTTACGAAGTCTCGATTCGAGTTCTGAATTGAAGAATGATTTGTGAATAATTACATGATATGAAATATTAAACTTTGAAACTCATATATAGAAGAAAAATTTATAACAATGTTAATTAAAAAAATTATAATTGTTTGCTTCCGTCAGGTGCAATTCGCACCATATATATATATATATCAATCAATGAATCACTTGATTCTTTGAAAAATCTCCACCGTTCAAATTTTGATGCACTCCAGATCCATGCTGGATTTATTTCGAGGATTAATTGGGTGCTTCAAGATCCGTGGTGAATTTAATCCAAAGGTCTAAACAATTTGATTCCGGGGTGCGGAATTTTTTTACAATTTAGGTATTTTAAATTTTTTTTAAAATCGTGGTTATTTTTATTAAAATGTTTTAAAATTTGGGTAAAAATAAAAATGTCGGGTCAAAAGCGGTGAAATTTAATTGTGAAAATCAGATATTTTTGAAGTTGTTTATTTATTATTGTTGTTTTGTTTTAATTAAACAAGGATCCGCATGCTGTTGTCTGGCGAATTCTGAAATCTCATGTGCGACAATTACTCAATACACAGAGTGCCCATTTGACAATATAAATCATTGTTCGACGGGATGGGTCATGGGTGGCCTCATAGTCCATAGATGATTCTTATTTACATCTTCAACATTAAATTTTTTGAAAAATCATACCATCAAATCGAATACCAACTGTTGCAAATGGTACAGTAGTGATAAATGACTCGTCCCATCGTAAAATTGGCTTTCAATTGAACATCTTGGGGCCACTTAGCTTGGGATGCAGATGCCCACAAATGCAATGAAAGTAAGAAACCATGAAAATAAACACGCACATGTAAACTCAGACAACAAGTACAAAGAACAGGTACTTAAACATGAATAAAAAGTAGTAAACTATTTTTTTCCCTCACAAAAATAAGTAATCCATCTTTTGTCATTCTATTGATCGGACTATATCAGAATTCAAACTAAATCTATGTTCATGCTAATTTTCATATCATGTTAATTGTTTTGAGTATTAAGTTGGAGGTCCACTCAACTATTTAATATTCACAAAAAAAAAAAATTCAATTTAAATTGTAATGTTTCAAACAGAGAATATTATATTTGCTACTATATCAAAAAAATTATTTTCCAATATCATGTTAATTTTGAATTTCTATGAATCCAGATGTGAAGTCAAAATTTTGAATTTGGATTCGTCTTATTGAATTCGGAATAATCCGGATTTTTTTTTTAATATTCGTGTCAGAACAAAATTGGACGGTGCGGATATAAACTAAAAAAAATAATAATTCGTGTCAGAATATTTTACAATTAGTTGATTTAGACCGTTTATTTAACTTTGCACGAATCTCAAAGCACACATAATACTGGCCCTAGGGGTGTAAATAGAGCGGATATTATCTAATTTTATCTGGATTCGAATCCAAAAAATTACTTAAATTATCTTATCCGTATCCGAAAAATTATAACGGATAAGGATACGATAAGATTTTTAACTATCCATAATTATCTGTATCCAACCATTTACACCCCTAAACCACAACAAATGTACTATATATTCTTAAATTGATCTATTAAACTGCATATTCATATCTATAATTTATTAAACTGCATATACATATATATTTTGATGAATAATATAACACTATGACATAATTAGTGACTAATGTTTTGATAATATGATATATATTTTGTAACCAGCAAACTTATTATGAAAAATATTAGATCTAATTTATGAATGAAAAATTATATCTAGAGGTTATTCTTTACTAGAGTATACATTAGTAATTTATCTTTAATTATCTGAGTTATATTCATATACAATTCGTATCTGTAGCGTTTAATATCTGATCTATATTTGTAGGGGCGGATTGACATCAATCATATTGGGGTCTTTGACCCGCATTAATTTTTAAAAAAAAATTTCTATGTTATTTTTTATATATTTTTGGGATCCGAATCTGCTGCTTTTCTGTGAGAAAAACAACATCCTACTTTCCCTCATCTTGATCGTTGAATTTTATTGTACGGTTTGGATTGTTTATTCTATTATACTAATATTTTTAACCTGCCCAAACGAATCTCTTTTCCCGTGCCTCTCGCAAGTTTTTCCCGTGCCCAAATAAGGGGAGACGAAGAGACTCCCGCCTGATTAATAACGCCTGTCGGAGAAAGAGAGAAGAGTAGCGTGCTGAGCAGGAGGGCAAACTAAAAAAGGATTATAATACAATAAATGAAAAGAAGAGATGATTGAAAATAATCTAATCCATTGATAAAATTTGAATGACTGAGATGAAAGAAGAGTAGGTTTCTACTTTTCTCTTAGAGAATGTTTCAATATTTAATCCCTTGTTGATAAATTATTGGAGAATGTTCCAATATTTATCAGTCTTAATCATTTTATATGAAAAAAAAAATTCAAACAGAAAGTCTTTCAACTCAATTTTAATAGATATTAAATTTTGAACATAACACTTCTTCTGAGAACAATATTTTAATTATTAGGCTAGATGCAAATCCAAAATTTGTAAGAAGAGATAAAATATTCCCCTTTAGAATTTAAGATTATGAAAACCCAGAGATTTATGTTATACACATATTTTTGTTTTATTACTCAGAAAGAAACAATTTGATTGCCTGTATTTGATGATTTACTAGATAGTGGTACAGTGCTAGTCTGATTTTCACAAAACTAAACAAGATTGTAGTAATAATAGTACCAGTGAATATTTTTACTGTACAACCACATCATCTTGATTTATTGTTTATTCCTTTGAGATCAGATTTCTCTCACTATTATTAAATCTGCCGTATATATATTATGTAATCCATAAGTCTCATGTATCCGCCCTGCCTATATCAGCCGCCACTGTGCGTCTGTCAGTCTGTGCTTGCCTATTACAAGCATGCCCAGATTGATTGAAACTTGAAACTTCGATCGGTATATTGATTGAATCATCTCCAAACTCAGTTGGAAGATCCTTCCAGTATAGGGATGGTTTCCACACTCAGCTTCCTTTATAACCTCCGATATATCCGCCACCACTCTCTTGCTCCCTTCCTCTGACAGGTGTACCCCGTCCCTGCATCGATCATCAATCCATTAAACATTTTCACATGACATCAGAGTACTCCTTGCATACTTTATTTGTTCGATCTAATTTGCTAAGGATAGTACTGTTATACATGAAAATGAAATTAAAATACACATTAAAAGCACTGAACATGCACACTGATAAATATCCAAATTAAATAGCTAGGAGACAACATCACCTTGTTGCATTACGAAGCATCTCCTCATTCAATGGAGGGCAACCGAGGAAAATAATGCGTATATTTTCGGACAGACTCTACAGAGGAAGCAACTGGTTGTAGTAAAGTTATTCACAAAAGCATATGAAAATACCAATAAACGTAAAACCTCAACCTTACTGCTACATTTAAGGCGGGGAGTTTCATGTATATCTCTCAAAAACTTTGAAATTACATATTTTCCTCTCTAAAATTCATATACAACAACAATGATAAATTTACCCTTCTAAATTTCAAAAACTCACAAATTTATCCATTTTATTGTCTTTTCTATTAAAACTCATTTTAAATCTATAAAATACCAATTTTACAATTCATTAAGAAAAATAAAAAAATATGTAGCATGTCCAGAAAAATGACAATCTTATATTTGGTTGGTTTTTTAGGACAAATGAGTCATTTCTCCACTACTGACACTTACACAAACATATACCTAAATGTTAAAGTGCATGCATCAAAAGTAGAGAAATAAATCATCCAAGCTATCTTATGGACCAATCTGATAGTAATTGTTAAAAGCAGTTCAGTCTTATATCAGTTAGTGCAGCTCTTGAAAATAAATTAAAGGGAAAGAAAATCAATACTTTTAGATGTAGTGCAATCTTTTTCATGTTCTCAATGTATTCCGTAAGAAGAACATGGGGACCAAGGCCAGACGGGTGAGGTCCCATCGAGTCATTGCCGCCAAAACATACAATTACCAACGAAGGCTGCACCGGTGCATCCTAAGACAAGTATGAAAATGAAAATCAGAACCGGTACATTTTTTAGAGGTTGCAAGATCTAACCCGTCCCAAATCAGAACTCACCCTTTTTAAGTTTTTGAAAAACAATGACCCGAAACACAAACTGACCCAACCAACCTAAACCAAACTATGCCTGTAACTCGAAAAGACCCAAAACCAAGCTGGTTTGAAACCAGAGATGATGTCTTGCTGACTAGGTCCAAATCCAACTTGTGACCTAATAAACCCAAAAAAAAAAACCAACTGCGACTCCAAAATCAACTTGTTTGAAAGCCATAATCCAAAGCTGTCAAATGAATAAGTTACTTTCCAAATTTTATTTGAATTTCAAAAATTAAACTTATTCATTTAACCGTGGTTCTACAAAATCCATTTAGATGACTATGGTAATTTAGCAGTTAACCTCCTAAAAGACCTCCATCAATTCTGGAAGTTTCAATTATCACTTGCAGTAAAGCATAATTTGCAGATCATCTCAGCACCATTCATTATTAATGGTACAGGACATGACAATATCAGCATATACACAATCAGGTCAAATTATTAATTTATTTGGTTGAAAACCCAAAATGCCTAATAGTAAGGTTTTAAGATGCTCAATCAAATCCGAAGGTTGTTGGTGTTTCACGGTGCTAATCGGAACCCGTTTAGGCTTAAGGTGCGGAATGACTATAGAACAAAAATTTCTACGGCCAACTTAAGCTCAGGATTAAACAGGGTATGTCATGAAACTTTTCAAGGCGGTCCACCTTCAGTATTTTTTTGGCATCAAAATTCAATTTAATCCTTTTACAGATCTACTTCATGATTGATTTCCAAAACTTTAATCTACTTACCAATTAAATAGATTAATATAACATATTTATACCTTGTTTCCAAATCACAGTTGGAATGCAGATCAAGTGAGAAGAGCGACATCGGGAATGACTCGTCTCGGAGCATCAGACGTCTGATATCTCTATCGGTTATCCACCAGGACTAACCAGAGAGCGGTTTATTTCTTTTGCCAAAAATACTATAAACCGTGGAATTCTGCAAAAACACTATTCATGGGAAAAAGACGAAAACCCGTAAACACCAATTTTCGATTACTCAGTTTTATCAATGAGCAAAACTGATATACCGCGAAATTCAGTAAAACAATATTCATCGATTCCGTAAATATACTCCATAACAACCCGTAAGATTATATGTCAACTACGTATAACTTTCTTTTCTCAACCGAAACACTATTTGGGAGAGAAACTGAGAAAAAGAGAAAAACCGATTCGATTCTGCACGAAACGATACGTGTGAATTAGTGATTTTTCTCTCTACCCCTCCACCCCTATTTATAGGGTTTAGGGTTAGTTGCCAAAAGACCAAAGTGCCCTCGAAGTTCGGCCTATTTACAAGATATGTCATTGAATGGATAAGGATGACATGTCATGTGGATAAGATCGATGACGTGTCATCTGGATAAGATCGATGACATGTCATGCGGATAAGGACGAATTTGAAAAGACCCGAATGCCCTCGGTCCAAACACAAATAATATTCGTGTAATTATTTTGAACAATTATATATATTTTTTCTGCTGTTGTTTGTTTCGGTATCGATGACGTGTCATCTGGATAAGATCGATAACATGTCATGCGGATAAGGACGAATCTGAAAAGACCTGAATGCCCTCAGCCCGAATACAAATAATATTCGTATAATTATTCTGAACAATTATATTTCTTGCAGTTGTTTGTTTATGTAATTTATACAACGTGTCCTGCACATTTATAGATTAACCAGTTAACTTTTATACAACGTGTCACACACGTTTATAAATTAACTAATGTTTTTGTTTGTTATTTTTACATAATATTTATAATTTAATTATAACACGTATAATTAATTATAACCATCTTACTATTGATCATAACCAATTTATAATCAATCATAATAAGATTCTCCGATTAACTCTTATATGGTGTGACTTAATAGGATCTGTGTTATGTTGGTAAATAGAGTTAAAACTATTTTAACTTCTATAATCATGATAGGCATCTGGCAGGATATATCATGACCATCCAATTACACAGATGATGCTGTACTGTACAATATCACGATCCAGTAAACTATTTACTTGTGTCTGTTCTTCTGTCTCATAGCTATCAGATTAGTTTCAAGGTAGATGTGTGTCATCCTTGCTAACTGAATCTTTTCTTGATCTTGAGCAGATTATCAAATATAATTACTCTTGTAATTATACCACTAGCAGATAATCTTACTCTATCAAGGGGCCCAGTGATGCTATAGCTCGTATAAAATACGATGGACAAATAACATTCTTGGTAAACTATCACTTCCTCAGCTAAGCTATACATATGGAAAGTCACCGTTATGACTGCTTTTTACGGACAGCGGTAGATAACAATTACACATACATATTTCTCAGTGGAAACGATAAATACCTCATACTATAGAACCTGACACTGAATGAAAACATAAATGACACGAACACAATTCTATTTAATGTTTCATTCGGGGTCTATTAAATACCATGTTCCTAGAACATGTATCTATATGATTAAAATAACATCTCATGTTAGGTGGTTTGTAAAACTTAACTATTTTTCAATCCACATATTAACTTTATCGCGGTAATTAGTGTTCCTGCTAATTACCTTGGTCAGTGACTTTTTAAGAGTATATATCATCTATATTATGGAGTTTCACAATTTTAGTTATGAACTCGAAATGATCTATAAATTCAATAATACTCAAGATAACAAAATAATATATAAATAAACATTCAATTCATAAATAAAATTTTATGATAATTTATCGTATTATTAACTTCTAAATTATTACAAACTAACAAAGGTCATGGACTGCTTTATGCACAGTCAGATAGTAAAGCTATCCCTTGTCATTTTATCTCTTAAATCCGTAGCATCCAATTGAAATCACAAGCACCCTATTTCAACAGCACGGTCCCGCTATAGTGATTGAAACAGCAAACCTCAGCAATCCATTTTGGGGATATTAATGGTCCAGTTGTAACTTTACTATCTTAAACTATTAATTATTTAATGCACATGAATTTCTAAGTATATAGTTTATGTTCTAATATTCTCAAAAACTGAGCTTCCATCAATACTGAATTTGAAAACATTATAAAATGAGCTATGAACAAGTAAAATGTACCAAAATAGATCAATTTAGGGACAAACCTTGGGAAAAACTTTGTCAAGGATCTGGACTGCTCGCCTTGAGTTCCATCCCTGGTATCCTCGTAGAATCACATCAGCTTGCACAGAAAATATCATTTTCTTCTTCTATAAATATTCCTCGAGGAAATAAATTAGGTTGATAATAAAATTGAGTATAGACCTTGCGGTCATAAATGTCAGTAAGAATACCACCCCATCCACCATTGCTGAAGCTGTACTGCACAATAGACGATCCAAACAGCATAATCACTGGTCTTTCTGGCCACGCCATTCTTCCTTTTCTTCTTCACAAGCAATCTAGCACATTATAAAACTAAATGAAATCACTTGCAGTTGTATTTGAGCCCTGATAAAAAAAAAGAGTAGAAAACTACTACAGAACCTTCTGTCAGCTCAATAACTACGGAGCGAAAAAGAGCGAATAGAAAAGAGAGAAGAAATAAAAAGAATCAAAAACAAAAAAAGCAAATTATTGAGAAGAGACAGTCTTAATTAATTACCTTTCTACTACTGTCTACCGTCTGACTCTTACCTACCTCCCTGCTGGTAATTAAATTATTATTACAATTATTTATGATAATAATAATAATAATAATAATAAAAACAATCGAGATTTTGTATAAAATTTAATGTGGTAGAGTCAACCGTAGAAGAGGTTCACTGGCCAATATGTATTAAATTGGTTGGTGTGTGTTCATATTGAACCTCAATTCGAAATATTACGTGCGTATATAATCCTATAATCTGGTATCTCAAAAATTATAACTTTTCAGTGGCCGTATATATCTAAGTTTCTCTTTTCTTTAAATTTGTTTTTCCGTTTTTTTCCGTTTATCCACAAACCGTCTCTCCCTTCTCTCTCTCCGAGCTAGGGTTTAAATCTCTCTCTTTTGAAAATCTTGACAGCGGCTGCCAAGCGGGGTTTGAATCTCTCTCTCTCTCTCTCTTACAAGGCTTTAAGACGACAACCATAGCTTTTGCAGTATTTTGTTTCCCTTTTTCACCTTTTTTGGGTTCTCTCTTAAATCCGTCATCAATGGTTAAGCTGATTTGATTATTTGTTGTTCAGTCCTGATAAAAAACCAGCTGTTTTTACATATGTGACATTTTACCTGTGAAATTATTTTTATTCTGGAAAGGATTCTGTAGTAGTTTTCTACTCTTTTTTTATCAGGGCTCAAATACAACTGCAAGTGATTTCATTTAGTTTTATAATGTGCTAGATTGCTTGTGAAGAAGAAAAGGAAGAATGGCGTGGCCAGAAAGACCAGTGATTATGCTGTTTGGATCATCTATTGTGCAGTACAGCTTCAGCAATGGTGGATGGGGTGGTATTCTTACTGACATTTATGCCCGCAAGGTCTATACTCAATTTTATTATCAACCTAATTTATTTCGTCGAGGAATATTTATAGAAGAAGAAAATGATATTTTCTGTGCAGGCTGATGTGATTCTACGAGGATACCAGGGATGGAACTCAAGGCGAGCAGTCCAGATCCTTGACAAAGTTTTTCCCAAGGTTTGTCCCTAAATTGATCTATTTTGGTACATATTACTTGTTCATAGCTCATTTTATAATGTTTTCAAATTCAGTATTGATGGAAGCTCAGTTTTTGAGAATATTAGAACATAAACCATATACTTAGAAATTCATGTGCATTAAATAATTAATAGTTTAAGATAGTAAAGTTACAACTGGACCATTAATATCCCCAAAATGGATTGCTGAGGTTTGCTGTTTCAATCACTATAGCGGGACCGTGCTGTTGAAATAGGGTGCTTGTGATTTCAATTGGATGCTACGGATTTAAGAGATAAAATGACAAGGGATAGCTTTACTATCTGACTGTGCATAAAGCAGTCCACGACCTTTGGGTTTGATTGAGCATCTTAAAACCTTACTATCAGGCATTTTGGGTTTTCAACCAAATAAATTAATAATTTGACCTGATTGTGTATATGCTGATATTGTCATGTCCTGTACCATTAATAATGAATGGTGCTGATATGATCTGCAAATTATGCTTTACTGCAAGTGATAATTGAAACTTCCAGAATTGATGGAGGTCTTTTAGGAGGTTAACTGCTAAATTACCATTGTCATCTAAATGGATTTTGTAGAACCACGGTTAAATGAATAAGTTTAATTTTTGAAATTCAAATAAAATTTGGAAAGTAACTTATTCATTTGACAGCTTTGGATTATGGCTTTCAAATAAGTTGATTTTGGAGTCGCAGTTGTTTTTTTTTTGGGTTTATTAGGTCACAAGTTGGGTTGAGTAGTTCTGTTTGGATTTGGACCTAGTCAGCTAGACATCAACTCTGGTTTCAAACCAGCTTGGTTTTGGGTCTTTTCGAGTTACAGGCATAGTTTGGTTTAGGTTGCTTGGGTCAGTTTGTGTTTTGGGTCATTGTTTTTCAAAAACTTAAAAAGGGTGAGTTCTGATTTGGGACGGGTTAGATCTTGCAACCTGTAAAAAATGTACCAATTCTGATTTTCATTTTCATACTTGTCTTAGGATGCACCGGTGCAGCCTTCGTTGGTAATTGTATATTTTGGCGGCAATGACTCGATGGGACCTCACCCGTCTGGCCTTGGTCCCCATGTTCCTCTTACGGAATACATTGAGAACATGAAAAAGATTGCACTACATCTAAAAGTATTGATTTTCTTTGCCTTTAATTTATTTTCAAGAGCTGCACTAGCTGATATAAGACTGAACTGCTTTTAACAATTACTATCAGATTGGTCCATAAGATAGCTTGGATGATTTATTTCTCTACTTTTGACACATGCACTTTAACATTTAGGTATATGCTTGTGTAAGTGTCAGTAGTGGAGAAATGACTCCTTTGCCTTCAAAAACCGACCAAATAGAAGATTGTCATTTTTCTGGACATGCTACATATTTTTTTATTTTTCTTAATGAATAGTAAAATGGGTACTTTATAAATTTAAAATGAGTTTTAATAGAAAAGACAATAAAATGGGTAAATTTGTGAGTTTCTGAAATTTAGAAGGGTAAATTTATCATTGTTGTTGTATATGAATTTTAGAGAAGAAAATATGTAATTTCAAAAGTTTTTGAGGGATATACATGAAACTCGCCCCCTTAAATGTAGCAGTAAGGTTGAGGTTTTACGTTTATTGGTATTTTCATATGCTTTTGTGAATAACTTTACTACAACGAGTTGCTTCCTCTGTAGAGTCTGTCCGAAAATATACGCATTATTTTCCTCGGTTGCCCTCCATTGAATGAGGAGATGCTTCGTAATACAACAAGGTGATGTTGTCTCCTAGCTATTTAATTTGGATATTTATCAGTGTGCATGTTCAGTGCTTTTAACGTGTATTTTAATTTCATTTTCATGTATAACAGTACTATCCTTAGCAAATTAGATCGAACAAATAAAGTATGCAAGGAGTACTCTGATGCATGCAGTGAATTGTGCAAAGAGATGGACATCAAATTTGTTGATTTGTTCAAGTCAATACAGAAGGGAGATGACTGGGCCACCGTTTGCTTTACGTAAGTACATCATGCACAGATCATGAATACACAAGTACTGTCATGTGAAAATGTTAATGATTTGATGATGCAGGGATGGGGTACACCTGTCAGAGGAAGGGAGCAAGAGAGTGGTGGCGGATATATTGGAGGTTATAAAGGAAGCTGAGTGGAAACCATCCCTATACTGGAAGGATCTTCCAACTGAGTTTGGAGATGATTCACAGTATGATCTGGTTGCAGTTGATGGTACATCTACTATTAACATTTCTGAATGCACTTTTCATCGCCAGATTAAATGGGACTAGATCCAGCTACTCTTCATATTGTTATTCAACTTTTTCTTAAGCTGTTTCATTTTAATGGGGGGTATAATTGTCTGTTTGATTTTTGCTTTTCTTGCCTTACATTGCTGCTTAACTGATTGCTTTTTAGTTATATTATGAAATTCTTGTATTTGTCAGGTGCAATTGGCACATGAAAATTCTAGTTCCCTCTATCATAGTAGGATGAAAATAGTGTAATTTAGATGCAGTGTTATTATGTTCAAAATTATATTCTAGTCCCATTAATTGAGGAGTTATGTTTGGTTTTTAAATCTTTAAAAATTCTTTGATTTTGATTTTTAAATCACATTAGTAGTTTAAATCTTTTTGAAAGCAATTAGTAGTTAAATATATCAGAGATTACTTCTAAAATCAGGTAATCCAATTCGAGAGAAAAGTTCAAGCTCTTTATCAGAAAGACATCGGTTTTTGCTCTTGTGCTTCATGGGCCGCTAATTCATACTAGTAATATTACATTGAGCTGATCATTTCTAGCAAGATATTTCATGGGCCTAGGTGAATATTTCATTCATTTTGAAAGGGGTTGTCTTCCATTTTGTTTTTGTTTTTGTTTTTGTTTTATTGGTGGTTTCAAAGACAACAGTCACTTGTGAATGACAAAAAGTTGTATTTATTTTGAAACAAAAACAAAAACTTATAATGGTTATTCAAAAACAATTCTCAAAATAGATACAACTTTTTATAAATTAAATATCCTAGAATGATCACAATATTTTCTAGATTACAAAGAAGTGACTTTTGAATCGGAATCAATAACTTGGAATCTAAGCATTTTTATTTTTGTCCAATAACACATAAAGAAATATATTAATTTTTCTTACAGCTGCGAAAAATCTGGCTTGAAAAATATTGATCCAGGTTATTTGTTGCAGTTTTTCTAATAAATCAAATTATATTGTATTTCATTTATTTTTAAAGAAATATATTCAACATTTCTAATATTTCAATAATAAAAATTAAAAAAAAATTAAAAAAAAAAAAGTGGACCACCCACCTCTGAGGCGGTTTGGTAATGGCATGAAGCGCCCCATAGTGGACGGTTTGCTAAAATTTCGGCATATATAAAAAAAAACGGAAGTTATTTATATATATATATTTTTTCTTTTTTCTTTTTTCTTTTTTTTTGGTAGTAAAAAAATGGCCGTAAATTGCTGGGTCAAGAAGCCGTTTGGAGACCAGTTTGAAATCATCTCAATTTTCTAAAGTTGATGGATCCCAAACTGCGTACACTTTGTACCTGTCGAAGTCAAATCGTGTCTCAAAAAAGTGCCCGACTTTGGTTTTGAATTAAGTGAATGCATATATAGGTTGTCAAAAAAATATGCACACGAAGAAAACAAACATTAATTTCTACATGTTGCTAAATTCAAAATTAATAGATTTATTTATTTTAAACATAATTCTTTCCTAACATATTTCTTTATTTCATAATTTTTTACAATATAAGATAGGGGTCAGTTTTGGGTGCCGTGTAAATTTTATAGAATAAAATATATTTTGTTTTATCGAAATACTAGAATTGAAAAGCACACTGCATACAACTTGTAGAGCAAAACCAGAGACTTTGTATGATATGGTACGGTCAGCGCAGGTAGTGTACCTCAGGATATTGAGAGGGAACCGAAGCTGAAGGAGGTTTTCAGGGCCGGGAAAAGGAGACAGTTATTATATCGATGGTTAGATCTAACTCCAATAGAGTGGTATGCAGAGGGACGGGCGTATGATTTTTGTTAGGGGGACAGATATCGGGTTCAAATGGCTTATCAGATTCAAACTCATTAACTAATCGAATGCTAAATTATTAGAATCAAATGAATCGGTCGAAATTGGCTGAATTAGATCGAAAACTAAGATTTTTTTTTCCCAGAAGCTTGTTTTGTACTTAAAAAAAATAAAAAAAAATAGTAAAAAGTTATTATATCAAACTAAATATACTCTATACCCAAAACAATTATGAGGCTTCTTAGAGTTAACTAGATATGTTTGAGCTGTGACAATAAATTTTGACACTATTGTCACCGAGGTCCATAAAGAAAACTATACACAGTCCATCAATTAATAAAAAGACATCCTATAAAACCCCACCATTCAAATTTATCCTCTTCATTTGTCTCCTTCACCATGAAATCTAATTCTTTCTTCAGAGCTTGACAATTGACACCATTGTTTAGGAGATTTTATGATCTTGACGCCATTAGACAAAAATTCAGTCCAGGGAAGGGCAAACTATTTTTCAGAGAGAGACAAAGAAGAATCATATCTATTTTTTTCTATTAAATTTTAAAATCCAGGGGGGGCAATTGCTCCCCCCTGGACTATACTGGGTCCACCCCTAGAGGTATGCATGATGTTTTTTTTTTTATCTTTGATTGCAAAGAAAATATTGCTCAAGTATAGGAGATTTCCAGTTTTGGTGGAGAGGGTAGTTCAAGCGGCAATAGCAGTGCTAGTGGTAGTGGAGAGTAGTCAGGGGCGAACCCAGTATAGGACTGCCTCTTTTTGAAAAAAATTTTGCCTCCCTCTAGATTTTGATTTGTAATTCGGGTTAAATTTAGTGTGAAAATCAAAATAAATTTCTTCAATTATGATTGGTAATTAGAATTAGAAGTTAAAGCATTAGAAATTATAAGTTAGAGCATTGAAAAATATAAGTCAAATGATTGTTTTACTATTTTTTTAGATTTATTGAAAATCGCTATTTTTTTATGGTCCAGATTTGCTAACAACAGCGATTTTCAATAAATCTAAAAAAATAGTAAAAAATTCCAAAAAATGTAAAATTTGGTCTCCAAACATATATTAATACGGAGAACAAGATGAACGGTTCGGATCGACCGTTAGGATTTTGAAAAGTCAAATATTGAGCTGTTACACGGAGGGGAGCTATGCTACGCATAGCATGCTAGCATATTCATATATATATATATATATATATATATATATAGGTTTTGGCTAATATGCTATGGGTAACTAAGAGGCCTCCGTGCTACGGCTCGGATTTCGAGTTTTCAAAATCCTAACGGTTGATCCGAACCATTCATCTTGTTCTCCATATTAATATGTGCTTGGAGACCAAATTTTACATTTTTCTGAATTTTTTTACTATTTATTAAGCCACTTTGAAAACCGCTGATCCAACGGTAGTTTCTGGTTTTACTGTTGGGTTAAGCCACCGTTGGATCAGGGGTTTTCAAAGTGGCTTAACAAATAGTAAAAAAATTCAGAAAAATGCAAAATTTGGTCTCCAAGCACATATTAATATGGAGAATAAGATAAACGGTTCGGATCAACCGTTAGGATTTTGAAAACTCAAAATCCGAGCCGTAGCATGGAGGTCTCTTAGCTACCCGTAGCACCGTAGCCACGTCCATATATATATATATATATATATATATATATATGATGGCAATTAAATGGAATACTAAAGTCTGGGGTCATGCAGTAAAGATGTGATTTGGGATTAACTGTGGTTTTCGTACTTGGTACCAATTTTTTAAAGTTGTTTAGATTTAACATTATTATTTCATTCCTATTGAGAAATTGTTATTAGCTGTATATAATGTTTTGGTGACAATTATGTGATTGAAATGTTGAATAAGTGCCTCAATTTTATATGTCTGATTTGTGTTGGAGTTGAATGAAATGTATTTATAAACAATGGTTTTCTTAATTTATTTTACTGGAGAAAAGTGGAATGGCCACCAATTTGATTAACGAAATGAGATGCGAGTAAAGCTAATATACACTTAAGTGTACCAATGAATCCATACACTTAATTCTAGGATCGTACGATTAGCTTTGAGATTCGTGTAACACGACTTTTAAAGAATATACACGAATCTCAAAGCTAATCGTACAGTCCTAGAATTAAGTGTATGAATTCATTGGTACACTTAAGTGTATATTAGCTTTAATCATGAAATGCCTATCAGAAAAAAGTGTAATAAATAAAACCTACACTACAGCTGACGGTACCATACCTTGGTACCAGTATCTTTTCAAAAGTAGCACTGCTGCCAGTTTTGGGTTGGACCGTTGGACTTGGAGAGAGAACTAAAGTACTTGTAAATTTGCAACTTTTTCTATTTGGCTCTTAGAATCAAAGGTTTAAATAGTGTTTATCGCATTATAGCAGACTGGCTAAAAAAAAAGCGCTATACTCAAATAGTGCCGCTATAGCGCGGAATAACGCACTATAACACCGATAGCACCGTAATTTTTATGATCCAAAAACACTATAGCGCGCTATTTGGAACCTTGTTAAAAACAAATCTTATTACGTTCTCCTCAAATTCCCTCAAACCTGCACCTCTAAATGTAAATAAAATGTTTTTGATAAAATTAATTCACCCATGCATCTAAATTCCATATACTGAAATTATTATAATTAGAAATTCTGCACCAAATTTCATGTGCAAAAACAAAGAAAGTATCGGTTTCGTGATGTAGTGCAATGTAAAACAAGTATATCAATTAGCCTCGACGGAGGCGGTTAAAAAATAGGAATGCGTAACCTCTGCCAGTATTATTTGTTCTTTGAGATTCGTGCAGAACGTAGTTGAACGGTTGATATATTCCAAAAAAACCTCAACGTTTGAGATATCTCAGAGGATTCGAATTCAGGTCCATACGGCTCTCACCAGTTTTGTTTGTTTCTCCATGGATCAAATGCGTCCAAGTTCGTGCGTTATTTTGTGTTAAAGTTCTATATATTAGTTTATTTTCATTTGCAATACAGAAAAAATAGTGCGTATCTAAGAAAGATGAAAGTTACATAATTTGTCGTTGAGGCTCCGAAACTATATAAATTGCATATTTCATGTTCAAAAATTAATATTTATTTATATAATGGACAGTTCTATCTTGAGACTAACAATTAGAATATAGCGCAGTATTTTTCTCTTATTCTACTCAATTTCTTTTTGAAGTCTAATTACGATAGAAATTCATAAAACTTATATTATAAATATAAAAGAAAACTATTATAAACTATTGAAAGATAATACAAGAACAGCTTAGTTTATTATTTTTTTATGCAAAAAGGAAAATATTCACACCATCTAGTTGTAACTAGTAACAAGGTAGGTGAACAACAAAGTGCTTTCCAACATGATGACCATCTAGACATCCTTGGGGATGACAAACCCGCGGGAACCCCTAACCCGGCGCCTCCCCTCTTCTCATCGACAACAGATGCAGTTGTAGAACTCAACATCAATGTCATGCCAGTTGTGAGCTAAATCCAATAAACGATGATATTTTGTTTCCTCCAACATTTTATTCGGCATAATTTTATAGTTCAAATTTTGTATTTTATTTGTTTAGTGACTAATGTACATATAAAAGATTCCAAGATAGATGGTTTGAAGAATATATTGCTACTATTGAAATATATATAATTAAGCTAGGTAGCTAGCTACTTGCTAATTTTATATATACATCATGTTTGAGCTGTTTAGATGAATGGCACAGGTTTATCATCATAATATTGCTTCTTACCTAAATTATTTCATACCAAATAGATGAACCCAAACCAATAGAAAATGACAATTTCATTATATATATAAGGGAAATGCGACATGCATTCAATCCATAAAAAGGTCGAATAATTTGATCCGATTGGAGAGGAGCTCAATCCATAAAAAGGTGCTCAATGCACAATGGGACATGCATTCTTAGTTTTGCCTTGGTGCGAGTGCGATGGCAAACGGACAACCCGACACAACACGAAATAGGTGTTTCTCTTTTTTGGGCTTAGGCCCATAAAATTCAGTTGGGCCATTAAGAGTTCACTTTCTATGTATTGCTTACAACTCCCAATAATTAATCTCATGTATATATGATTTATTCGTTAATTATTTCCCTATAAAATATTAATTATTCCCCTATAATTTCTATCATCATACCGCCTTACCTTAAATAATTATTATATTATTCAATATTATATGCTTAATTTCAGGAATCAATTTAATTAAAAAATTGAGATTGGAGAGCTCAATATTCTAATACAACGTTTCTTTTTTTTTTGATAAAAGGCGTATACCCGTTTCATTCAAGAAACAAAGTTCAGTACAGCATAAAACAGTACTGTTCCAGATTCAAACAAAATGTCATAAAACCAAAATACTATTCTAATACAATGTATCTGAATTGTGGAAAATATCGTTTTCTTACATTGAAAAGTCGCCATTTTATGATAGACTCGTCAGGCTGCTTTAGAAGAAGAAAAAAAAAAAAAAGACAATTTGCCATTTTATTCAACACGTGCGCAGAATTCATTTTGCTTATTTCGTTTTCACGGAGGGACACATACGACTGATGATCGATAAATACAAAAAAAAATAGTACACATCAAAAGGCACCGTTTATTACCCAACACCTATACCCCGTAAATTCCGGGAAATAACAGGAACCTCTTATTCTGATTCCAACCGTTGAAATTTCTCTATGCATCAATTTCAAAGAAAGTTTTTCATGCGCGAATCTCAACAAATTGGTAAGCTCGCTGGATTACTCCATCTGTGGATGCAAATGAAGAGGGCTTCTAGCCATCCAAGCTAACTCATGACTTATCGAAATGTTGAAATGTTGCCCGGAGGTTCCCAAACATTAGATTTGCTGTACCTATCTACTGTACTATTCCACACATTTTCCACACATTTTCCACACATTTTAAACATGCTTTACAGTTGATTCTTCTAACCAGCTTTAAATTTCAGCTATAAATATCCAACAGAGCATCTGAGCTCCTTGTAAAATCAATCAGTTCCTCTTTCAGTTTCACTCTGTACCTTCCAACCCAGATATCCACAATTAATAGCTAATTGCAATATGTTTACCTCAGGAGGTCATGAATGGGATCATATCGACAACTATCAAAATGACGGTAACGAGTCGAGTGTTCATCGTTTATGGTTACTTGCTGTCTTCATTTTCAACTGGAGCAGCTCTAGGTTGTTTTAATCAAGGCACCTACTAGATTATAAAAATGACACCCTGTTGTTGGTAATGTTTGGATTGTGCTTGAGAAATTACTTAGACAAAAAGATTATCTCAGACTCTGAATGTTATATATTAATATTCTGCTATGGGCAATATGTTTGTAGTGTGATGTTCTTTAATTATGTATTAAGATTCTTGTGCATGTTATAAACACGAATTTTGAAGTTATTTGTACGAATCGAGAATCATAATACGAAACGTACGTTGGAATATAGAAGGAAAAATCGGCCGAGTCGTATCGGGATCGGTCGTGGGCGATCCGATTTTGGAACGAGTTCCACGGTGTTCGATTTTCTGCGAAAAAACTTATTCAAATTGGCCGAGTCAAGAGATGCGACGACCTCAAATCGGATTTAGGGGCGAAATCTGCAATTTTGACTGGGTCAAAATGCTAATTGGGGAAGAAGGTCCAATCATGAAGGACCCATGGTCAGAAGGAGATGACCCACCTGTCTGGTTTAACAAGGGAGAACGAAGTGCTCTTGAATCTTGATTGGGGCCTAGTGATTCGCATCCTCTGAGATATCTCATATTTTAAGTGACTTTTTGGGAGATCTCAATCGTTACAATACGTTCTGCGCGAATCTCAAAGCTCAAATAATACTGGCCCCTTACGCCACTTCCGAATAGGCACCGGACACGTCGGTCACGCAAAATATGAGATATCTCAGAGGATACGCACTCGTCAGTCAAAGGGTTAAAGATAAGGTGGGGTCCACTGGCAGAGGCTTGCGTGAGTTTTAGTAGAGGAGACTTGGGGAATATTTTTTCAATTGGGCTTGGGCCATTAAACATATCTATTGATAAGCCCATTAAAGATATCTATTGATGCACACAATAAAGAGATCTTTAATTTTTTTTTTTAATCTTAATATTATTACTATTATCTTTATATATCATATTTTCCTTTGTTTTATAACCCATTAAACCATTTGGTAGTTTTCTAAAATCACAAACAAGTGCTTATAGTCTTAAATAAAATCAAATAAAATCTAAATTCAAATTCCAAATTAAACATAGTACAAAACAAAGCTTCTGTCAAAAATATCAGAGTTTCCGATTCGATTCATCCGATTCCGAATCACCAATCAAGTGATCGATTCTGATTTTGATTCTGATTTTTCCTTCTATACGTTGGATCAAATATTGGACCATATTCCCCAATCCGAAAAAAGAAAAAGAATAGACTTCGATTAATAATATTTATTTTTCCAATAAGAAATATTTGGAGTTATAGATACATTGCATATAATAACTTGCAATAAATTCGGACTCGCAGCAAATTATATTAAATATTTCGAGAACAAATATTAGGAGAAGAATGAGACCTGTAATTTTGGAGAAATTTAGATATCTAT
Source organism: Carex pumila (assembly GCA_033356055.1). NCBI lineage: Eukaryota > Viridiplantae > Streptophyta > Magnoliopsida > Poales > Cyperaceae > Carex > Carex pumila. Next base: position 297,319 of record JARJHM010000239.1, read on the forward strand.
ACAACTTAATTTCTTAGATATTTTTTTTATTAAAAATTTCAAATTAGTGGGCTACACGCACCTCAATCTCTCGAAAAAATGAATGGAGAAAATCATAAGATGTTGAAAGAAAATTATCAGATGATTTTTGTAGACTACATGCACAATCTCTTAGTTGATAAGTATCTTCTTTTTAATTTCTGTTTTTTATAAATAGGCATTTCTTTTTCTAGATCTTAATTCACAATTTAATTTTTAAATTCCTCAATCAGAGTATCAATTTTTATTACGTTAAATTTTAGTTAAAGTTAATTTCTTGTTTCATTTAAAAAAAATTCTTTTGTTGTCAATTTTTCTGTGCTTATTCATGATGAAACTTCTAACAGTGTTCATGTCTGTTCTTGTGGCCTCTTCATGCAATAAGGATTCCTAAGAGGTAGTACGAAAAAAAGCACCTCATTGAGATTAAACAATGCTAACATTAATCAAATAGAAAGATCAAGTCATTTGTTAAGGTTGTGCTCCAGAAGACCACAACATATAAGGAACATAAGGGGAAGAAGGGATCAATTGAGAGTTTACTCTACCTATACTTCAATTTGAGGGCAACAAAATAAAAATAATTTATAAAGTAACTTCATCCACTCTCTCGTATTTTCTTTTCTCTTGTGTCTCTCTAATTTTTCTTTTTTGGAGCAAGTGAACGAGTTCGGTCAGGTCCAGTCTTACGTTAAGTTATGAGATGTCGCGGCACAAGGCTGGTACCAACACAAGTCAGTGGCGAATGTAGCATGCAACAGGATTAGGTAGTTGCCTACCCTTGAAAAAAAAAAATTAAATTAGACTAGGTTAAAAAACGAATCTTGTCTACCTTTGAAAATTAAATTTGCCTACCTTTGACTAATCTAGCTCAATTGAATCTACCTATTCATAAATTTTAATTAGCGCTATCCACTACTCTTCTAAGTTCTAACCCGCAAACTTAACCAACTCGCTAGTCTATTATTTTAATTTATAAATAGTGGAGTTTAGCAAAGCTCAAAAATATCCCTAATTTTTACATTAATGACTGACCAAGAGTCCATGACTGGTACGGGTACACTTTTGAACTTTATATCAATTCCATGTATAATTTATACATTCATGAAGAACTTGATCTAAGTGGAGCTTATCAAAGCTCAAAAAGATAACCTAATCAAGAAATTCTTTTAGTTTGTTTTGATTTTTAAATAAAAACAATGATAGTATTTGCAAAGAAAATAGATGAGAAGAAAAATAAAGAAGGGGCTTAGATATGAATTTACTTCAAATTAGTTGTTTACAGTGGATAAACATATCTCTTTTATAAAAGAATGATATATTTTGTTCTTTATTTTTTCATCTAGTCTAAATTATAGATAAGTTATAAATTACATAATCATTTGAAAAACATCCAATTTATTGTAATGCTTCTGTGGCTCTGTTGTTTAATTTAAATTTGACACTGATTTGTGATATGTAAAAGAATATTTGTTATAAGTATTTGATTGAGTTACATTTTATTTATGTTTATTTCTATTATTTTGACTTCTTATTTATTTTGATTGATATTGTAAATTTTTTTTTTTGTAACATATATGTATTCCTATTTAGTTGTATTATAAATATTTTTGTCTACGCTTGACAAAAATTCTGGCTTCACCACTGACACAGGTCCAGTCTTTTATGTATTCAATATAAGATCAGCATAGAAGAAGCAATCACAAAGCTGGTACCAGCACAGGTACCAGCAGCAGGTCACAAGAAAATAAAAGAAGAGGACAAGGACTGCACAATCAGCACAAAAGGCAGTATTGCAGAGAGACTTAATATTATTGCAGCCACCTAATGAACCTCAGCTGAGTAAATTTTATTCCCCCTTCTCAATTTCTCCTCCTAACTAATAAGGTTATTGATTAGTCTGCACACTTACACAGGTTTTGTCAAGGTTATTTGGTGACTTTTAAGATATCACACTGGATTTTTATTAGCATTGGTCATGTACAAGGGATATGAATGTACATAACTTAATCAGTACCCTTATATGTTATCTATTATTTCTCATTTGTCTATTTATAACAGTTTTCTTTTTCGACAGAATAAGCGAATTAACTACGATGCATTTGTTGCCATAAGGGTGAAAGAGACTGGGCTTAAATTTATATATGTTTTTGTACTAGTAAGTTATCTATTTCGGGATATATTTATTGTTATATGATTAATTTTGTTGGCATGCGCTACGAATTTTGTGAGAACTTCAATTTGGAGATATATTACTTGGTGTGCTTTCTTTGTTATTCTCCATTTGATAAACGAGTTCATGGTTATTTTAATCATACTTTGCACTTTGCTGTATTTTGGATGTGTAACAGTGATCATACATAGACCCAATTTTGGTTCTTCTTGGATTCTGTTATAATGGTAGGGCTGGCAAGGTAAATGTTATCATAAATCAACAACATCTATTTATTTAGGCAATCTGAACAGTGTAAATTTCTATATCTAGCTAGAGATGTGTTCAGTCTTGAAACAGAATAAAAGGCAATCTGAACATCAGAGGTGGAGCACTCTTGTACCAGTTAGAGGAAAGCAATAGCATGTTCTAATTTATTATGAAAAATAGCATGAAACACAAAAGCAGTAACCAGCTGGTAAAAACAGTAGAGCAAGAAGTAGAAGCATGATGTAAAAACTAAAACAAAAGAAAGATATTCGAACCAAGGATTACATTACCAGCTTTCAGTATTGATAAAGTGTATACAAGTATCAGCTTGACTAACTTTTCGCATGAGTTGTTATTGTGTTAATTTTACCACATGTCAATACATCAGGCTAAAGAATAAGTCCGGATTAATGCCTACTTACACACCATACGGGTTCTCTGATGTAAAATTTAATCAAACATTTTGCCTCAGTATATAGAATACCTGCTGTGCCCCCTTGGCCAAAGCCATTGTCCCTCTGATGATTTGAAAATGGTGCAAAAGAGTGTCAGACAAAGTCTTTATTTGTTTGAAATGATGCACAGAAGCATGCTTAGAATAGTCATATACATCGCCCATATCAGAATATCAATTTAGCATGACTTTTGCAAATCGCACAATCATGAATTCACGAATCACTATTGAAAGGGCAGATTAAAATTCTATGAACAATTGACAAAAATGACCTAATGAACATATTCAGCTTGTACCATAATTCAGATTTTACCAGAAATAAGACTATCAGAATTAGAATGTCCCAAGTTAATCAAGTATAAAGTTCAACATGTTTTCAGAAAAGCACTTATTGTGCACAATTATCAGAAAAGCACAATATGTTTTCATTGATGAAACAAAGTTTTGCATACAACATTACATTTATAACATACCTCAACTAAGTGAGTGCATAATGAAAAAAAAAAAAAAATGTACACACAGAAAACTTTACAAAACCTCCCTACAAACAAAAAAAAATGATCATATGCAAACTTGTTACAAACACCGAGTAATTTTCAACCACATCTTATCAGCTCAAAACATGAAGTAATCTTTGGTACCAGAATATAATTGCTAGCTTAGGACTGCACCCTCCATGTGTTCCTATAGAAAAGACTTATCACATGCATGCTGAGGATAACGCCCCACCTGCAAATTTTAAATCAAGCATCTGTATATTGATTAGCTCACTCCTAATAGAAACACAAGTCAAATTGGATTCCAATATGCATATTTGCTCAAATTCTACTATAGTAACATATTCAAGTTTCAAATATTATTTTTCCATCTCCATCACTTTACAATTTGCCGTGTACCGTAACTATGAAAAAAAGGAATTGCTGTGTCCCGTAACTATTAAAAAATCCAGCATACCATATTAATTAATTTCCCAAAAATACTAAATTCTCCTTCTGGCAATAAAATCTTACCAAGCTGGCCATCTTTTTAATTCCAAGTGCAGAGTTTGAGCTTAGTCCTTAGAACCTGAACCCAACTGCTTAAGAGGTACATTACAAAAATGGAAAATTTCTATTATTATATCAAATAACTTGGTTCAGGATTACTCCATTGTTGTATACCAAAGGGAACCCACTACCAGAATCAGAGATTGAAATCCATTTCTCTAATTTCTAAAGTTCACATAACAACCATTTAAACCATTGCTATGCAGTTCGGGAAAGGGAGAGAGTAATTAAATTTACTGAGGAAATATGTATCTCATGAATATCAAACCAAGAGGGCATCATGGCAACATTTACATTGTGAAATAAAGAAAATTCTAAGTAAGATGCTTAAGTATTGAAGTATTATACAAGTTTCAAGGTTGAAAATGTAAAAAGTCCAAGAACTTTGACAGGGTCTTCAGGCAGGGACCATAGATTCAATCGGACGGTGGAGACCCTTAAACTCAGAGGATATGGATTCAACATGATTTTTGTTTTCAAGGTTTAAATAGTCAATATGAACATTTAACATGATCTCCATATGTAAATGTACTTGCACACTAAATTTTCCTTTTGTTAGAATTCTTTTACTATTTTTTTAGATCAAGTGACTTTCTACCTATCTAAAAAAATAATAAAAAATGTAAATTTTGATTTACAGCCTATAGGTAATTTTTTATATGGAGATCATGTTGAACATTGTACCAGAGCCTGACTCCATGTAACATTGTTACAGTAATAGCAGGGATCCAGATTTACACAGATTGAAGCCATATCTTTCTAACCAATATTCCTACATAAATCAGTAGCAATAGACTACAATACAAGTGCATAATTGCTAAAATTCTAACCTCACCTCAAGAAGAGACGCAGATCCAAACGCCGAGGATGATAATAGCCGTACCAACGAATGTGGGTCCCACAGGCATCTCCTCGCCAAGTAGAAGAGCGGTAACAGCCGTGGCGGCGAAGGTCGTGGCGTTAGTCACAGGCACGGCCAGAGAGATCGGCGCTCCGCCTAGCAGGTAGAAGAACAAGGCGGAGGCTGAGAGGTTTATCAGAAAGGGGATGGTGTATTGCCACGTCAGCAGTGGGCCCAGCCAGCCACGCCTTGACGAGGCCGAGCTACTACTGATGGCGGCACCGCGTCGCATGAAGGCATTGGTGGCGCCCCAGATGAGACCCACTCCGATCATCTTCGCCACGTCATCACCTGCCATGGGAATATAGAGCTTAGATGGAGCGATTTATGGAAATCTTGGGGTTTGATCGGAAGAAAATAAAATCCTGGTTAACCTGAATTCGCATCCTCTCAGATATCTCATATTTTGCGTGACCTTTTATAATATCTCAACTGTTCAGACACTCTATGCCCGAATCTCAAAGCGATATAATGCTGGCTTCCGCGCTTTACCCGAATAGGCACCGGACACGTCGATAACGAAAAATATGAAGTATCTCAGAGGATACGAGTCTGTTTACTTCGGAAGGGTATTGAAATCAAACTAGGCAGAGGCATCGCGTTGCTTCGGCAATATTTTTTTCAACACATAAAAAAGGGCATACAGAATATTCATATATAGAGTTAGGCTGGGGTGCTATGGATAGCATAGTGGCCTCTATGTTACGGCTTAATATTTGAGTTTTCAAAATCCAAACGGTCGATCCGAACCGTTCATCTTATTCTTCATATTAATATCTGCTTGGAGACCAAATTTTACATTTTTCTGAATTTTTTTATTATTTATTAAGCCACTTTGAAAATCGCTAATCCAACGGTGGCTTAACAAAACAGTAAAACTAGAAACCACTGTTGGATCAACGATTTTCAAAGTGGCTTAATAAATAGTAAGAAAATTCAGAAAAATATAAAATTTGGTCTCCAAGCACATATTAATATAGAGAACAAGATGAACGGTTTGGATCGATCATTTGGACTTTAAAAATTCGAAAATGACTTGGTTATACGGAACCTCAGGAACAATCGATTGTATATTAGCCTACCTCTATATATATATATATATATATATATATATGAGTCAATCTAATATACACTTAAATGTACCGATTGAACCATACACTTAACTCTAGAACTCTAGAATTAGCTTTGAGATTCGCGCTGCACGACTTTTGAAGAATCTATCCGACTTTTAAAAAAATCCTACGGTCCTAAGGTTAAGTATACAGTACACTTAAGTGTATATTAGTTTTACTCATATATATATATAGAGTGGGGTTAAAATGCACCCTCCTTTTTGTGTTCCAAACGTGCACCCTCCTCTCGTTTCTTCATTTTTAAAATTCAAATAGTTGATTTGAATCTACCAACGTATTCTACATATTAAAATGTGCTTGGAGACCAAATTTTACATTTTTTGAAAAATTTTTACTATTTTTTCAGAATTTTTGAAAATCATCACTGTGCTGAATTTTTTATTATTGTTAAGTTTAATAAAAAATTCTGAAAAAATAGTAAAAAATTTCCAAAAAATGTAAAATTTGGTCTCCAAGCACATTTTAATATGTGGAACACGTTGGTAGATTCAAATCAACTATTTGAACTTTAAAAATGAAAAAACGAGGGAAGGGTGCACTTTTGGAGCACAAAAAAGATGGTGCATTTTAACCCCACTCATATATTATATATATATATAGAGAGAGAGAGAGAGAGAGAGAGAGATAGGCTAATGTGCATTCGAATGTATATGGTCTGAAGTGCTTACGGTTCAAATTTGAAATTTTAAAATCTAAATGGTCGATCCGAACCGTTCATCTTTTTCTTCATATTAATATGTGCTTGGAGATCAAATTTTACATTTTTCTGAATTTTTTTACTATTTATTAAATATTTTACAAAATCGTTGATCCAAAGGTGGCTGCACAAAACAGTAAAACCATTGGATCAGCGATTTTCAAAATGACTTAATAAATAGTAAAAAAATTCAGAAAAATGTAAAATTTGGCCTCTAAGCACATATTAATATGGAGAACAAGATGAACGGTTCGGATCGGCCGTTTAGATTTTGAAATTTCAAATTTGAACCGTAAACACTTCGGACCATATACATTCGAATGCACATTAGCCTATCTCTCTCTCTCTCTCTCTCTCTCTCTCTCTATATATATATATATATATATATATATAAAGTTACATACAATCGATATTATAGAGCTGAATAGACATTAGAAAATAGCATGTCTTCATGTTGTTCCAACAAAAACTGTACAACAAAAGAGGGATAACCATTTTTCATAAGATTAGCATATAAGATATGTTTGGAAGAGGGATAACCACTTTCCATAAATGTGCTATCCCTTTGAGACAAGTTTCAAACATAGTTTTTTGTCATTGCAAAATAAGTTAAAAGTATTTTGTTGATGGGTACATCAACACAAAATGATAATTAGAGCTTATATACATGAAAGTTCTTGTATGATGACTGATTTCATCTCTCTGTCTTGTCCTTCGCTTTGCTGCTTTCACTACTGTCAAAAAAGAAGAAATGTATTAGTTTTGTCTTACAATCTCGTATTGATGTTTTGTCCAAACATGATTTACAATCTCATACTATGTTCCTTTTTGTTATTTATGGTTTTATAATATGCTTCACAATTGGGATATCAAAAATTATTTGTATTGTAGGAGTTGTGCTATCTTTTGATGGAAAAGCCTATTCTAGTGAGTATATTTAGGCTAGATGGCTACATGTTATATTTTATTTCAAATTTTTGTCATTTTTTAATATCATCAATTCCACGAAATCCAATGCCTTCTCGGTTTAATTTTTGTAACACAACTCATTTATAAAATTGTTGTAAGGTCATGCTCTTGCCAAATTATCTCATCAAGAAAATACAATACATTTTCAGTTGTAACTTTCTTACAAAACCTATCTATAAGATTATTGTAGGTTATGACATTGGACTACTATCCCTTGTATGCATTAAATCTATCTATAAGACTCTATGTACTCAATTTTTTTCAGCCACTGTGCATAACTAATATCCCTTCTCTTTCACGCTCTTTCATTGAAAAAATTGGATATGCTACTTGCTTAATAGTACAAATTGAAGTTATTATTTAAAATCGCAACCTTTATTTCAAACACTAAACCCTAAACCACAATTAAGGCTTGAAACATTATAACACAAATTAATAGGGGTTTGGTCTGATAGTGAAATTAAAATTAAGACTAAAAACATCAAATTAGGAGTTCAAACACCACATTACAAATTGTGAAGTAAACTAATATATTGTCATTTTGAACATTAAGCAACCAAGAGAAAGAAGAGGAATAATCACATGATGGTCGGACAAATACTCAAAGCATTACATAGCAGAATTTCTCTTAAATCTGATTTGAGATACAACTTTTGCCCCTTTTTTGTTGTTTAAGGATGTCAATAACAATCGTGTGGAGTTTACCTTATTTTTTGCTTCTTCGATAGATGCTCTGTGAATAGTTGTCTTCTTGTGTCCTTCGTATCCATTGCTGCTGTAGTGCTTGATTGAGTATCATATCTGCAAAGATAAATTGGTAGCAGTATTGAGCAATTTTTTTATTTGCCGAAATATTCGTGTTATGTGTTTGCTTGTTATGGAAAGTTTGGTTTGTCATACACACACACACAGATACATATATATTGTAACTATTTTGCATTAAACAAAATGAGGAAAGAAAAGGGAAAAAAAATATATGTACATTTGTGTGTCAAAATTTATTAGTTAGTAGATATAGTACAACTCCGTGAAAAAAATAGAGGTGTGGGAGATCATTATTGCATTTCCATATTATAACCTAATTTTTTTTTTTCAAAAATGATGCATTTGTTGTTGAAAGTTTTTTAGAACAATAGAATTTTTTTTTTCTAATTTGAAGTTTCGTACCTGTTCTTTTCATAATTTTCAGCTGGAGTTGCTGGTGAAAGAGATAATTGTATATAAAATTTTGAGAGAGAGATAATTGTTTATAGGAAATATATTTTCAAAAATATGTGAAAATATTTACAGAACATTAATTTTTTTGTATAGATTCTTCATATTTTCACTTAGAAGTATTGTTGAAATTTAAAATTAATAATATTAAAAAAATACCTGGAAGGTTGTGCAAACAACTCGAAGAGTTTGATTCCCAGCAAGCAGAGTGTCGTAGCAACAAACTTGTTGAGAGAAACATGAGAGAAATGAATAATTTTGAACTTTTTCTTATCAATTATATTCTTTGTAAATTTATTTATGTAGAACTATTGTCTAAATGTTTAATTAATAAATTAAAAAGTACCTAAAATGCTGTACAACCAACACGATAGAAGAATTTATAACAGAAAGTGTTGAATTTCCAAGTCTGATATTATTATTATTTTTTTAAAAAGAGTATTTTTTAGATGTAAAAAGATCAGCACCTGATCATCAGATTCAGAGAAGAAAATAATGGCAAAAAGAAGTGAAAAAAGAAGTGAAGTCCCCATGCTCGGCCATTTTTATTAATACAAAAAAAAAACATTTTTAGCAAAATAACCTGAAATTTTTTTTTTTTAAAATCTAACCAGACCGCCAGAATCACTGGCGGTCCACTTCCATACCAGATCGCCAGGGATCTGGGCGGTCCACTATGGACCAGACCGCCAGTGATCTGGGCGGTCCAGTATGCTGCCCCTCCGTCACTCTCCAGCACACACAGTAATTTTATTAAACCACAGAGAAATTTTATTAAACCACAGAGAAGAAAGAGTTGGCGATTTTGAAGCGATTTTAGGCGATTTAGAAGCGATTGCTACAGGTATTTTATTTTTTATTTAATTATTTTTTGTTTAATTTTGAATTAATAATTATTATACTATAAATACTATAAAATATATTAAGAAACATCTCACAATGGAAAAACTAAATTGACGAATTTAAAATCCTATTTCTTAGCAGTCGGCTTCTTACCAGCTGACTTCTTAGCAGCCGGATTCTTAACAGCAGTATTCTTAGCCGTCGGCTTCTGATTCGTGACACCCGACAATGTGCTTGCCTTACTAGTATGAGTACATGGAACAAAGTCTGGGGTTGGAGGGTCTTCATGAATTTTTTTTTTTCAGACCATATCCATATGGATTTTCAACAAAGTCATCGTCTGAAAGGGGTGGATTTTCAATGGGATATTTGACACCAACTCTTTTCAAAAGAAGTATTGCATCATAGTGACATTTGGCAGCATGAGTACCTCTTTCGCTATTGTCCATCCTGTTCAACAGAACCACAAACATAGACTAATTGTACAGTACACATACACTAATTATAAAATAATTACAAAGGAATGAAAAAAAATACCTGTATATGTAGTAGCCTAGAAAATCGTCTGAAATCGCCCAAACAATTGCCTGCGCTCTCTCTTTCTCCTTCTTTGCAGTGTGTGCTGGAGAGAGAAAGTGATGATTTTATAGGACAGCTAGTGGACCGCCATAGACACCAGCGGTCTAGTCCCTAGCATCTGTTTTGGTGAACTTCAGTTGTATCGTTGAACTTTAATTGTATTCGTGAACTTTACTTGTTAGACTATGTTAGACTATATTTATAAGTGATGTCATAACTCTTTATAACTTTGATGTAATTTGATTTGATTTGTCAAAAAAAAATAGCAGACTGTTTCAATTTTGTATAATTTTGGGCGATTTTGAGGCGATTGCTACAGGTATAAGACCGTTTCGATGGAATTGCTTAGTTTTAACACTTGATTAGTTATGATTTGACGAAACAGATACGTTGTAATTTCAGAAGACCGTTTCGACGTAAAGCAGAAAAAACATAAAAACCAACATGAAATATAAAATAAAACTGCAATCATAACAATACTACAGTCCAAAATACATCATAAAAAAACTGCAATCATAATAAATACATCATAAGAAAACTGCAATCATCTCTTATGCTTCTTCCCCGAGGGACTGAATCTAGCAGCTGCTTTGCCTTTGAGCTCCCTGTCCGGCTGCACACACCTCAGTATCTGCTGGGAATGAGGACTCACATCTCCTAAGTCTTCCTCTCCACCCTGACTCTCATCACCAGTGAGGTCAACCTCCCCCGGGCCCTGTGTATACATGTACGGCGTACCTGTATCTGCTCCCCATGGATCAAATGGAATGGCTGACTCGGCATCGGTGGTCTGCGTACGCATCTCCCATGGATCCTCGGCCCAGCTAGGTGCATAGGTGGCAGGAGGCGGTGCGCCAAATAATGCAGATACAAATCCATCTGTGGTCTGAGATGCACTCCCACCAGCCTCATAGTCGTGCTGCATCGTATCTCTGCATCTTGGTCTCGAAGAGGCAATCACCTCGTCATCTGTATCCTCCTCGGGAAGGTCATTCGTGCTAAAACCGAGAGGGTCTTGCCGAGCAGGTACTCCATCCTACATTTAAATAAGGTCAGATTTGCTATAAAAAAACTCTGCTATAAAATATAGAAAGCTGACATACCGGGCCAATCTCCACCGGAACTCCATATTTATTGTAGTAAGCGTTCCATCCTTGGGTATTCAGAATCCACTCGTGGAATGCCCAACCCGAGTCACCAGCTGCATAATTGAAAGTTAACTTAATTAGAACCGAGAATTTGAGGAAAATGAAATGATTATGTGTGTCCTACTTTTAATATTAAATTGTAATCACCTGCAGGAGGTGGCGGCATCTCGGAGGCGTAGATAGGGACTGGTGGCTGATCCGGATTTCGCCTGGTAGTCTTGATCGCCTCCCGCCAATTGATATTCTCTCCAGCATCACGCAGCATGCCAATGAGGCGGCCTTCCCAACCGCCTATCTCCACGATTAGTGCCGTGTGCTCGAGCATTTGGCTGTTGAACTTAGGGGCACCTCTAATTGCTCAAAAACTGAAATTAAATTGCAATTGAAAGTAAATAGATGAGTTTAGAGAAATTTGACACGTGGGATGTTAACGGAGTTCGGCAAAACAAAGGCCTACGTCTCCGGGGCGTCGCAACCTCTTTCTAGGTGCGCCTTTCTATTACCCAATATGAAAGGATTACAATTGTGAACCGTGAGCCCTTACAAAATGGGAAGTCACGACCAACGAGAGATGAGTGCCGGCGAGCCCTTACAACCAAGGGAAGTCACACGAGCAACTCGAGGTTTGAGCCGGCAAGCCCTTACAAACAAGGGAAGTCACACAAGCTACTCAAGAACAAGAGAAACACTCAATAGATCACTCTAACCTAATCTAGATCAAGATTAGTGAAGTAGGTTTGAGGTTGCTTGAGGGATTTTGAAGTTTTAAGCTCTCACAACAATGGAGTAGGCTAAGCTCTCAGAAAATCGCTTTTGAAATGATTAGGGTCGGCTGAGATAGATTTGAAAGTGATTCCTTCAGTCTATTTATAGTGGCAGCTCAAAAATGAGCTGTTTGACATAAAACGTTACCAACGTTTTATCAAACGTTACCAACGTTTTATTCAAATACGATTTAGGGTTTTAATTCTCTGACAGCTTAGAAAACGTTACATAACGTTTTATAACCGTTCTAACGTTTTACAAACGTTATAACGGTTGTATAACGTTATAACGTTATAACTTGATTCTTTTAAGGCTTCTGATTATTATAAAACGTTACCAACGTTTTAAAAACGTTCATAACGTTTTATCTCAATTTAATCAACCTCACACATACTTTACCAAGCATTTGATTTTACAATATGTATTCTTGATAAAGGTCTTCATGATTTCTTCAGTCCAAGCTTATTATTCAACAGTTCTTACTCTTCTTGGACCTACATATTCTCAAAATAGAAGAAATCGTAAAATTCAATAATTGTATGTTTTTGCAAATTAGTCAAATAGACGTAAAAGATTATTGTACGAACAACATTGGCATCCTATGGCTCGCCAAGCATCCCTCGCCATGCAGACCAAGCTGTGTCCAACTCCTCTCACAGCTGTCAGTAACTGCACACAACATATTATCATGATTATGACAACAATAAGTAATTAAAATTTGTCATTTTTAATTAAAGTTTATTTCAGTTGTACTTACCGCGCGAGCATGGATCGGACCCCAAGGCAAGAAACGACTAGATGAATCCTCCATCAGTCTACGTCGAAGCGTGTCGCCGTAATGGCCTGTAAGGTAGACTGACGGCATGCCGTGTCTCTGGTACCATACCTCATATCTCAAATGTCCGGGACCTACAGGCAATGACTTAGGAGATGGCAGACTCCATAAGTGTTGCTCCGGATGTCTAGCCCAGTCGTACTCCAAGCTGAAACTCTGCCTCCAGTCGACCTTGGGCTTACAGTGAGTCGTTCTGCAAGTACAATTAATTAGAAAGTCCAGAAACGAAATTAAAGTGATAACGATATTTTTTCCTTTGTCGACAGTACTTGCTTGTGGAGCCTGTCCGTCTCATCCTGACCAATCAGCGGGTACTCCGGGATGAAGGCATCCAAGTCGAACTGTCGAGTCACCCGATCGGGATAATGGTACTCCACTATCCAGTAACAAACTAACGGTCCCTGATAAAACCAGAATGGTCTCTGCTCCAATGTCAACCGGCTCAGAAGACCGCTACGATAAAATGCACGATACGGGAACCAATCGATGTTACAATGTCGGAGCATCTGGAGCTGACCCCGGACATAAGAAACTCCCTTGCCCGTCTCCTGGTAGTCGTGATCCCTGCCCCATATAGCAGCATATGCGGGGCATCTGTCTGGGTCTGGACCTCTCCAACGGGGAGGTGGATCTGGTATATCTGGCCGACATATGGGCAGATGTGACCACGACCAATGCTGGAGTAGAAGAAGTGGCCCTTGAATCTGCTTGTTCTTCACCTGAAATTTTAACTGTAAATAAGAAGTCGGTATGAATTTTCAACTTTAAAGAAACAACAAAATTAGTACAGACTTACCAAGCAAGCGTGACACAGGGATCTGTATAAGTGGGCGAGAACGGATCCACCCCAGTTCCACCTCTTAGGCTTATCAAGGTCCCTCAGCAATGAGAGAAACATAATCGGGACCGCATCACCGCTAGAGTCCACGAACATGACGGCACCACACAGATCCAGCACAAAAGCCCTAATATACCTGCAACATGAAACAATCAATATAAAACATTAAAATTATTGAGTTTGGACTTTAGAGATTAACAATATTAACAATATTGAAAAGCGTAATGGTACCTCCTGACCGCCTCATCGTCGTCTGTCTCGGGGAATATCTGATTCTGGCAGAAGTGAGCCCGGAGTGATTTCAGAGAAATACAGTAAGCAGAAGACCGGGCCTCTTCCTCCTCCCTCTTCTTCTTGTTGAACTTCTTCTGCAGCTGATTCGGATGACACCCTAACAACTCCGGTATCATCCTCTGCAGGTCTGGATGGTCTGAGACGCCACCTATGGGCTCGCCATCGATAGGCAATCCCCACAGGGCGCTCACATCACCGAGGGTGACTGTCATCTCCCCAGGTGGGAGATGAAATGTATGCGTCTCAGGTCGCCATCTCTCCGCTAGACCGTGCATCAGATACGGATTGATATTACTCTGTGGCATCACGGCAATCTGATACAACCCAAGCTGCAAGAGGCATTGGGTCATCAACGGATGGGGAACAAACGGAATCTCAGACCTGCGGTGCCTCACCGTAAGCAAGCCATCGTCCTGTATTTATTATAAATTTCTGAGACTCAAATTGTGTTATTTTTTTAGTAATATGTACATTACGCATAATAATCACGTACCTCAAGAGATGCCAATGAGACACGGTGCTTAACGTGATGGGTCCACAGAAGAGGACTGAAGGTGTCAGGATCGTGGTAGCGATAACTAGGCTCGGCCTCAGACGACTGACCCGCTACAGTCGGATGCTCAAATCCTGCTCCATCTCCAGCCATATCCTCATCAGACGACGGGCCCGCTCCAGTCGGACCTGCTCCAGGCACAGGCCGTAATCCCCACCGTCTAGATTTAGGCATACTACATTTACCAAAAAAAATATTAAACAATCACAAATTAAGAAGAGAAAAGGTATTTGGTGTTTTAGAGGAGATGAAAAGAGAAGGGAAATGAAACGACGACAGCAAGGTATTTGATGTTTCAAACAATGTCATTTCTATTTGCCAAATTTTAATGCTAAAATATCTAAGTTTTAAAAATACTCTTTGATTATTTAAAAAATAAATTGGTTCTTCATTGATACAATTTCTTTTTTTTTTTCATAGAATTTTCTCCTTTGTGTCTTTTCATTTTCATCTCTAAAATTATAAAGTTCATGTAAATCTGATTCTTAAGTCAATTTTTTGTTCCTATATATTTCATTTCATTATTTGCTCCTATTTAATTCTAAGGAGGTTATCATTCTTTTACACAGAACTTACGAGGATATTTTCTTCGGTCATTTTTATTAATACCAAAAAAAAAAAAACGTTTTTACCAAAATAACCTCAAATTTTATATATTTTTTAAATCTAACCAACCACAATCTTACGAACTAAACCAATTAATTTGCAGATTCAACCGATTAATTGACAGTGATACATGCATTATAATCAGAGAATCAGAAACTTATCGGAGTCAACATGCATAGTTTGTTGCTTTAATCAGACGAATACTCCGTTAATAATAAAAATAAACTAAACAATTTATTAAAAATAATATAACTTACATATAAAATTTGTAACTTTTTTTAAATCATAGGAACTTAAGCCCTTTTCCCCTTAAATACGTCCCAATCTATAATAATATTGCTTTAATAATTAAAGTTAGCACCGATACCCTCCATGCCCTTCCCAAATAAGCGGATTTGTAACCATGGCCCATAACCCATTACACATTTTTTGTAACACATAAAAAGTGCTATAAACCGGTACTCCTTTTCTATTTTTTCATTCAAATATCATATAAATGCTATGTTTCAAGAAACGTGCATTTCATATCATATATTTTATTTTTACTATTTATAATTAATACAAATTAAAGGCACTAACTGTTTTTTTTTTAAATTTGATCAATCATAGTTAATTAAATTTGTTTATCTTGTGGTCTTAATCTAATATAGAATAAATTATGAAATTATAAAATTATAAAAATTGTGGGTATTTACCAAAATAACCCAAAAAAAAGGTAAATCCTAACTCTAACCCTAAATTTTTATTAATAACCCAAAATTGAAGCAATTCGACAAATTCGACCATAATTTTACAATTCTAAAGCCGATATCCAATTAATTTTATTCAAATATAGCCCAACAACAAAGTCATGGCCCCAATTCCATACAAATTCAACCAACTACAATCTTTCCGAAATTAACACAATCTTACAAATTTAACCAACCACAATCTTACAAATCCAACCAATTAACACAATTCATTTACAAATTTAACCAATTAACCCTAACCCTAAACCCTAATCGGGTCGCCTTCCGGGAAAATCAACAACCCGTCAAGGTCACAAGTAATTGGGAACAACCAATTCATAACGAGTTTTGATTTAGATAATTACCTGAGAGAGCTTGAACACACAACGAGTCAGCGGGTTGTGGTCGGTTTCGAGATCCTTCGTTTCGCCTCCAAACCTTCCCGAAATCACCAAATCACGATCAATGCACCACAAAGACACCACTACGAGAGAGAGAGGGGCAAAAAGAGTCAAAATGGGTTAGAGAGAGAGAGAGGGAGAGAGAGAGGCAGAAGAGAGAGAGAGGTTCACCTGGGCGGAGGCGGGGGGCGGGCAACGGCAGCGGCAACCGCGCGTCTCCTTTTTTTTTTTTCTCGCGGGTCTCGGTTCGGTGCGGGCTAAACAGAGAAGAAAGAGAAGAAAGGGGGGGCGCTGCATTAATCCCTACTGGACCGCCAGGGATCCTGGCGGTCTGGTCCCTACTGGACTGCCCAGGGTCCTGGCGGTCTGGTTAGATTTAAAAAAAAAAAAATTTGAGGTTATTTTGGTAAAAACGTTTTTTTTTTGGGTATTAATAAAAATGGCCGATTATATTTGGAGCATTTTTATAGTATGTGTGAATTGTATTTGAATTATAACAAAATTATTTCTTAAACTCACTAAAGCTTGGTGCACATAATTTTTTAATCTGGACCGTCCCTTTTTGTTCAATTGCACCTCAGCTTACCTATCATGCTCTTGAGGAGCAACAAGACCTCCTTAGCCAGGTCTGCTTGATTTCTCTATCTGGCATTTTTACATCAGAAATACAAAACTACAACAAAATGGACAATATCATAAATTTAATTCATATTTAGAGTGCTAGAAGAACCTCTAAGGCTAAGCAGGTTAAAGTTAAATCTAATTTTCAAAAAAATAGTAACAGCTTGAGGGTTAGTCATAACAGTAAGAGGTCCAAATAGGTTTGTCAGTATTTCGATGCTAAATAATTACACTTGAGAAAAAAAGAAAAGAAAAAGGGGTACTAAATGCTATAGATGACATGGTGGGATTGGAGCAGTTGGAAGAGGATTCTGACGGGAAGGCCCTCTCGAAGGAATACGGGTACTTCTCCTTTGTTTTTCAGATTCAATTTCAATCATAATTCACTGTTCCTCCGATTAATTAATTTTACTGGTTCATTTTCAACTGCTCTTTGTAAAAAATTGAATTGCGTATATAGCTGTCTGGTTTCTATGTCCAAATCAATCCTTATACAATTACCTCTGGTTCCAGTTTTTGTTGTTCAAACACTAAATTTTCTCCATTTACTTTTGCAGCACTGGCAGAGGCAAAATGCAAGGGAAGGGTAAACACAAGGATCCCGCGAAGCGACACGATCTCTTCAAGGGATTTCAAGGAAGATTCTGAATTTGTGATGATGTATTAATGCATTATGCATTACAACGGTCTAGGGATGTTAATGACATCCGTTTACCCTACCCGTATCGTATTTGATAAGATGAGTATGAGTAAGATTTTTTTTTTCATTAACTTATTGAGTATGGGTAATTATTATTTTTTCGTTAAATAAATGGGTATAGGTACGGATAAAGGTTATTTCGTATCCGTTGGGTAACAGATAATTATATAAAATAAATTATATCATGAGAATAATATTATACTAAACATTTTATTTTTTATTTGAATGTTAATTTATTATTTATTTCAGGAATTGAATTCGTTAGAAGAGATATTTGTGATTTTTTTTTGTTTAATAAAAAATTATTACTTATAATTAATTGCATATTTATATTTTAGTTTTATATTAGTGATTATGATTGCATATGTATGAAATGATAAGTTTTGATAATTTATTTGTAAAAATAATAAAACTATTATAATTGTATTATTCGTTACTTACCTATTACCGTTTCGCTATCCGCAAATTTTAACGGGTATGAGTAGAATAAGATAAGAAAAAAAATTTAACGGGTATGAATAAAATCAATTCTTAGTGGGTATGAATATAAAAATGATCCACCCTACTCATACCTTTTCCATTGACACCCCTACAGTTAACCTCTCTGTCATTTACTAATATTATTATTATTATTATTTTCAAACATAAACTAATTCAAACTCACCTGGAAGATATTATTAATTTTTTGTTGGATAACCTACTCCATAATTTTCCATTGTTTGTTTTACTAATTTGATTCCCATAGAAAGGAGCAATTAACAAACAAGACAAAATGAGCGTGCACCTCCAGTCAAAGTACCACCAATCCTGACGCCAGCGCACAGCCATCAATGGTGCAAAATAACCAATCTGACATCACACATATATCACACCTCTCTCTCTCTCCCATGAAGGTGGAAGCGTATCCTCTGCAGAGTTTTACCTGTGGAGCCGTGCAATGATTTTGATCTGATTTGTTCGTTTCAAATCGAACGAATTAAATCAGATCTTGCCTGAATTAAAAAAAAACTCAAAATAAATCCTTAATTCAGCTCGTCCGATCTGAAACGAACAGATCATATCAAAACCACCGCACAGCACCGTAGGTAAAACCGCCGCAGAGGATAGCGTTTCCATCAAGTTGGCATGCATCTTTCTGTCAAAGACTTAGTAAGGCTTGTTGCTCTCAACCAAAATACTCTGAAAAGGAAACACTGATCTCAGCCTTGATCTTATTTAATTACAGTCCACTTGCTGGACTCTTGGTTCCTTTCAGTTCACCTGTACATAACATATCTGCTTGCTTGCTTCATTGTATATCAGGATTTGATATCTCAGCGGATCCGCAACCCACGTGACCATGGTATGGAAGAGGTGGTGGAGCTCTGCGTTGGGTTACCACGTCGGATGGAATGGGCTCCACCAATTTGCTAATTTGTTTGTGAAGTTGGTCCACTGTTTAATCAAGGGTCCTATTTGTCTATATAATTAATTGTTGGATTAATCAATTGGTATGTCTCTTATGAAAAATTCGAATTCAAAATCTGACTCGTTAGAAAAAGATGCTGATTCATTATAAAAAGATGCTGACCCGTTATGAAGACATGTATTGATTTTTATATAAACTCAATTTCTCTTTCTCTTTTTTAACAGAGTTAACAGTCACTGTTTAGAAATACAAGAAAAAGATAAATAGCATCAAGAAGTACTCTGTTAAGACTTGAAAGTTTTAGGTCGTAAAAAACGCAAGGCTTTTGCCTTCCGCTTGTGATTTCTTACATAACTAGTGATACTGCTATGATCGTAAGATTCCACTTCCGCTTCTGCACGAAGATTAACGAAATAATTTTTAAGTTTTATCCGTTAATTAACATTAATATATGTCAAAATTAATGAATCAGCCTTCCAAAAATAACTTTCTGAATTTATATATAAAAAGCATGATTTATTAAGAATTTTTTGTTGTGTACTGTGTAGAAATCAGTTGATATTGGATTACAAATAGCATTGACAATGCATACTTTAAAAAGGAAGAATAATAAAAAAAAAAATTGTAATAAAACACACAAAAACTTCAATCACGAATGCTTATTTGCAGAAAACTGTATAAATAAGAGATGCCAAGACTTAACCATTGCACCTTTCTTTTTCCTTTTAAAGAGACATGATTTTAATGAACTATTGAAAATAAATTCAAGTTATAGGAGTCAAATTGCGTGAACCGTACTGTCCTGTTAGGAAAAAAAAAAACTTATTGATTGTAGCGAGTTGGATTGATTTAATTAAGGAAAAAAAATAACAAGTTAATGTCAATTTGATTCAAATTTTATAATTTGGTGGATATTAGACAAAAACAACTCTCCTTAGAACTTAAATAATGATGAATAATGAATTATTTAACATAGATCGGACGTTCTAAAACTACAACACATTTGCTTTTTGTGGCAGTAGATGTGCACTCAAAATCTCAAATGCACCCAGCTAGGAGAATTTTTTATTCGTAAAAAATATTACAAAATAAGTGTGAAAAAAAAGAGTATTTTAGATTTTTAATGTATAAAAGAATCAGTAAAAAATTTACCGATTAATATTGGATTGGTAAATATTCCACCAATCGAAAGATTTATTGAAGGTTTATAAAATGGAAAAAAATAATATAAAGATATTTGCTTGGTTTCCGTGCACAGATTCTATTTTAGGAAGTTGAGATTTTTTTATTTTTTTTAATCCGATACTATGATATAGAAAAACCGAGATACTATTTATGTTTCTGTTTCTTATTTTATAATATTTTCTATAAATAAAAAATCTCCCTGAGTAAAGATTTTAACAGAGAGGTTTTTGCTTCAAGCAGCACATAGACATGGACATTTCTTCTTTAACTCTACAGTAAGTGCGCTTCATGAAGTCAGAACTACTCTATTAAAATATTTACCCCTGAATTCTCTCTCCTTCTCGATTATTCCTTTCCCTTCTAGAGAGAGAGAGAGAGGGGGAGGGGGAAGAGAGATGGCGAACGGAAATGGCGAGACGAGCTCCGGGCCTCAACCAAATACATGGTACCCACTCAGACTTGGTTCTTCTTTCGTCGAGAGTTCGCCTTCAACCAAGTTTTGCACGCTTCGATGTTAGCTTTCCCTTTCTCTTTCTCTTTCTCTGTCTTTGTTTTAAGATATAAGATCTGATTTTAACAGAGCGGTTTTTGCTTCAAGCAGCACACGGACATGCACATTTCTGCTTTAATTCTGTAGTCAGTGCGCTGCATGAAGTGAAAACTGCTCTGTTAAAATATTTACCCATTAGATGTAGTAGAGTTCTGATTGGGAACATATATTCTGAATTCATCATCAATCACTTAAGAATCAACATATCTTTATCTTTGTATACAATTATCTGAAGAGAGAACAATCTAGTTGTTTCTTACATTAAAACATCATAACTTACACTTATAACTTTGTCTTTTTCAACAAAAAAATAGATGAATTTAAGCCAGCATCAATTGACAAGACCCAACCAGGCATACTGCACAAGAACAAGGAAAACCGGGTTTCGGTTGAGTTTCACAACAACCAACCCGGTAAGCCAAAGGTGGCCTTTGAAGGGAGCAGTGAAGACTACAAGGAAACTGATGCTGTTTTGTTCTTTGATGGAGACGAGTTTAAGCTTGAGAAGTTACATCGTGCCTTTAAATCCCTGAAACACAAGCGGGTCCCGGGAGAGTCAAATGGTTTAACCGGGTTGAGTGGTGCGTGTGCAAATGGAGCTGGGCCCAGTACTGAGGCCCATTCTCCTCCTCTACCAAAAGTGGCACGTACTCAGGCTGTGAACAGGCCTTCGATGCCAGTAAGTTATATGATCCTAATCTGTTTAAAATTATAGAGTGAATTTGTATAACATAAAATTGCTGCTCAGCTTAGCATGTGACAGGTATAAAGTGTGGTGCTTTTTACTTGTACTTGATGAAGTTCTCAGTTGGTTGAGTTATTTGGTATGAGTATGTATTAAGTTTTTTTCTGGATAAGTACCCATAAGATACTTATTTTGTGTGTGTGGCTTTGAGGCAAGTTCTTTTTGCCTGGGAAAAATCGCAATGCTTTAAACCTTTTATAGGTTGGGAAAAAAAAAACAAAGGAGTTCCCTTGCAGTATTGGATTTAGTGTGGTATCACATCCAGTAATGTTTTGTTAAAAAAGTAAAAACTCACTATATACCAGTAAGTTGTTGATTCCTTGTTGGTAATGCAGGTTGAGGTTGAGAAGATTGATATCTGTGGACCTGATAATACTGGTAATATTTCTCTCTCACACAAGCACCCATACATAAGCACATAATAAAAGTAGTTGCAAAAGAAAGATGAAGTATATTTACAGTAATCAAATAACATTTGCATTTTTGGTTAGGCTTAGTATTGTGTCAGTTGGTGAATTACTGTTGCTGGGCCCTATACCCTATAATGGGTTAAGATAATTTGCATAGTCATCACTGAAATTCTGAACAGTTCACAAAAGGTGCACTCGACCCTTAAGAAGCATGAGTGTTTATTCTATAAGCATATACTAAATTCTAAGCATATGTCCTTGGCAATATTTTTTAGTGGCAGAAAAGAAAAGATTCACATCATCTTCTTTGTTTAATATCACCTTACCTTCTTTTGACAGTTGCAACAAGGCCGGTAAACAACAAAACGAACACAGCACACCAACCCTCCAATCCAAACCCCTTCTCCCCGTCGTACCATGATACTAAACCCTATGACCAAGACGAAGACCAAGACCATGATGAGCATCTAGACATCCTTGGGGACGATGAACCGGGGACCCCTAACCCTCTCCCTTCTTCTCACCACACAAATGCAGCTGTGGGATTTGACATCAATGTCCCAAGTCATAATGCCGAATCTGATGATGACATTGATCTGTTTGATGACATGCCAGCTGAAAATGACGGGCTGAGTGCAGCCCAAGCACTTCGGGCCCAGGTGAATGGATCTGGAACAGGAGATGTCCAGTTTGAACAGGGGGCTCAAGTACAGGAGACGTCCAGTTCTGGTGGAGAGAGTAGTTCAAGTGGCAGTAGCAGTGCTAGTGGGAGTGGGAGTGGAAGTAGCAGTAGTAGTGAAAGCGAAGGGAGTGATGCTGATGGTGGCGGTGCTGACTCAGCAAGTTCAGCTGGTGATATTGATATCTTTTGATTTTTGAACTGATGGCATCAGTTCCTGGTGCATTCTAAATGGGGTTATTGTTTTTTGAAGTTGTTTTGATTTAACATTATTATTACATTCCTATTGAGAAATTGAAATAGTTTATTAGCTGTATATAATGTTTTGGCGACAATTATGTGATTGAAATGTTGAATAAGTGCATCAACTTTATATGTCTGATTTGTGTTTGAATTGAATGAAATGTATTCATAAACACTGGTTGTCGTAATTTATTTTATTGGAGAAAAGTGGGAAGGCCACCAATTTGATTAAAGAATCAAATGCCTATTACAAGAAAGTGTAATAACTAAAACCTACACCACAGCCAATGGTACCAGTACCTTTCCAAAAGTAGTACTACTACCAGTATTGGGTTGGACCGTTGGAGACATAACTAAAGAACTTGTAGATTTGCAACTTTACTTATTTGGCCCCTAGAAACAAATCCTATTACATTCTCCTCAAATTCCCTCAAACCTGCACCTCTAATGATTTCCATTAAATGTAAATGTTTTTGATAAAATTCACAAATATATATGGCAATAGGGGATTCCTTTTTTTTTTTTTTTCCTTACAATATTATTTTGGAATCAATGTCATTTACAAGTGTGTAAAAAGAGTTTATGTGGTGTAAAAAGTTTTTTTTTTTTCTTTAAATTGTGAATTCTGGAAATTTGATTTTGTGAGTAATCAGATTAAAGAACCACTAAGAGAGCATACAGAGGATATCAGAACAGAACTACGTTGCTACATGCTATGCATGAGTTGTGTGCACGGATTTTGGAGCAGCTGGATCTTTTAGAGCTGCAGGACCGGCTTGTGCAAGGAGGGGATAGCCTGGCGTTCTTAGCCCTCAGGAGAGGATCGAGCTGTGGGGCTGTCTCAATTTTTGAATAAGCTTTTGACCTTTTCTTTTCTTTCTCTTGTTATTTGCAAATTGTGATTGTGGCCAACCTTCTAGTATAATTGCAAAACTCTTGATATTTGCAAGATAAATAAATTGTCCCTAAATCCTGTTTTTGACTTTTTGTAGTTAGCTTGAGAAATGCTGAGTCATGGAAGATAAATGAATCATCCCTAATCATTGTCTTACAAAGAAGGAAGACCAATTTCATTTCATTTCAGTTCAGTTCAGTTCAGTTCATTTGGGTTATTGCTGACAAACAAATATTCAACCTGTTGTTTTAATATGCATGAATTTTGTTTACGCATGATGTCAGGGAAAAATATTAATATCTGACATGTGCATCAGTTTAATTTATTCATCTTTATTGCAAACAATAAGCAAGTGTTTTGACATATTTGCATATTGCAAACAAATGTTCTGTTTGCATCTAGGATGAAACATTATTTGAGGTATATGCAAACAACAACAACTATTTCAGGTATATGCTCACAATAGCGCTCCCCTAGATTTATTCTAAAATAGGTATTTATTGAGATCACCGATCTGATTTAAGATTTATTCTAAAATAGTTACTTTTATAAAGAATAATTTCTAAAATAGTTATATCTATATCTAGCTTAATCTCTTATCTTTTTTTGATATATAGCCCAAGACCTAACCTATTCTCAAAGTCTTAAAACAAAATTTATTCTAAAATCAAAAGAGAAAAAAAAAGGAGAGAGAGAGAGAGAGAGAGAGAGAGAGAGAGAGTGGGAGGGGGAGGAGAGATGGCAAATATAAATGGGAATGGAGAGATGGGCGCCGAGCCTCAACCAAATACATGGTACCCACTCAGACTCGGGTCTTCTTTCATCGAGAGTTCGCCTTCAACCAAGCTTTGCACACTTCGATGTTAGCTTTCCCTTTCTTGTCTTTGTTTTAAGATCTAAGATCTGATTTTACTCAAAAAGTGTTGGAATTTACATTGTAAGAATAAAAGTAGAAATTTTAGTAATGCTTAACGACAACAGTAGTTGATTCTAATTGTTTACTGAAATTATGAATTGAAGGACATATGTTGATATTCTATAATAGTAGAGGTCTTATTGGGAACATAGATTCTGAATTGATTATAATCACTCAAAATCTTGTTAACTTTTATTTTATATTTATCTTTTATTTTATTTAATTATCTGAAGAGAGAAAACAACCTAGTTGAACGATCTAGTTGTTTCTTACATTATAACTTCTTCCTTCTCAACAATAATAGATGAATTTAAGCCAGCATCAATCGACAAGACCCAACCAGGTACGCTGCACAAGAACAAGGAAAACCGGGTTTTGGTTGAGTTTCACAACAATCAACGTGGGAAGCCAAAGGTGGCCTTTGAAGGAATCCGTGAAGACTACAAAGAAACAGATGCTGTTTTGTTCTTTGATGGAGGCGTGTTTAAGCTCGAGAAATTACATTGCGCCTATAATTCCCTGAAGCACAAGCGGGTCTCAGGAGAATCAAATGGTTTAACCAGGTCGAGCAGTGCGTGTGCAAATGGAGGTGGGTCCAGTGTGGAGGCCCATTATCCTCCTCTACCAAAAGTGGCACGTACTCAGGCTGTGAACAGGCCTTCTACTCATGCCATCCCAGTAAGTATTTGATTCTAATCTGTTTAAATTATAGAGTAAATTTGTAAATTTCTGGTTAGCTTAGCATGTGATTAGGTATAAAGTTTGGTGCTATTTACTTGTACTTGACAAAGTTTTGAATTGGTTGAGTTAGGTATGAGTATGTACTAAGTTTTTTTTCTGGATGAGCAACTATAAGATGTTATCTTTATTTTTTGTAATGGATTAGCGTGATAACACATACTGGTTAGGTCCCGTACTTCTATGAACGGGCTGATACCAGTATGAACATACTAACCAGTGCTTCTATGAACAGACTGATACCAGTATGAACATATGTCAGTAGTTAATGTTTTGTTATAAAGGAAAAGCCTACTATAAGCCAGCAAGATGTTGATTCCTTCTGGGTACCTCCATTTCATCTATTTATTGTAAATTTTTTGTGTATCACAATGCAGGTTGAGGTTGAGAAGATTAATATCGGTGGACCTGAAAATAATGGTAATTTTCTCTCTCACATAGGCACCCATACACAATCACACAATAAAAAGAAGTTGCAAAAGAACGATAAAAGAAATTTACAGAAATCAAATAACATTTGCATTTTTGGTCAGGCTTAGTATTGTGTGAGTTGGTAAATAACTCTTGCTGGGCCCTATAACCTATAATGGGTTAAGATAATTTGCATAGTCATCACTGAATCTCTGAACAGTTCACAAAAGGTGTACTCGACCCTTAGGAGGCATGAGAGTTTATTCTACAAGTATATAGTAAATTGTAAGCATGTCCTTGGCAATGTTTTTTAGTGGCAAAAAAGAAAAGATTCACACCATCTTTGTGGAATAACTACTTCTGTAACTACTATTAATATCACCTGACATTTTTATATGAAATGCCAGCTGAGAATGACAGGCTGAGTGCAGCCCAAGCACTTCGGGCCCAGGTGAATGGATCTGGAACTGGAGATGTCCAGTTCCAGCAGGGGGCTCAAGGACAGGAGACATCCAGTTCTGGTGGGGAGAGTAGTTCAAGCGGCCGTAGCAGTGCTAGTGGGAGTGGGAGCGGAAGTAGCAGTAGTAGTGAAAGCGAAGGGAGCGATGCTGATGGTGGCAGTGCTGACTCAGCATGTTCCGCTGGTGATATTGATATCTTTTGACTTTTGAAATTAAGACATCAGTTCCCAGTGCATACTATAGTTTATTACTGTTTGACTGCTTATCATTATTGATTGGATGCAAGTGCAACACTTTTGCTAATTATATGATATATGATGCCTACTGGATGTGATTTGGCATTAGCCGTGGGATAAAAAACTATGGTTTTCATACTTGGTACCAATTTTTTAAGTTGCTTAGATTTAACATTATTATTTGATTCCTATTGAGGAATTGAAATAGTTTATTAGCTGTATATAATGTTTTGGTGACAATTATGTGATTGAAATGTTGAATAAGTGCATCAACTTTATGTCTGATTTGTGTTTGAATTGAATGAAATGTATTCATATTTCATAAACAATGGTTTTCTTAATTTATATTTTATTAGAGAGAAGTGGAAGGGCCACCATTTTTTATTAAAGAAATCAAATTCCTGTTACAAAGTGTAATAACTGAAACCTACACCACAGCCAACGGTATCAGTACCTTTCCAAAAGTAGTACTGCTGCCAGTATTAATTGGCTTGTAGAGGAACTAAAGCACTTTTAAATTTGCAACCTTTTCTATTTGTCCCCTAGAAACAAATCTTATTAAGTTCTCTTTAATTTCCCTCAAACCCGCACCTCTAATGATTTCTTAGTTATCACATAGCAGCCAAGGTTGCTCCCCTGTATAACCTTTCTTTTTCCTAAATGATCCATAGTTAAGATCTTTTTACCTTTAATTACCATAGTTAAGACTCTTTTAACTTTTAAAAAACACATCTTTTCCTAAATTCAAACCAAATGTGTAATGTATGAACACTAAATCTTAGTTAACAGAATAAACTGCATCCACTTGTGTTATACTTTAGGCCAATTCGGTATTACTTATTCTTGTAACCCTCTTCTAACAGTTATACCAGCACTGGTGCTTCAACTTCTACTAAAATATAAAATAAAATACTAATTGTATTATCTGAACATCTCACTAACTAAAATGTATTCATTACTACCTGAGCGCCTAGTTCTTCCAATCTAATCTTGTATCAATTTAACTGTCCCAATCATTGAAAAATTGGATTTTAAGAGTTCAAGCGAATGCGTAAATACTTCATTTATTGCATCCGTGACAATGCCAAGTTTCAGATAAGATTGCACATTTGCACCGCTCAGGAATTTTTTGCTCCCGAAAAATAATATCAAGTTGGTTTCCTTATTTTTATTTTTTGCATGAATCACGCCCGTAGGCCAGCATATTACTCAGAATCTCCCTTACACATGATTTCTTAGAAAAAGCTCAAAACAAACCAAAAAACATAAAAATTCAAAAACCTTCTCTAAAGATTGGATATGCAAAGCCTGTGCAATTCCAGGAGAGACCCCCTGATCTCCCTTTTTTTTGCCAGCATATCAGCAATAACATTTTTGAGTCCTATCATTACCACAACATTCCAACATTGAATTTTCCTTGAGCAACTACCAGATTTGGAAATTTTCCTCATAGGCTTTCCAGTCTGCCTGTACCGGTGGCTATAGCTGTGTCCAGTGGTGAGCAATAATCTGAGAATCTGTAAGAAATTTGCATGGGGAAAGGTTGTGCCTGATTACATAGTCTATCGCTGTCCTGAACACCTCAGCCTCAGCTTGAATTGGACTGCTTACCTCCGTACCAGCAGAGTGGTACGCTACCAGAACGGATCCTTTTGTTACAATGAACCCGATACCGTCCTTCCATTGTTCTTTCCAGGACCCATCAAAGTGGTATGTGTAAGAATTGTTTGGTACAGGATCTGCAAATGTAATTGTTGCATTTGCACTGTGATTTGTAGTAGCACTTGTCCCTGCAATTAACATTTCAGAGGTGACGTTTGATAAAATGAAAGAGTTCATAAAAGGTTTAATATAATAAAATAACAAAGTTTACCTGCGGATAAAAAAACTTGTAAAGTAAGTGAGCCAGAAAAGACAACAGATAAAACTTGAACTCTCAGTCCGTGAACTATGATTAGGAGTGTAAACGGACAGATATAGATCAGACAGTGTTTTTTTGTATTTTTATCTGTTATGATTTTTTGGATACGGATACAAATACAGATAGTCTAAGATACAGATACGGATCGGATATTAAATATTACAGATACAAATATTTTTCATAATTAATTTGTTGGTTACAAAATATCTATTATATTATTAAAATATTAGTCACTAATTATGTAATAGTGTTATATTGTTCATTAAAATATATATCTATATACAATTTAATAAATCATTAGTATAATATGCAATTTAATAAATCAAGAACATATAGTACATTTGTAATGGTTTAAAAATATAAACGGTTGGATACATATAGTTAAAAGTCTTACCGTATTCCTATCTATTATAATTTTTTGGATATAAATACAGAGATGGATAATATCGGTTATGGATACGTGTCGGATAATTTAGGTTATTTTCTGAATTCGGATCCAGACGAAATCGGATAATATCCGATCCGTTTACACCCCTAACTATGGTATACAAATTTCTGTGCAAAGTAAAATTTTAAGATGCTATTCAAGAAATCAACCTAGAGGACATTTTACTTGCAAATTGACAAAACATTATTTTATTCCCCACTATATACTATTACAGACAAAATCTCCAGACTAAACAAAGTCTATAAATTATCTTTTCTCCAATAATCTCTAATTTGGTACACTTCATCCAATTTAACAGGTCTATTCTCTTCATCCTCTGATCCAACCCGTTTATAAATACTACTGCAAATCCTCAACGGCAACACAGTTTAAAGCAAACAATCCACACACTTGTTGAATTGCTCTCTCCATTCATTCCATACCATTAAAGACCCAAGAAAACCAAGAAAACCCACAACAAACCCTAATCCACTAAAAATGAACTGCCAGTTGAGATTGATTGAGAATTTGGTACCCCAAACTGGAATCTCTGACAGAGGGGCCCCACACTGTGCTGTCAAAGGATAACCGCACAGACCGGGATTGTACAGGTAAGAATTGTTTGAAAATGTTAAAAACTGATTATCTTGCGGTATTTTCCCCACCAAATTGTTGTGAGAGAGATTTAGTGAAGAGAGGAAGGTGAGCAAGGTAAGCTCTTCAGGTATGTTACCAGTGAGTTCATTGGAACTTAGATCAAGTGACTCAAGCTGCTTCAAGTCACCTATTTGAGGAGGGATTGTCCCTGTAAGTGTGTTATGAGACATGTTAAGCAAATCAAGCATCTTGAGTTCTCCAATTTCTTGTGGTATTTTGCCTCCAAAACAATTTCCTGAAAAATCGAGGGAGGTGAATATCGCGAGTGAGCTACCAAGAGTTACCTCAAAGCCCTTGAAAGTCACTGTCACCGAGTTTTGGTAATAGCTTCCGAAATCTAAGACCTCGAAATCAACTGCCAGACTGGTACTGATTTTTGAATTAACCATCATCGAATTAAAGGTTCTGAAGAATTCCTTTGGCAAAGTCCCATTGAAAGAATTCAAAGAGAGGTCGAGAATTTGAAGCATTGAAAAGGCAGCAGAATCATTTGTTCCTGATTGTGATATTGGTTTTGAAACTAGCCCGTAAAATTTATTTGATCTCAAGACAAGAATTTTCAAGTCTTTGAGCTCCCCAAGCCAGTAGGGAAATACACAATCTATTTCATTATTTCCAAGGTCTAAAACCTCTAGAGAAGCGCAATTCATCAGAGACCGAGGCAATGTTCCATTTATATTATTCCCGTTTAGATTTATAGTTCTAAATCCGCAATCTTCACTTATAGCTTGAGGAAACGAACCAGTCAATTTGTTATTTTTCACGTTAAGTACAGCTAGAGTACTGGTATTTTCGAGAAGGCAATGTGGTAACTCACCCATGAATTTGTTATAAGAAAGATCCAACACTTTCAGATAGCGTGCATTGCAAATTGAACCAGGTATGAACCCTGTTACCTTATTGTTGGAGAGAGAAAGGTACAATAGGAACTCCATGTAAGAGGTCAAATTCGGAGGGAGAAGAGAGAAAAGGTTGTGAGACAAATCAAATACTACGATGCTCGGAGGAGGAAGTGGTACTGTCCCGTTAAGCATGTTAGAATGGAGATCAAGAATTAATAAATTATCTAGAGGGAGAAAAAGGCTATCGGTTTCTAACCCCGTAAAGAGATTATGAGAGAGATTGAAAGCGAGATAAGTTTCCTTGCCAGTTTTCTGTACCCAGCTGGGTATAGTACCACCAATTTTGTTATTTGAAAGGTCTAAATCGCTTATCTCAGACTGGTACCTCATAAAAGAAGGGAACTTTGTCATATTGCAGGATACCAGCTTTAGCGTCTTGATGTTGGGAAATGAGGTATACCAAGATTTGTTGCCAATGGTACCATCAGTCACTGAGAGCATGTTGTGGGACAGATCAATAGAAGTGAGATTCTTTAGGTACCAGAGAGAACCTAAATCTATCATACCGGTGAAGTTGTTTGATGCAAGATTTAACACATTTAGCTGACAGAGCTTGAAAATGGAACTTGGTAATGGTCCTTGAAGGTTGTTTGAACTTATATCAATAGTTTGTAAAACAGGTAACCATTTAGAGAACTCTGGGAGATTCCCCGATAATTGATTTTGTGAGAGAAGCAAGATGTGAAGAGAAGGGAGTGAGAACAGAGATACCGGTATTGTACCAGAGAGGGAGTTGTTCCTCAAATCAATTTTTGAAAGATAATATAGACCAGCATAACTACTGCTATCTGGTATTGATCCAGAAAAATAATTATTATTCAGCACATATTCTGAAATTCTTAGCCAATTGTGAAATTTAGGTATCTCACCAGTGAACCTGTTACCTGAAATGTCTAAATAAGAGAGCCTCACAAGCTTTTGCAAATTAGTGGTGATTTCTCCATGGAAGTTGCAGTCATCAATCAGGAAGGTTGACAGATTTTGAAGGTTGCCGATAGAATCTGGTATTTGACCAGAAAAGTTTGTTCCTGAAAGGATCAACGTTTGCAAAGAGCTATCCTTCTCAAACTCTGGCAATTGACCTGACAGTACTGGATTATATGACAAATCAATCTCTTTTAGATTTTTCAGCTGGAATATTCTCTCTGGGAATTTTCCATTAATCAAACATGAACTCAACTGAAGAACTGATAAATATGAGAAATTTGCAAAGAATTCTGGCACGGGAGAACTCAATTTATTATGATCTAGTCTCAGGTATGAAATTTGACTCAACTGACTGAGAGACTGGTCAAAAGGACCCATCAGAGAACAACCTGACATACTCAGGCTTCGAAGTGTGGGGCCTAACTGAGAGACTGCCAGGCCCCACTCTGATCCATTGCATGAAATGTTAACCCCATCCAGGTAAAGAATTTGGAGTTTTGTAAGATTGCTTAGTAAGGTTTTGATGCTTGGCTCTCTGAGATACAGAGAACTGCGTCTTACATTAAGGTAAAAAGTTGAAAGGTCGAGCAGTACAAGATTTGTAAGCTGAGATATACCAGTTGGGATTTGACCAACAAAACCAGCATTGGATAAATTGAGATGAATCAGATTAGAGAGCCGCTCGAACCCGGTTTCCGGTAGAGCAACATTGTTGAACAGGTTGTAGGCGAGGCTAAGATTCTGAAGCGAACTGAGATTGAATAAGGCTGGGTCGATCAGACCTGAAATGGATCGGTTGCTCAGCTCCAGTGCAGTGACATGGCCAGAGGCTGGATCGCATGTGACGCCTTCCCATGTGCAACAATCCGCGGTTGAATTCCAAGACCGGAGCTCTGATGTACTGAATCCATTCTTGAGCTGGAGTAATGCTTGTCTCTGGGCAGGAAGGCAATGCCTTTGTGATAAAGAGGCAAATTCACTGGAGAAGGAGAAGAAGATAAGAAGGGTTAAGGGAAGAGAGAGATGGAGAGCCATCATTGTGGGCTAATAGAGAGGAGAAAGAATAGCCAGTAAAAGACTGAAGAGTGAGATAAAAAGAATAGGAAAAGACTTTGGAAGTGTATAGAAAAAGACTTTGGGAGCGTAGACCATGGGGAGACTTTTGAATCCATAAGCTCTGCATTAACATATCATTTGGGTTAACTTTTTCGGCCGTGTGATCAGAAATCAGGCCAATCCGGCCCACGAGAGGCCCTTTAATATTAGTGCGGAATTAAATCGGACGGTACGGATCTCAACTCAAAATTTGAGTTAAAGAATATATGGCATAGTCGGAGATTTCATTGGAGATTTTATGGAAATCATTATGGGACTGGAGGATGGGAGCAATAATCTTAGTCTAATGTCTACAAAAAGAGCCCCACCCAATGAGAATTAATGATTCTGAGTGACCATATCAGTACGTCCTATTTATTATGATAGTGCTACTTTTCTGGTTGTGTTTTGACTGTTTTGAGCTAATTACTTGTACTTATGTTTTACCTAGTTGTTTTGTTGTTAGGGTTAAATTGATAAGTACTATGTGATGTTATGTTTTTTTTTATTTTGATAGTTACGTTGTTGCTTAGTTTGACATCTGTTATTAGCTTTAAGTCTGTTTGCATTTGATGTAATATTGTAGCTTATGTTGCTGCTGCTGTTATGTATTGTGCTAGATGCAGATGTCACTTGTACCGACATTTAGTAATACTGGCTTTTAATAAAAGTCGGTAGATTTTTCCATTGCTATTAAAAAAAAAATTCATAATGTTGATGTATAATGCTAGATATACAATGGGCTCTGAATACACTGTAGAAGAACATAATACATTATATCTTATTTCCAGTAAATAAATTTATGAAAAAGTTAACTTAACATGGAAACTATTGGTTCTGTGATGTCACTGATGTGCAATGTAAAACAAGTATGAGGAATATAATTCCGGTTTCCACTAACTATCCCATTATTATTCAATTAATTGTTCGCCGACTTGTTAGGTTGTGCTAAGAAGATGCTTGATAATAAAGTCCGTTTGCAACAAATTTGATCATACATAAAAAAATGCAAACATTTAATGACCCTCATAGGTCGATTGAGGCGGTTAAAAAAGAGCAAGTAGGCGAACTTATTATAAGAAAAAAAGGTAATCATCCACTCCACTTTGTTTACAGTTTGTTCATAATTTTTATTCACTTTTGTTTAATTAATTTTAACAGATTCGGTCTCCATCCATATTCCAAAAAAAATTCAAAATCTTTCTGTATTTATCCTCTCTTTCCTTTTTTAATCTAGTTTTCAAAAACTTCCTTTCGATCAGATCAGATCGTCTTCCTTCCCAATCAAATCAACTTTTTAACATATTATCTTCATTCTCGATCAGATCAGATCAAATCATCTCAATCGGCAGCGGCACCACCGATCGGACTCGGCACCATTGATCGGAGTTCTCTCTCTACCTGTCTCGCTAACCCACCACCAATCGGACCCGGCACCACTGATCGGAGTTCTCTCTCTCTGCCAGTCTCGCTAACTCCTTTATCTCTCTACATATGACACTGATCCCTTTCAAGCAAGGTCCCAGCAGCGCCAAACAGGTGGCAGCTAATTTATCCACATCGGAGTCTTCGTTTTGGAAAAAATCATCCATAGCATATATGATTCCGATAGGAAAGAAGGCTAAATACAACTTCATATATATAAACTTAATGAAACAACTACCGATCTTGCTTTCAGGTAAAATCCTAAAATGTTAAATCAAATTAACATACTTAATCATTATTTAATTTTTTCTCTCCAGTACTCGTAGATTATTCCCTTTTTCTCTTTTAAATGGTGGATCAACTCACCGACAATCAGATCGCCAGAGTTCAAGGAAGCCTTCAATCAGCTTATTTGACACAGACGGAGATGGTTAGATCACGGCCTTTGCCCTTTATTTTTAGTTTTAGTTTCAGTGTTCCCGTTATGCATCATAGAATATGATTGTTTTGTCAAATTAAGTTGATAATGGAGTGATTTATACTTAGATCCAGTGAATATCATGCAAAAGGAGCTTTCTGAGTACATAGTTTAAAATTAAATAAAAAAGAACTAAAATAACTAAGTTTGGATCGAATAATTGAATAAAATATTTGATATCAAGATGGAGCTTTGAGTACAGTGGAGACATTAACTTCGACAGTAGTATTCTCCGTTTGGTTTTGTATTCTCCATTATTTTACAGTACATATATATCTGAATTACAAGATATATTTCACATTTTATAGTATAACGTATATTAAAATGTTATGTTGTAATTATTTTTTTTTTATATTTACCTTCTGTCATTCATTTTTCCTTGGCAATGACGAATTTTTATTTAAGATTACTGACTCGATCTCATTTTTTATATATGATCGCAGTGGAACCTTCAATCGTGGAGCGATTGGATATAAGTTGTCTTTGTTGGATAACACGGCGAAATTTGAATCTAGTAAGTTATTTATTTTTTGCAATTGAATTTATTGTTTCCATTAGATGCATTTTTTTAGAAATTTCATTTGAATTTTATTTGTATGTTGTAATTTCGTTGGATTTTTTTATTCTTTGTTTGTTACAGTACATATTTATCTGTGTTACAAGATAGATGTCGTATT
Source organism: Carex pumila (assembly GCA_033356055.1). Taxonomy (NCBI): domain Eukaryota; kingdom Viridiplantae; phylum Streptophyta; class Magnoliopsida; order Poales; family Cyperaceae; genus Carex; species Carex pumila. The sequence continues at coordinate 332,471 of JARJHM010000239.1, forward strand.
GTACATGATATATCAGATTGAAATGTTTTCATATTGTATAGTTATGTCAATTATAATGATTCAAATTTACAGCATGTATTATACAATTATACATGTTAGATATATTATTTTTACAGGATATATGTTGTTACTCTTTAAATGTTATGTATATCATTTTGTAGTATAGATTGATTTGTCTTACAGTGTAGGGGACAGATTTCACAGTATATATGTACTGTACTTTTACATGATATACTTTATATTTTTATATGTTACTTAGTATAATTAAGTTATTTGCATGGCTTCGATATGTTATTTTTGTAGGATATAGTTGTCAATTTCATTTATTAGATATACTATTTTATAGGATTGTTGTTGTCATCTTCATAGAACACAGTAATTAACATTATTGGTTATATGAAATAATTTTACAGGATACATCAGTGAAATGTTTCACAGACGGTCCTATGATTTTCACCCAGGTAAATAACTTGCAATATTATTTTGTAATTCTTATTTGTAATAAATCTAATTTGTTTCATTGCTTATTTTATTTTTATGCAGGATAAGGCTTCTTACTCATCCCAATAATGAATACATAAGGTTTTTAATGTAGAAGTTTTTATCTTTCCATAGTTTTTTTTATGATATTCTAGATGTTGAATGATATAATTACGTTTGCTATTTTGTGGTGAATATTATGGTTTGTATTGAACAGATGCCGTGTGTGGTGCATATTATTGTTTTGTTGAACAATTGATGTATGTATGATTAAAAAATTTTACAGTATACATGGAATTGATTTATAGTTTAGATTTTACAAATTATTGTTTTGTAGGTTGTATGTTTTGTTTTTGTAGTTTAAGTTGAAATTTTGTATTTTTTATATTTTATTTTATCCTTTTTATATGCTTATTTTACATTATTGAAATTTTATAGTTTTTACATTTTATTTTTACAATTTAAATTCACAATTTTACAGTATTGAAAATTTATTTTTTTTAAATTGTATTTTAATTGTTTTCATCTGCTAATTTAACATTGTTGTAAATTTATAGTTTTTACCTTTTATTTTCACAGTTTAAGTTTACAATTTTTCAGTATTGAAAATTGACATTTTTTAATTTTTATTTAATCTACTAATTTTACAATTTTGTAATATTATAGTTTTTACCTTTTAATTTCACATTTTAATTTGATAATTTTACAGTATTGAAAATTATTTTATTTAACATTTTATTTTATCTTTTTCATCTGTGAATTTTACATGACAGTAATTTTATAGTTTGTACATTTTATTTTTATAGGTAAAGTGGTCAATTTTACAGTATTGAATATTTTGATGATTTATTTGTGTGTTCATTAAATCGAGAAAAAAAGAATAAAAAAAATGAATCGAAAAATTTAATTTTGCCTTTGTATCACTTTTTTTTGTCAAAATAACTGCTAATAACTAACACTAACTTTCAATAACTTTCTATAACTGCAATTTCCGAAAGTACAGTTTGAAAGTACAAATTTTTTTTCTGTTGTACAAGTTGCAATCTTTTTTTAACTATCATGAGACCACTTCAAATAGTTGCTGGATGTTTTGTGATTAACTAATATATTTTATGTGATATATTGTATTATTATATATCATGTAGAAGTAGTTTTACAGTATTCGTACAAGTTAAAACTATGGACAAATGGTGGACAAAAATCTGTGGACAATTAGACGCTTCCTTATTATAATGTCAAGACTCAAGACTCAAGAGGCGAACTTTCTTTTTCTTTTTTTAGGGTAAATATTTTAACAGAGCTGTTTTGGATTCATGCAGTGAACAAATCATATCAGGGCTGTTCTGGTTATAAAGTCTGTGAGCTGCATGAAGCTGAAACTACTTGTTAAAATATTTACCCTTTTTAGTTCACAACTTCACATTGTAGACAGCGGCATCTCTGTAGCAGAAGACAGATATGTAATAACCAGTTTTGTTTGTTCTCTATGATCAAATGTGTCCAAGTTCGTGCGTTGTTCCGTGTTTAAGCTTAATATTAGTTTATTTTTCATTCGCAATACAGAAAAAAGAGTGCGTTGCATATACATATGCATTGTCTAAGAAAGATAAAGGTAACCGAATTAGTCGTTGAGGCTCCGAAATTATATAGATTGCACATTTTATGTCAAAATTAATATTTACTTATATATCGGCGGCGCTATTTTTTAGAATAATAATTATAATATTGAGCGTATAGAGAAATTAATTTACTCTTTCTGTAAAAGTCTTCTAATTAAGATATGCTTGGAGACCAAATTTTACATATTTTGGATTTTTTTTACTATTTATTAAGCCACTTTGAAAATTGCTGATTTTACATTTTCTAGAGCATTGGATCAGCGATTTTCAAAGTGGTTTAATAAATAGTAAATAAAATCCAAAAAATATAAATTTTGGTATCCAAGCATATCTTAATATATAGATCGCATCTAATGGTTCGGATTGACTATTCGGACTACAGAGAAAAAAAATTTGAAAGATATAATGCATTTGTGTGCATTTGAACCCTCTATATATGAAATTTAGATGTCAGAGTTTAGCCTCACATAATAAATTTTATCAGTATCTTATATCATAAATGAGGAGGGTTCAATTTTTTTGTCTCCATCGTATCTTCATTTTTAAAAACTTTAATAACTCAAAATTTAAAACATAAAAGTCAAAATAAAATAGTTGAATATGATCTACGTCATTTTATCTACCTATGTGTAAAAAATCATGACATTTCAACTTTGTTTTGATTTTCATCAAGAACTTGTAAAAACGTACTAATGTGGATAATTTCTAGAATTTGATTCAACTTATTGATTCACATATAAACAAAAACGAAATATGATAATTTTTCATGAGCACATAGAGAAAATACATATATCACATCTAACAGTTTTATTTTGACATTCATAATTTAAATTTTGAGTTATTAATGTTTTAAAAATAGAGGCATAGTGGAGGCATAAAAAATAGAGGCATTTGAACCCTCTTCCAAAAAACTTATGTTTTAATACTATTTAGACATTTTTCTATTTATATAAGTTTGTGTCTCAATGCATTGTAAAAAAAAAGAGAGATAAAATATGGTTTATGAAATAATATATTCTCTTCATTTCAACATTAATGGAGAGATTTTAATATGTAGAAATATTTTTTCTATATTTTTATGAAAAATAAATGTTAAAAATGTGCAAGTGGTGACTACTAAATGTGATGTCAAACTAGAAAAAAAATTGAGTTGAGGATTTACCTCTCAAAATAGCACTATCATTAAGCCATTATTGTATTCTTTTTCAATAGCATTGAATAGTTTCTTTTTACATATTTGATACAAGTTCTTATTAAATACTACTTTATGGGGAGATTTTTTTTATAAGTATAAAATAAGTATGAAGATAGAACGCTCAATAATTTATTATTTGTTTTTAAATAGCACCGCCCTTTATAAATCTATCTCTCAATGCATTATGCACATATCACTTTGAGTTTTTTTTTTTACTTTCAAAAATGAGTTTAATATTAGATATACTTTTTGAGAACTTTAAAATTAGAAAAATCAAGCAATTAAAACCACTTTCCTCACACAAATGAAGTACTCGACAACTTGGGAAAAGATTTTAACAGAGTAGTTTTGGCTTCATGCAGCATACAAACCATGTATAGTCCTTTTATAATTTTATAGTCAGTGCGCTGTATGAAGTAAAAACTACTCTGCTAAAATATTTACCCCAAACTTTGTGTTTGTAACCTATTTCCATCTGACGGTAGCAAAAATCTCAAGGAAACAACGAGAATAAACTGGGACCCACTGTCATTGAAGGTTATACGGGTAGAACAGGTCCATATCATATCCCTTCTCTTTAGCCCACCTCTCTGCACGCTTCCCCAATTCCAACTCTAAACGATCTCTCTCCTCTCCTCTCTCCCTCCCCAGCGAGCAAAAGACTAGAACTTCTCTGTGCTGCAACTCACCCTTTTTGTTTTTGACTAGGGCTCCATTATTGGACTTGGCTTTTGGGTTTTGGGTCCGTTAAGGAGTTGGCGCAGTCATGTTCTATTCAAGGTCTCTCTCTCTCTCTCTCTCTTTGGTCGGGAATACTTGTTCCTCTGAAATTGTTACTATTAATTATGGAATTTCCACTTCTTCTTACAGAAATTGACCAATTTGAGCTACTAAATGAAATTGTTGGATTAGAAGTGATAATATACTTGAGGCCACTATTAGTTATAATTAGAGCTTATGCACAGTTAATTGGTTGGATTCTATTTTCTAATGAAGTTGTTTATTGTTAAATATTGAAATTAGGGGATTCTGGGGTCGGCATAAGAGAAAGATATTGATCGGATTGGGGGCAGCAGGAGGAGGTTATGTGATTTATAGGCTATGGGATTCTCACCAGAGAAGGATGCTTGAGTTAAATCGTCAGAAAGAGAGAGAGAGGCAGGATGAGGAGCTCATGAAAATTCAGTAAGCACAACAATTAAATGTTTCCATTCTTGCCATTGTTACTGAATTTGTATCCAAATTAATAGTAGGATTTTTCTGAATTTGCATACAGCAGCCATTAGTTAAGACTTAAGATTAGTTCTATGAACGAAGCACTTTGACTACATACTTTTTCTAAGCTTATATTGAATAACAACTGACCAAAAAAATTTAGATTGGTGTGTTCAAATGTTAGATAGATTTGTAATGAGTAATTGTTTGACTTGACCTTCCCTTGAATGTAGACTATCATTTGCAAGTGTAGTTTATGTGGTGGTGTAAAAAGTTTTTTTTTTTTTTTTTTAAATGTGAATTATGGAAATTTGATTTTGTGAATAATCAGATTAAAGAACCACTTCGAGAGCATACAAAGGATATCAGACACAACTACATTGCCATATGCTATGCATGAGTTGCGTGCGCGGATTTTGGAGCAGCTGGATCTTTCAGAGTTGCGGGACCGGCTTATGCAAGGGAAGGGACAGCCTGGCGTGCTCAGCCCTCAGGATAGGATCGAGCTGTGGGGCCGTCTCAAAATTTTGAGTAAGCCCTCAACTTTTTCTTTTTATTGTTATTTGCAAATTGTGATTATGAGTTTATGACCAAACTTCTACTATAGAGTACTATGACTGCGTGTAAGAATAAAGTACTCTTGATATTTGCATTCCATTTTGTCTATTTTGGTCTATTTTTGTAGTTAGTGTCAGAAATGCTGAGTCATGGAAGATAAACAAATCACCCCTAATGTGTCATAATTCATTCATAGTCTTACAAAGCAAACCAATATTCAGGCTGTCATTTAATAGTAAATTGATTTCTAGATTTTAATTGTATGAATTTCATTACTGCATGATTTCAGGGTAAAATACCAATATCTGATGTGTCCATGTAAATTTAATTTATTTTTCTTTATTGCAAACAATACGCAAGTGTTTTGACATAATTACATATTGCAAACTAATTTTTTCTGTTTGCACCTAGGATACAACATTATTTGAGGCATTTGCAAACAGATATTAGTATTTTTCAAACTAACATTTTGAAAATGGGCAAATTGCAAACTAACTTTTTCGAAAATATTACATTTTGTTAAATGTTGACACCTTTACCCTTGCTTCCAATACAGTTCTAGTTGAGTTTATAAATTCAAATAAAATCACTTTTTGGTTGGGTTGGGATCCATTGATGAGTGCATATCCTCTGAGATATCTCATATTTTGCGCGACCGACTTGTCCAGTGCCTATTTGGGGATAGCGCAGGGGGGCCAGTATTATTTGAGCTTTGTGATTCGTGCAGAACATATTTGAACAGTTGAGATTTTCCAAAAAGTCAAGCAAAATATGAGATATCTCAGAGGATGCGAATCAGCTTAACTTGACCACATTTGCAACATTTCTTAAATTAAGTCAAAAGAGTTTATAGAAGTAAAATAAATTTATAAACAGGTTGTTAATCTTATTAGTTGGATTAATCTTTATGCAATTTAAATGTCATTTGATAGTTTATCGAATGCTTAAATACAGATTGTTGCAAAAATTCTAGTCATTTGATCAACTTGGAACTTCCATAAAAATGTCATCATTTTTTGTGTATGATGTGCATAACGTGTATATTACATTCCAACTGCCAGATTTCTAAATTATTTATTATTTGTCAGGATTGTCAAGTTATTTCCTTTGTGTATGGATGCCATACCCTTTTGCTTTGACTTTACCTTGATTGTATATTTGTAAATATGGTAATATTGGACCTATTTGCAAAATAAATACACCACTCAAAGCTGTGGAGTGCTAGATAATTATTTATTGGACCTCGTTTTAATTTCCATTTTTTTTTTTTTTTATATAGGTTTTACACGAACTGTTGCTGCTCTGTGGGCCGTAACAATATTAAGCCTTTATGTTAGAATTCAAGTAAATGTCTTAGGGAGACATCTTTACCTTGATATTGCAAGAACTGCTGAGGAACAGGTACAAAATTATGTTTCTTTAATCAGCAATAATATGTTTGGAAATGCAACCAAGTAATAATATATGCAAGATGCATTTGACCTTTACAAGTAACAGTATGTAAATATTGTTCATCGAGGCTATGACCTTTTCACACTAGTTAAATTAATTACGCAAACTTTGGAACTGAGACTTAAGTTTGTTTGGATTCATTTTAGTTTGTTCTTTACATTGAATAATGCATCAACTAGTAACATAATAATATTTCCATCTACCTAATCTAGTGGATGGCTGCTATATATTAAAACCCCTGAAGTTGTTTAATGTTAGTTGCAAAAGTGATAAATGTTTGGTGTTATTTGCAAATATGGCACATCAGTAGAGGAGAGAATAGAGGTATTGTTGGCACTTTAGGTGGGCTGTGAATAGAAGTACTGTGATCTAGATTAGCTTTGGGGTTGGTACAAGAGGCTGATGTCATGCAAATACTTGGTACCGACTGGCATCGCTGTTTCTCTTACTATTTTTATCTTGAACCCAGTAATGCGATAATTATTTCAGCTGTAGTCAGTGGCACTAGATGCCACTTCTTTTGAAGGATTAAAAAAAAATTAGATGATTTTTACATAGGAGTATTTAATGTCTTGGAACTGATATTAACAGAACAGTATGAAATCGTCATGTTAATGGAGTATATTATGTGATAAGCTGGTGCTACTTGTTACCACCAAAAGTTAGCAATAGTGTGGTACAATATCCTTATTTTTTATTTTTGAAATTTTCTTTTAGAAAAGTAAGCTTGCGATTCAAGGTAATTGTAATTTATGTCTACCCTAAAATTTTGCCCCACTATAGTATTTCCTGGTTCCATCCGTGCTAAATTACCAGCATTGATCTAAATACAAAATTGTAAGTTTGGTTTGCTTTATTTACTCTTTATTTATAACAGAATCATCAATAATTTGTTTATAGGGTGATTCTGATTCATTGAGAAGTCTTGGTCGGGAGGAGTTCCTTGCAACAGCTGATTATCTATGCACACATGGCATTAATACATTATTAGTTAACATGCAAAGCGCTGTCATGGAGGTGCTTAAAGAGTATGCTTTTTTTTTTTTCTGGGTTTAATTCTCTTTTTGAAACTTTTGCAAGAATCTCTGGTATTCTTGACATTGTGAAAAGCACTGCTTTCAATATTGCGGTGAGAGTTTTGTTTTGATAAAAGTGACAAATTAAACTACTGGTGAAATACATAACAAAATTGGTGTTACAACTTTACTAGAATTTTCACAAATTACCCCATCTTCTAAAAACGGAGGATAGAAAAATTGAAATCAGGGAAATCAACCCCCCCCCACCACCACACACACACACACACACAATCTCATATTAACTCAATACATGACTATTTGCATAGAGTCAGAAACCTGGCAATTATAATGGCACACAATTTTTCCTTGTACTAACATGACAGTTAGTTTCATCTCCAAATATTTGATGTGGGTGATTTTTGCTTATATAATGAAGTATTTGGTTTAATTTATAAGTATCTTATTAACATCGACTATCTACTTCACACATATGATTATATTCAGAATACTATAAGAATTTTGCATATAGTGCCTTGTATTATCTTGAAATTTCGAGAAACACCATCCTCTACAAAACTACAAATAGGATGTAATTTATAATCCAAATTTGAAATGCAGGAAACAGCTGAAGGACACATTCAGCATTGACCAGCTGCAAGAGACAATCACACAAATATTGGATTTATTCGTGAAAATTGAGGGGCCCACATTCTGGGTTAGCTATTTGGTGCCTGAAGACGTCTCCACTTATAGAAAGCTAATGGGTCCCTCAAATAGCTCTGACGAGTTGACCCACCTTATAGACATGAGCAAGCTTGAACAACTCATGTCTGAGACCCGTACCATATTATTAAGGTATTTTGGTTTTAATTATCACGCTTTAGAAAAATCTACATTTTTTAGTCATTTTTATTTTTTGGGCTACTCTTTTATTTTTCCAATGAACAATAAAGTTATGAATGTAGAATCAACAAAATTTTTGCAATAGTTATCACTAGTTTGTCTTACCTCTACATTTAAACAAAGCTGTAGAATTGATAACTATATAAATATAAATGCAATTGCTGAAACAGGTAAAACCATTGAAAAGTCCAATAATGCTACCATGGATCTTATTATAAAAATCAATAGAATTCTCAGTTGAGTCCTTTCTTTTTGATAAATTTTCTTTTTCTGGTTATTTTTCAGACCTGATTTTGGTAGGATCATGGATATAGCAATGAAAAAAGCGGTAGAACTGCTGATTGATGAAATGGGGGAAGAAATTAGCGGGACCTCCCCCTTAGCCCTAGCGAAACTCTTGCCACGTGTATCTCAGATGAGTATACCTCTTCTAGCAGAGCCCGAAAACAATAAACTTATATCCACTCTACTTAGTGTACCTGAGATTGAAGTTTTTTACACACTCGTTTATGCTGATTTGACCCTAGAATCTTGAAAATTAGGGAAATTAAAAATTCAGCTTGATTTTTTTTTGGTTACCAACACCAATGTTCAAGGTGAAATTGATGTATGATCAAGAAGTTGTAAATTAACGCCTTTTTCATTGGAAAATGGAAATTAACTTGCCAAGGGGTGCCCATGACATGCTATTGTTTTGAAAGGTTTGACACTACATGCATATAATTTACAAGGAAAATGTTGAAGGAGAAAGAGAGGTCTGAAAGAAAGAGACGTGATGAATTGAAGATATGTGCTATAAACTTTCAATATATGTGCACATTTTTGTTTTTGGGATATCAATTTTGTCCTTAGAATACGCAGTATATGTTTGTCTTTGTTTGTAAACATTGTGACAATTTTGATTTGGTTGGTTATTTACAGCATTAATAATTTATTATTAGTTTATTGAAGAACCATTTTTACAATTTATATTGGACTTAACTAGTGAGAAATCCAATATACTCTCTCTCTCTCTACTATTTTTTTTTTTTTTTGTGTTTAAAGAAAAAGGTAGTGGTCTAGTGGATCTCTCTCTCTCTCAAAGCCAAAATAAAAGAAAAGAGGAAAAAAGAAAGAAGAAAATAAAAAAAAGAAAAGAAAAAAAAATAAGACAAGATAAAGAGAATCAATTGTGCACTCAGTCGAGAAAGTGTATTGGAGTATAAATTTGATATAATTGAACTCCTTGTCTAATATATATATAGATGTAAATAGCCTTTGCATTTCATTTAGCTCTGAAATATCTTTTGACCATTTGTAGCGACCTCAAAAGAAAAAAATAGTAATAATTCAGCACCTACTTTGCAAAAATGTAAATTATCAAACTAATTAATACTGACTATATATTTGATAGATACTAATACATACAAAACAAGCACAAAAAAAAGTAGAAGCACACTACAAAAATGCATCTACACTCAACACCTTACATTTAACACGCTATATTTATTTACATAACAGAGCAAGCATTAGGGTTTTCATCACTAAACATTGCCATGTACTTGATATCTATTGCATTCGGGCTCGGCATCGCCTGTGGCGCACTCCGGACGAAATTTGTCGGGGCCTTCTTGTCGTAGACCCCACCGACATAAGGATACGCCACCAAGCTGTATGACACGTAGGGCCAGGGCTCTGCTTTCTTACCGACACTAGCAATTCTCTCGAAGACCCGTTTTGGGTCGATATGGCCGGTCACCGTCACCCGGCTTATTTTCCGATTTACATTAACTGATGTAACCCCTATCAAAGAAAAGAAACATGCATTTAGTAAATATAGAAGAAATTGTGGGCTTATATGCATTATATACTTTGTAATATCTGATGAGTTGGTTTCACTTAAAATTAATAACTGTCAAGGTAGTTAGGATGTATTACTCCCAGAGAGAGTAATGGAATGTGACAAGTAATTTTTTTTTTTTTTAGTTGTCAACCATTTCCCTTTTTTTTTATTTTACAATTTTCAGATTTTTGTTTCAATTGTATTGGAAATTAGAGAAAGATGCTTAATTATGCCAAGACCTTAAGACGGCAAAATTTTGAGGTGCTGAATTTGATTAGAGAATTAAAAAAGAACAAATCAAAACAAATTAATTTTTTAGACAGGCCAAGGGAAAAATATCTGGTACCATATAATATTATTATACAGAGTAAATTAAGGCTAGTATAAACTAACTAAGGTAGCATAATTTTAAAATTTATTGAATTAGTTTCAAACAACGAATCTAAATTGTTCGGATTGATCTGTTCATAAGAGATGTGTTTTTGTGCCAAATTTGTTAATTTTTAGTTATATTTAGTATAAAGTCAAACAGTAAAAAAAATGACGAACAATGAACTTAAAAAATAAATTGAGGAATCACCCATAAAGTAGACTAATTTCAACAATTTAGATATGTTGTTTGAAGCCGATTTAATATGTTTTACCACCATATATAGTAAGTTTAATTAAGTTCATACTAACTTCACTTTATTATACAATAAGAAGTTCTTATTTTCTTATTTGTTTTGACCTAAACAATGTAATAATTGCTCTGGATGTACTAAAATTATGTTAGATTGGGTCTAATTAAGAAAAATATACATGGCTAATTTCCTAATGCAAAATTTGAATGGAAAACACCTAAACAAGAGAGATAAATGATGTCAAATAAGTACCTCTTATATTGCTCACAGCATGTTTTACTCTTCTTTCACATCCATCACAATCCATTTTCACCTTTACATCCACAGTCTAGCAATTAAAAGAATAACATAACATGTTTGTTTAACATAGACCAATTAAAAAATGATAAAAGATATGTCTCATGAAATCCAGGAAAAAAAAGTAACAAAAAAAAAAAAAAAAATCTCACCTGCAAGGGTTTTCTTTTCTTAATCTGAAGAGCTCTTCTTGTTTCGGTTGTACTACACATGTCAGAGAGATGGTCCAGTGCACCCATTGTTGTAATTAATTGCCTCTGAGCTTGGTTTTGGTTTGGAAAGGCAGAAAGAGATCAGAGTTCAGAGATATGATGGCAAATAGCTCCTAGGAAATGTATTTATAGGGAGGTTGATTGGAAATAATTTATGAACATTTTATGGAACTTTCTAATTGGGTCCTTGAACTTGTTCTTTATTAATAGGAGGGTTGCTTGAAATTAATGAAGATTTTAGCAATTGTTATTATCAAGCAATTTTCACCCCAACAATTCATTGTTGATAACAATTTGTGAGTCATTCAATATTTTAATATTTTTTATTTTACATTCATGCAATTGACAATTATAAATGTTGATATGATAATTAACAATTATTCTACATTTTTACAACCAATTTTACAGTTGTCACACAAATATTTACAATTAACTTGTTATTGAGATGTGCATTCTCTAAAGATTTTTATTTTGTCTTCATCAACCAACCATAAGAAGTAAAAACTAAAATAGCATTAACATTATAAGAATATATTTGTTATAAACTTGTGACTATAGACAGTTTAATGAGCCTATTTCAATGCAAAAATTATTTTTTATATGCTTAGTCCTTCCAAATTCCAACTATTCATTTTAAACAATAAACTTCAAAGTAATGAATAATCTGCTACAATTTTTTTTCCCATTCATACAGGTTCAATATCATTTGGAATTTGAAAATATTTGTAATACCAAATTTAATTACATCAAATTTATCAACATGTGATTAATGGCCACATAATTTTAAAATTATACCAAATTTAATGCAAAATCCATCTAAATTATAAATTATAGAGAAGATGGCTAATTTTATTATTTTAAAATTTGTTAATACTTCAATCATATGTCAATATGTTTAATAGTCAAATAACTTTGTTGTTAATATAATCTATCTCAATTTTTGTAATTAGTCAAGAAGAACATACAAAACAATTAAAAGATGGGGTTGAAGTTCAAACTTGAAAGACAACTAATAAATATGTTTCCAATCAATATAAACTCTCAAATCAAGGAGCTTTCAAAAATTAAATGCTAAGACCAATCATAAAAAGCCAGTTGGCCTGGAAAAACTTGAACAGTACAATACTCCAAAACATTATATTGATTCATATGGACAATTTAATAATTCGGGAAAGATTTGGCGGGATCAAAAATTCATGATTCAGAAATAATTCTGACATAATTCAAAAAAAAATTCTGAAAAATTCAAATAAATTTGTATACCTATCTATAGTCTAGGGAGCCAAATAAAATAAAATATAAAATTCACGAATAATTCGTAAAAAAAATTATCCTTGTTTGTGCATTAAATCAAGAGCGTGTACAGCGACAGATTCTAGAACTTTCGTCAAGGGGGAAAGGGCAAAAAAAAATCAAATCAGGTTTAAATAACTAATTAAGTACTCAATAAAAAATAATGCTTTAACTTATACTTTATAATACCCTGACTTGTTATTTTTTATTCTTTAACTAATAATTCTATTTACCAATCAAAATTTAAGAAATTTATTTTAATTTTAACTCTAAATTTAACCCCAATTACAAATTAAATATTCAGGACAATTTTTTTTTTTTGTAAATAGAAGCAAAGTCGATTGAAACATTCCGATCTCCACTAAAACTAAAAAGTCAGAAGAAAAAAACAACTGCCCCCGGACCATGTTAGCACGTCCCTGAATAGGGCTGCTAATGATTAAGATTCGGCTCAAACTCGACTCGGCTTATCAATTGTAGCCCAATGATTCGGCTCTTAACTCGGCTCATTTTTTAAAGAAAAAGCTCGGCTCGACTCTGCTCATGAAAGAAAAAGCTCGACTCGACTCGGCTCATAAAAGAAAAAACTCAACTCGGCTCACGAACTCGCGAGCCGGTTCACGAGCCGACTCATATTTTTAATACATGTATATCTTCATTTGCCATGATACCTATCTTCATGCTAATGTTTAATTAATTTACATGTAGAGATGAATTTTTTCAAATTTGTAATTACATGTATATTTTCATTTGCCATGAGGACTATCTTCAAATTTTTTCAGATTTCAAATTTTTTTCAGATTTCAAAAATTTTCAGATTTCAAATTTTTCAGATTTTAAATTTTTTCAGATTTCAAATTTTTTCAGATTTCAAATTTTTCAGATTTCAAATTTTTTTCAGATTTCAAATTTTTTCAGATTTCAAAATTTTTCAGATTTCAAATTTCAAATTTTTTCAGATTTCAAATTTTGCAGATTTCAAATTTTTTTCAGATTTCAAATATTTTCAGATTTCAAATTTTTTTCAGATTTCAAATTTTTCAGATTTCAAATTTTTTCAGATTTCAAATTTTTTAGATTTCAAATTTCAAATTTTTTCAGATTTCAAATTTTTCAGATTTCAAATTTTTTAGATTTCAATTTTTTTTCCAATTTCAAATTTTTTCAGATTTCAAATTTTTTAAGATTACAAAATTTTTCAGATATCAAATATTTTCAAATTTCAAATTTTTTCAGATTTCAAATTTTTTGATATTTCAAATTTCTCTAATTTCAAATTTCTCAGATTTCAAATTTTTTTAGATTTCAAATTTCAAATTTTTCCTTTTTCAAATTGCAAAGTTTTCAACATATAATATGAGCCGGCATTTTGAAATTATTTAAAAAAAATTATATTTTTTTCAAAATTTTTTGGATCATTTCTTTAAAAAATAATCAAAGTTTTTCAACATGTAATTTAAAGTCACAAGAATATCTCTATCTCACTTTAATAATTTTCTTAAAATAATTAAATGATCATTTTTTTAACATGTAATATGAGCCGGCTTACGAGCTGACTCACGAGCTCATGACTCGAGCCAAGTGTTTACATGAGTCGAGCTGAGCCGAGCTTTTTTCTTTCAAAAGTGAGCCAAATCGAGTTAGGATTTTTTTAGTTTTGAGTCCGATTCATTATGAAATATTGAGTCGCTCAACTCATTGATTCGTGAGCTGGCTCGACTCATTAGCAGCCCTATCCTTGATCAGTGTGCATGACCACTTACAATATGAATTCCAATATATTGTTGTGTGTGCTACGTCAGCAATTTGAGCAATTGTTATTCAAATAATATCAAGCAATTTTCATCCTTACAATTCATTATTAGTATCAATTTCTGAGTCATTCAATATTTTAAATTATATCAACTTTAATACACAATCTATTTATTTTATATCGAATTTTATCAACACATGATTAGTAATTAACCACATAATTTTTAAATTATACCAAATTTAATACAAAATCCATCTAAATTATAAATTGTAGAGAAGATGTCTAATTTTATTATTTTAAATTTTGTTAATACTTCAATCATTTGTCAATATGATTAATTGTCAACAAAATTTGTTGTTAATTAATATAATATATCCCACTATTAATTGGCAATTAATCTAGAAGAACATAGTACATACAAACAACTAAAATATGGGGTTGAAGTTCAAACTTGAAAGACAACTAATAAATATGTTTCCAATCAATATAAACTCTCAAATCAAGGAGCTTTCAAAAATTAAATGCTAAGACCAATTATAAAAGGCAGTTGGCCTGGAAACAATCTCTGCCTTATACCAAATTTTGATATTTTCGGATCTCTTGTGGCATTGACTTGAACAGTACCATAGTCCAAAACATTATATCAATGCACAGTGACAATATAATAAGAGTGAGTCTATGGTAATATGCATATCACGGGTTATTACCGTGCTACGGCTCTATATTCGAGTTTTCAAATCCTAACGGTCGATCTGAACCGTTCATCTTGTTCTCTATATTAATATGTGTTTGGAGACCAAATTTTACATTTTTTGAAATTTTTTTACTTTTTTTTAGATATTTAGAAAATCACTTGATCTGAAAATTCTGGACCATCCAAAAACAGTGATTTTCAATAAATCTGAAAAAATAGTTAAAAAATTTCAAAAAATGTAAAATTTGGTCTCCAAACACATATTAATATGGAAAACAAGATGAATGGTTCGGATCGACTGTTAGGATTTGAAAACTCGAATATAGAGCCGTAACACGGTGCCAAATCATAATATGCATAGTACCATAGACTCACTCATATAATAATTTGGGAAAGATTTGGCGTGGTCAAAAATTCGTGATCCAAAAATAATTCGGATATAATTTTAAAAAGTTCTGAAAAAATTCAGATAGATTTGTATACTTATTTGTAGTCTAGAGAGCCAAATAAAATAAAATAAAATAAAAGAATTAAAAAGTTCGCAAACAATTTGGAAAATTTGGGGAAAAATCATAAAATTTGTGAATAATTCAGGAAACTGGATAATACAGAGATTGCTTGGGACCGGTTCAAATCCGAATTATTTGCAAATAATTCACGAACCTTGTCACTGTGTATCAATGCCACATGAGATCTGATATTAATTAGGGTTGCATGACATGGCACTACTAATACCAGATATATTACTACTGGTGGAGATTGATGCCTTTGGAATCATGGTTGAATTTGAGATAGAGCTCTATTAATTATTAGGTCCAATTTATGCTTAAAAGTTGCATAGAGAGTGTGTATTACTATGTTCATGCACTTAGAGATTTAACTTCTTTATTTAAAAAAAAAAAAAAGTATTTCGCTATCATAGTATATATTTTCTTTGTTTGTCCTAAAATTTAACAACTTGAGTAAAAGAAAAAAAATAGAATTCTGTAGAACAATTAATCAGGTTTAAATGAAGTATCAACCTTTGTATAATTAGCTAGTAACATGGAGTCTGACATCAGTGTCATTTCAACCTATATATATAACACCTACTCCAAAATCTATTGAATCGACTTCGAACGGTGAATCCAAACCGTCCAAACCTGATCTACTTCATTAATTGTACGTTTACATGCAAAATTTATATTTTCCTAAATTTATTTAGTATCAAGTAAAGCAGTCAAATGTTAGAGTTTTTAAGTTAATTCTAATGTATTCATTTTTAATATTTTTGACCGCTTGATTTGATAAAATAACTAGAAAAAAAATGCTAAATGTATTACTCATAAAGTAAACTGTTTTGAACAGTTTTGATTAGTAATTTGAAATATATTCAATAAGTTTTATAGTTGATGTCATATGACACCTATATCATACTAGCCGCACTCAGTAACATATATGCTATAAAAATGCAGTGAGAATCATGTATTGATCCAGATAAAATGAAACGATCTTCTCTATGTTGTTAATAAACTAACTACAAGGTCTTTTGTTGAAAAATTTATATATTTTCATAATTCAGGGTCAAATTTGATATTTCTTCATTTTCAGGGAGGCGGAACAGCAACTATTATTAATTGTTGATAGAATATTATTCAATGTGGCTTGATGCAAAGATATCCCTTTACTTTTCAATTAGCAACGCATTAATTTCAGTCTAATCAAGGGCTACAATAATTGAGATTACCTTCACACTCGGAGACATATCTCTGATCTTTCAAACCCTCAGCCTCACAAATATTTTTGGCAATTTTTTATTTATATAAATTATTATTATAAAATAAGAGTAGAACTAGGGTGTTCTTAGGTGAACTTAACTTACAAAACTCATCAAATTGGTTTCAAATTATGAGTCCGAATTGTTGGAACCCGCCTACCTCACAAGTGATGCTTCTACATGTGAAAATTTTAAATATTCGAATTAATTTAGTATAAATTTAATCGGTCAAAATTAGAAGGTTAATGAATTAATTTTAGTGCATTCATTTTTTGAACGTTTTTTTTGACCGCTTGAGTTTATACTAAATTAATTAGAATGTTTAAAATTTCACATGTAGAAGCATCACTCGTAAAATAGGTGGGTTTCAACGGTTCAGATTCGTCATTTGAAATCGATTTGATGAGTTTTGAAATTAAGCTCACCAAACACTTTGGTGAGCTTAAGAACACCCCAATTTTACTCATAAAAATAAAATAATATATAGAAACATAAAGAGTACCTTTATTTTTTAATGTTACTGATGGATTTGGAAAAAAAATATATTTTTTTCCTGATCCGAAGTATTTTTTTTTCTGAAATGGTAGCTGAGTATTTTTTTTGAACAGAAAGAGTGCTGAGATTTCTTCTGAAATAATAGAAGAGATTATTTGAAATATAAAGAGTGGCTGAAATAATTTATGAAATAGAAAAGAGTACTGCAATATCTTAATTTTTTTTTCCGGATCTATCTATAGCATCAAAATATAAAGGCACTCTTTATGTTTTCATTTATTATTTAATAATAATTTCTATAAATAAAAATTCCCAATATTAATTTTGTATGTCTATTCCGAAATTTATAAAGAAAAATAAGAATATATTTGTTATTTAACAAAAGAAAATTATATTTAAAACCTGAAAATACTGTAAGCTTTGCCATCACATGCCGATTCTCAAGAATTCCAGAAAAAAAAAAAAAAACAAGAATATTGCTAGGAAAAAGATTTCGCTGCCCAGAAATTATCATCCCAGTCGCGTCAATTAATCACGTGAAAATTGAGAATTCATGCGTACAAAAAAAATATTAATAAAAAGAATAAACCCTCCTATATGTACATTTTTTATTTTTACTTTTTTTCAAACGCATTAAAAATTTATACAAGATTAACCTTTCTAAATGCATCAAAATTCATACGCACAATATCAAAAATTCATAAGCCTAAGTTTTTTTAACGTTTTTTTTAAATTAAGATAAGTGTTAATCATATATAAAATTTTAATGCATCGAAAATGATTAACACATCAATTTTCTAATTTCGTGCTAATTCGAATGATAATTAACAATACTGTTAATTAGTATTATAAAACCTGGATAAATATTAAATAATAAAGAAAAGTCTAGCATGACCTTCAAACAGGGCAACTTAATTAAATAGAGATTAGACTTTAAACATATATCACTGTCACTCTATACTTAAATTAATCAAGTACAAAAATATAAATGCTACTGTGAAACACATTCAAATAAAACTGATACTTCTTTGAAATTAATACCTAGCATCATCAGATTTTTCTAACAACTCTCAAGATGAAGAACATATTTACGAAATAACCCAAAACATTAAAATATAAGCAAAACTTAAAACTTAAGAAACATAATTAGTCAATTCCAATTCCAAATTGAGAAACATAATTAGTCCATAAGAAATTGTCATTTTTTAATAGAATTGTACATTTCCTGCTAATAATAAGAAAACAGCTTTAAAAATTTATGTAGTAAATAAACAGTTCTGTCAATACTGTGCAGATTGGTACGCATGCGTAGTATGTGCTACTTTGCATCTAACATATACCAGAACCATTAACCAGTGTTACTCACAAAACAACCAAAATATGAAAGATATTAAAATAAAAGGGGGTCACACCTGAGTGTCAGTGGATATGAGAGAATAGAAAAATGCATTATGTTCTTCTTTACCACCAGTTATCTTATCTTGTGGTGTTCCCTAAACAAAAAACTAAATTAGTAATCATTTGTTGTTCTTTTGAAAACTTTAAAATATAGGAACAAAATTTCTCATCTTCACATCTCACACCTCAATAGGCAATAGATAGATCCCTATAGTGAAAAATGCACACTGTGTTAATTAGATGCTAGCTTTTTTTTTTTTTTTTTGATGGTTGCCACTGACAAATATATTAATTAAGAAAAAAAAAAGTTTATTTACAGAGGCTGCTGCACAACAAATTCTCCCTCACTACCTACACAAATTAAATGAGACGCTAGTTGATTTGAAAAAAAGAAAAGAAAAAAAACCTCAAATGAGTCCCTAGGCAAGCAATTTCTGTTGTTTATTGTAAGTTTTCGGTTCAGTCTATATGAACTAGATAAGATGTTTTATATATAAGAAATTAACAAATATATTAGTCCAAATTTCATATATAAGAGATGTTAAATTAATATAGTACAAATTCGCGGCCATTTTTATTAATAATCCAAAAAAAAAAATGTTTTTTACCAAAATAACCACAAAATCTGAGTTTTTTCAAATATAACCAAACCGCCAGGGTTGCTGGCGGTCCACTTCTATAGCGGACCGCCAGGATCCCTGGCGGTCTGCTATTTTTTTTTTTTAGAAATCTGATTTTTTTTTCTTAATATTTTCATTTGTGAAGTTTTAGTTTTTTTTTGTTTATGGTATTTGGGATATTTGTCAAAAAATTAAGGACTTGGCCTTTATGTTGGTCTTTTTTTTTCGGTTTTTATAATATATGTATAATATATACATACATACATACATACATACATACATACATACCGGTCATTTTTATTAATAACCCAAAAAAAAAACATTTTTATCAAAATAACCCAAAATCCTGAGTTTAACATAACTGTAGTTCTAAAGTAGTATAACAAGTAAAGTTCACGAATACAATTAAAGTTCAATGATACAACTGAAGTTCACCAATATTCATAACTTAGTTCAAACCAAACAGAATAAGTTCACCCAAGCAAAATAATAAGTTCATCTTTCACGACGTCGGAATAAACCCAATAGATGAGAAGATTTTCTGGTGCCAGCTGCAGGTGCGGCAGTACTTGTAGACCCTTGGCTACTAGATGATTGGGTCGCAAGAGGTGGTTGTGTTCTACCAGTTGCTTCAGCAACAACTCTCGCATTTTCTCTTTCATTGTGTTCGTTTATGGCATCTGAACATAACAACATAATTCAGTAATTAATATAATAAAATCATAAATTAATTCTGAAAAATGCTACATACCTGCCCTGCGCCTGTCAGAAACAGAACGGCAAGCCTGATTTCCCGATGGCCTCCTACCACCCATCTCGTCCATGGTCATTATAGCACGTTTGTGTCTCCTCCTCCCTTTCCTTATCCATCCTTCTGAAGGGAGTATTCTATCACCGACATACGCAGGCCACTCATGCTGGTTGGGATAAGAATGGAAAGATCCACCCCAAGTAGAAGCAAGGTAATCGGTACGATACATGTCAGCGACATAGTGATCCTCGCAGAAGTTTCTCACTCGGCATACCGCCATCATGTGACTACAAGGTATGTGTGTTAGTTGGGGTCCTTGGCATGTACAGGTCACCTCTCTTGCCTCTCGGAATTGCACTACGTACTTGAAAGCCCTTTTCACAAACTCCATAGTGCCATCTGGTCTACGGCTGGAAGGAACGTACTCATTTGGATTGTGCACTTCGAATTCTGTACCATCATTACCCATCGGGATCACGATCATAGTTGCACCTTTGTTCCTGTGTTTTCTTAGTTTCTCCTCTACCCTTGTTGAAAATAACTGATTCATCCTTAATAATTCTGCGGCCTTAGCACGCCGTTCCTGAAACCAGGTATTTAACTTGTAGAAAGTGTCTTCTACAACTGCAGCCACAGGCAATGTCCGGCTCTCCTTGAAGACTGCATTCAACGATTTAGAACCGTTGGTGGTCATAATTCCCCAACGGTAACCTCCATCACGTGCTTGATATATTTTCTCATATGCTGGTGGCTCTTGGACATCTCTGAGATTAATTTTGCCCACCTTCATTAAGTAGAGATTTGCTTTCGGCATATACTACATATAAATAAGGAAATAAAATAATATAAGTAAACAATTAAAATAAAAATATGTCCACAAAGTACAATAAGACATGTAAACAATTAACAAACACATACCTTTGCAAATTCTCTACTCATCTCTTCCACCCTTCTCGGCTTTTTTTTTTTGCAATTACGTCTGAATGTTTCTAGGACCCATGCATCGTGTCCGGTTGCCTTGCTAAGGTTCTCCGCAACGTGTTGCATACACAACCTGTGCACACACTCGCCAGTGTGTGTTGACCAACCGTATTCTTCATGATCAAAAACATATTTTATTCCTTTGTGCTGGTCTGATATTACAGAGAAAAACTTTGTTGGCCCAACCACCCGTCTTCTTAAAAACTGCATAAAGAATCTCCAGTTCTCACCATCCTCTTTCTGAACAATTGCAAACGCCAAAGGCAACAACTGGTTCTCAGCATCATATGCACATGCTATCAGTAGCCTCCCCTCGTAACGGCCAGACATGAAGCATGCATCAATGCTGATAACGGGTCTGATGAATGGCACAGCTTGGATACAAGGACCAAAAGCCTATGCTATGCCCTTGAATTGTTGAACTCCCTCTATTAGTACTCCATTCTTGTCATAAATGGGGCCATGCCACCGCTGAAATACAGTGCCGGGATTTGTACTTGCCATAGCCTGGAGCAATGGTGCCAGATAGTCGTATGAATCATTCCAACTACCGAATATTCTGCAAATCGCAAGTTCACGACCTCTCCACAACCTGTTATATTTTGGGATTACATGTATGTATTTGTGTCTGACAGCCATAGCCACCGCCTTGATGCTCATCGATGGGTCCAACTTAATGTCTGCCTCAATTGCATCGGCAATTAGTGATGCTGTTAGATTTGAATGGTCTGTCCTTGTGGACGCAGACTTGCATGTATGAGGTGGTTCACACTTTTTAATTATCCATGCTTCCCCCGAACCCGCAGGGGTTGCATAAAGGCGAAACTCGCAACGAGGGGCATTTTTGCATATCACAACCAATCTTTTTGATTCCCTTCTTTCTAATATACATTTCCAGTTGCCGTGAACATGAGTCTCATGGATTTTCTTTATAAGTTCATCTATGTTGGTATAGACTTGCCTTGGGGCAAGTTCACGATTGTATACAACAGGAGGACCAAAGAAACTAATGTCAGCCTCTTCAAAAGCTGTGGTATCATTGAATGTGGCGACAGGATGCCTATTCCCCCGACCCCTGATTGGGAATTTTTCTTCCCTGGACAAACCTGGTACATTTGCATCACCATCTGATAAGTCATCAGATTCCCAAATTCCTTAGTATTCATCTCCAGTTTCCATTTCTCTTTCCGGTATGGCATCAATAGCATCAACATCAATATTAGTATCATTTCGATTAACGGATAACTGTATTGGTACTGACTCTGGTATAGCTGGAAATGTAGGGATTATGGGTGCCTGTCTGGGTGGTGGTGGTGGTGGTACAACTTCAGTAAACTCACGGGAGTTATGGTACCCTGGGTTGTCATAACAGGGACTGTGGTACCCCTGGTTATCATGAGGGGAATGGTGGTACCCCTGGCTGTCATGAGGGGAGCAGTGGTACCCCTGGCTGTCATGAGGGGAGTGGTGGTACCCCTGGCTGTCATAAGCCGAATTGTCATAACCTGAAGGTCCAGCAGGGGGAGCCCTAGAAGGTCCAGCCCCAGCCGCACTAAAAGGTCTAGCCCCAGCCTGGGGAACCCTCCTGAAATATAACTCTATCATCGTGACCCCTCTAGACTCAAATTGTTGGTACACAGCCTTCCACAACTCCTCATCTGTTATAGGAAAACTCACAAAGTAAGGTCTACCCCCCCAGCCCGTTGTGTGTCAATTCGGGTAGCCAAATCTAAGTCATACCGGTTGGGGTTTACACCAGTCTTTTCGTATACTAGTTGCTTAAGTTCAATAAATGTGGTTCTTTCATTAACCTGCAAACGGAATGAGGCATCTTTCGAGTAATACACGCCATCTACACCCTTAGTTAGCTTACTGCCCACGTATAGTGCAACCAGCATTTTTTCCTTCACAAACTACATTTAAAAAAAAATTCATAAGAATTACAGTATAATAGATTCATTCTTTTTTTCAATTTAAAAGTTAATTATAATATTAATTAAAGACTAATTTATAGTATTTACAGACTGCGGGTATAATAATTATTAATTAAAAATTAAATAGAAAATAATTAAATAAAAAAATAAAATACCTGTAGCAATCGCCTCTAAATCGCCTAAAATCGCTTCAAAATCGCCAAAATCGCTCTCTCTTTCTTCTCTGTGGTTTAATAAATGAATACAGTGCGTGCTGGAGAGAGAAAGCATGTAAGACAGCTAGTGGACCGCCAGGGATACCAGCGGTCTGGTCTGCATAAAAAATCAGATTTCTAAAAAAAAAAAAAAAAAAAAAAATAGCAGACCGCCAGGGATCCTGGCGGTCCGCTATAGAAGTGGACCGCCAGCAACCCTGGCGGTTTGGTTATATTTGAAAAAACTCAGATTTTGTGGTTATTTTGGTAAAAAACATTTTTTTTTTGAGTTATTAATAAAAATGGCGGACAAATTCGCTTCTTCAGAAGAAAGAATGCATCGGTTACCAATTTCCACCACTATCTTATATTTTATAAAAACAAATTAAGTTCCATAATTTCATAAAAATATCATAACAATATTAGAATCTTGTTATTTCTGCCTCGTTTTATAATTAAGTCCAAAAAATAGATGCGAAGAAAACTAGAGGAAACATCACACTTTGAACAATAACCACCTAAACGCATTATCATACCAAATACTAATTGCATGACATTCACATAAACCAAATGATTAGTTAATTAATCTCACATAAACCGAATGATTAATCCATTCAGCTGTGCGTTTTATTACAATATACATTGAAATGAATCAACATGTTGCAGTAATAATTTCATCGGAATAACAAAAGCTCGTGTGATGAAACATTTTTTCAAATTAAAATTTAATCTTATTTCATATATAAATATAAACTAGGTATATTTAATTCCGAACTTATTTCATACACACACAGACAATATCTGGGCCCAGCTTGGCCCAAATTGGAAGTTTGGATTGAATGAGTTAGTTCGAACTTCTATTATTAATAAATAATACCAGAAAAGAACCACACATGTAGGGCTGGCAAAAAAAATTCGAGGTTTGTGATTTAATTCGGGTTTGATTCGGGTTTGATTTGAGTTTAATTCGATTCGAAATGGGTTCGAATTGAAACGAACCAAACCAGGTTTGGTTCGGAATTAATTCAAACCAATAAACTCAAATCTAGCATGGTTGGATTGAAATAGGTTTGTGATTTTTTTTTATTCGAATCTCATAAAATCACCAATCATCCATTTACCTGATTAAATTAAAATCCAAGATAGAGAGTCATAATTTAACTTAGCAGACACTCTCTTGCTCTTAAATCTAACCTAGTTCTCTCTCCACCTCTCCCTAACTCACTCTCCCTCTAGCTCTAAAATATAGCCGACGCTCTTGGCGACTAGCTGTCTCTTCGGCTGTCACTCCTCTCTCCGGCCTAGATGACTGTCTCTCTTCTCTTTTCGGTCGTCTCTCATAGTTCATACCAGGAAAACCATCTCTGATGTATTTTTCATGAACAATTTTTGAACTTAAAAACATTCATTTCATAGTTCATACCAGTAAAAGGAAGCCATATGAATTTTGTCTTGCGAGAAAAAATTAATGTATAAACTATCGGTATAACTAGGGCTGCTAAAAAATAATTTAGTTCGTAGTTTGATTCGAAAAATGTGTAGTTCGCAATTAATTCGATTCGAAATGGGTTCGGTTCGAAACAAATCAAACCAGGTTCGGTTCGAAATTGATTCAAACCAAACTCAAACCTAAGATAAATTCGGTTCGATTCGGTTCGTTGCCACCCCTACACACATGTTATGAAATTAATAATTATAGATGTCCATTAGTAATTCTTAATATTGATCACCTCTATTTATTTTCTCATTTATAATTGAAATTTATTTTTCTATTTATATTGAAATTTATTTAGATAACTCGGTGTTGTAAATTTATTTAGACAACACAGAGATAATTATTCATTACAATTTGTGATCTATAAATAGAAGCTTGTAATCTTATATTATAATTTTGTATTGTATATATGAAAAATATATAAATAATGAAATTGTCATTTTTTGTATACTCTATATCTTGTTTCTTTTCTTTATCTTTATTTTACAACAAACCAAAACCAATTTTTCTTATTACTAAATAAACAATCTGATTAATTAATTGTATGGACTGATAATATATCGTTGAGTTAAAATTAACAAGTGCATTTTCTGTGTTTTAAGCTTGCATTAATTTGAGTCACATGTTTGATAGCAGATTTTAAAAAATGGATTAGATTGCATTGGTTTGAGTCACATGAATTAAAACTATTTCCGAGAAAAAGAAAATCACAGAGACAAATTACATAATCTGTTTTATGTTTTATGTTTAGAAGAATATTTTATCTAATTCAATTAATATTATTTTTGACATGAATCAAATTATGATATTACTTAAGGTGTTGAGTAATATTATTGTTTGTTTCAAGTATCTGAACGCAGTAGCCGTTATATAAATTGGCGGTCACGTTTCCACACAAGGGGCCTAGAAAGGACAAATTGAAGACACCGCTTACCAAATGTTTTCTCCATTTAGGTCAAGGAGTCATAATAGTTTTAACTTTTAAGACACTCTAACAGTAAAAATGGAGAGGTTGAAAATGGAGATGACGGCTCCCAACCTTAATACTCTTCCTGCCTATAAATTTCTTATCCTATGCTCAGCTGAAGATCGACTCATCCTATCCTCGATCCGCCTCAGCTGCACTTTTCCCCTCTTCGACATGACTGTTTCAAGCTAGGTCAACTGGTCAAGGATCTGACATCTGAAGTTTGAGGATTTCGGGGAGAAAGCGTAAGTAGGAACCTCTAGGGTTTGCGTATGTGTGGAGATGTCAGATGAGAAAGAAGGGTCGATCGGTGAGTGGCAGAGTGGCGAGGGAGAAGAGGCGCCCACATTCTTTTCGATTGGAAAGTGGATCCATCTCAGGTAGTATTTTTTTTTTTTTAAATCAATTTCTAACTAGTAACTATATGAGACTAATTTACTGCCCGACTGTATAATTAGTTACTGAATTAATGCTACAAGTGTGTTGAGGGTAGTCTGTTTGTTCGGAGACGGATTGACATTGCTGGATGCTAGATCAATGATAGACCAAATTTTATATTTTTTGAGACAATTAGAAAATCACTTGATCTAAAAACTATGGACGAGCTGAAACTAGTGATTTCTACCTATAAAAAAAAATATAGTAAAAAGTTTCCAAAAAAATATAAATTTTGTTTTCAAGTATATTTTCATATGATAATAATGTTGAGCAATTCCTATTGGCTATTTGAATTTTGAAGACAGAAATATGAATTCAATGCACGAAATGATCGGCAAATTGCAAAGTACCATAGCCTGCACGTTATAATTTCGGATATGAATATGGTCATTATTTATTTGCATTATGACCCATATATACGGAAATATATAATTTGGTCTTCAAGTATATTTTCATATGATTGCTACAGAGGGACTTGATCAGACTGGTGCAATGTAAAACCGAAGGAGTAATTTTCTTTAGGGCTCAAAGTACAGTGGTACCTCCAAGTTGATTTTGATTATAGTAAACAATAACTCATTGATTTTTTATCCCTTCTATTGCAGGATTTCACTTTATGCAAAGATGATGAAACTTGTTTTTTAAAATTTTTTGAAACTCCTGTCAGGGGCTGACAGTTCACTTATTTGTTTGCTTGAAAATTGAGTTTTCATTGTTAGTATATAACTCAATTTTCAAGCAAACAATTAATTGAACTGAGTGCAGATGCCCCATATGTTCATCCATCAGTTCATTCATTCTCTTGAGGAAGAGCAAGGTATTTGCTATACGCAACCCGAAAATCTCTCAGGTAATGATGCATAATGTTTGTTTTGTGCCTTTGTTAACTTAATATATAAAATCTGCATTGATTTGACTCTTTTTCTTTTGTTACAAGGCATCATATGAGATAGAAATGAACTTACTAGGCATTTTCTTTTATAGGTAGAATAAATGAGGAACAGTTAAGGGATACAAGGAAACAAAAAAAATGGCATGCAAATAATCAAAATAAACTTCAAATTCAGTTCTCTACAACACTTGGTGGCGCCATTGGTGCTAAACTGCTAATAGGCTATCTTTCATTGACGACATTGTAGTTCAAATGTGGCATACTCATACCCATTACCTGTACTTGATCCATTTCACTTTAAAAAATTTTGAATTTTTTGAAAAAAATCAGAAAAAAAAACCGGGCAGACCGGACCCGTCCCCGGATACCCGGACCTGTACCCGAATACCCAGACCCGTACCCGTACCCGTCAACCCACAACGGGTAAGAGTAATAAACGGACCGGATAGATGTTTTGAAAAAATTACCCGTCTACCCGTTACGTGTTTTACTCGTACCCATCCTACCCGTTAGCAAACCCCTAACCTAACACCGACTCTTAGTCTCTTCCCCTCTCTCACACCTCACGCCGCACAACCTCACGGACCTGCCCCTCTCGCTCTCCGTTGCGTCGCTTAGCCCACGATCTCCTCCCTCTCTGCCTCTCTCCTCTTCATCTCCCTTCATCTCCACTTCGTTCTTGTTTAGAACTAGGAGATAGAGAAAAGGCTCTCGCTTCCTTTCCTCCAATTTTAAGTACTTTATCTTTCATGTCTTAATTTGTTAATTCATTTGACCGTAAATCTGATTGCTACTAATACTCCGATTGAAGTCTTACTAGGTTTGCTTGACCATAAATGTGAATTTCAAATTGCATATGCATGACGAATGTGAATAGTTTCTTATATAATATAGGCATAGATACTTTTAATTTTGCATGTTTGCATGGAATTGACCTATTTATGCTTAAATCTCTAGGTTGGTATTTTTGTTGGGTTACAATTATCATGTCAAAGTTATCTGGTAATATTGTGCCTCATACTAATGACTTGTATTCTTCTATTTTAGTAGTCCTGACCAATGTGAAACAAGAGGTGACGTGGAGGAGCAGCCAAAGCAACTAATAGATGTTGAATCGTATTCGTTTTTTGCGAAATTAAGTGATTATATATTAGAGGTAAACCAATAGTAGGCCTTATTTCATTATAATAGTGATGGATCAATAACCAGTGGGCTGTATATTACGTGAAATGCTGTCATTTTCAAATTTTCCAGTGTGGATATTTGGAGGTGATTAATGACTTTCTGTTAATACAAGTTGTGCAAAGGAGGTCAACTGCTTGATCGGATCCTTGCAAGGTACCTTCAAAATTGCTGAGTTTATTGTCAAAGCACACATGAAGCAAGCCTTTATAATTTCTGATTTATAGCATATAGTCACATCAATTGGAATGTATAATGCCTGCTTGTACCAGAAGCATATATCAATGATATTTGTAAGCTCTTAAGATGATTTGATTTTTTCACTGTTTTATTTTATTTTACAGACCTTATTTGTTTTGCAATTTCTAATTAATATTTTAGTCCTAAAATTGCGTCAAATTCATAATTAAGTGTTTGAGATGTCCTTTACCTGCTGTATAAGTTTCAAGTCCAGATTCCGAGTCATTTTTATTTAGTAATTTTTTTAGTGTTTTGGTCCATTTTGCCCCTAGGTTAGTTTTATAAGTTCTACTTTTCAGTATGATGGTTTAAGGAGCAAAAAATTTCTTTTGCAAATCATATTTTAAGGTAGGTATGTCAGTTGGCATTTTATTCTTGACTAAACTCAAACTGAAACACAAGTTTAGCTACAGATTTGGAATAATGATGGGTTTTTTGGTCATTGGTTATTTTTTCAATGCTATGTATATTAGTTTCAGAAAAGTTGCAAAAAGGGTGTCCTTAGGGTTTTTTCAGTTTTTGTTGAGTAAAATTTTCCATTATATTAAAGGCACAAATTTTTTATTGGTTTTTTTAGTTTTTACTAGCAAGCTCTGTTTTCTTTTACTAGAAAAGATTATTTTATATTTCCTAAATTTCAAATCTTGTATAGAAAAGATTTAAGCTTTTATACACTTATTTGGTAGCTACACTCTTTACTTATTTAGTGGCAGCTAGCATGGGCATTATACAGGACTTTTCTGGTTTTCGTTAATTTGTAATTTATTAATGTTAATTTGTAAATTTTATTATGACTAATTAAAACTTGTATAAGTATGTCACAATTTCAGACAAGTATTGGTGGCGAGTCCGAGACCGGATCGACCGCTTCACGAAAAAGATCACTAGTGTGGTTACATTTTGAGATAGTAGATGATGAAGAAGAAAAATGAGTTAAATGGGCTGTGTGTAGACACTGTTCCAAGAAGTTTGCTACAGGTGGCAATAATAGAACAACTCATTTACGTCAACATATCAAGGGTGGATGTTCAAAATTGATGAAGAAGAAATGGAGAGGTAATTGGGCAAACACGGTGATTTATTTGGACCTAGTTATAGTTTTAATCTCTAATTGACTCAAAATTTGATGACTTTGCTTTTCATCAACGCAGAGATTTCATTTAATATTATTGAAAGCCAATTTTGGGAATCGTCTATGAGGTCTTTGAGATTGGAATATAGATTCATTGGGCGACAAACGTTAAGAAATGATTGCGTGAGAGTATTTCAGATGGGAAGGCAGTTAGCATTGCAGGAGTTTGAAGGATTGAATTCCCATGTGCGTTTCACGAGTGACATATGAACGTCGAGCATGCATATGGGTTATTTATGTCTAACAATGCATTACATAGATAAGGATTTTAATTTTTGAAAGAAGATTATCTCCTTCAAGCAAATTCCGTATCTGCATTCGAGTGCAAATATTGCAGGTTTAATGAAGGATATTTTAATGGAGTGAAAATTGGACGGTAAAATCTTCACGATTACACTAGACAATTGTGCAGTGAACGATAATGTAATTAGAGATATAGAGAGGGGATTTAGGAATATGAGCATTGTTGAAGGGAAGCACATGCATATGAGATGTGCAGCACACATTTTAAATATCATGGTGCAAAATGTGATGAAGATTATTGAGCCGTATTTGGTTACAATTAGAGATTTAATACAGAATATTTGTGCGAGTGGTAGAAAACTCCAAATGTTTAATGAAATCCTAAAAGATCTTAACTTGCTATTCAAAAAGGGTATGATTCTAGATTGTCTAACAAGGTGGAACTCAACTTACGAGATAGTTAATGAACCGTTGAAATATAAAGAGGCTTTATCAAGGTTTGGCAATGATTACAGAGAAGTTGTTCCTACTCCGGAAAAGTGAGAAGAGCGGAAGAGATGGTGAGGTTTTTGGTGTTATTTTTAGACGAAACAAAACTTTTCTCAATCGTGAGGCAACCATCGTCAAATCAATATATGAAGGAGGTGTTTTCTATTCGGAGTGCATTGTTGGATGAACTTGTGAGTTCCAATACGACTATGTAAAACTTATCGAAAGAAATGCAAAAGAAATTTAACAAATATTGAAAAAATCCAAATCCAATTCTAGCACTAGCATGTGTTTTTGATCTTAGGAGAAAGTTCTGTTTTATGGAGTTTTGTTTTGAAGATGCTTATGGAGAAAATTTCATTGAGTACAGTGAAAGAATGAGAGATGTGGAATCTTTACTTAGAAAATTTTATAACGAGTATAAAATAATAAATGGAAATATGGAATGTGTGTCAATTAGTGGGTCTCCACAAGTGAAAAGCAGAATACTTGTCAAAAGAAAGTTAGATGAGAGATTATCTCGATTTAATAATAAAAACCGTGCCGTGCAATGTAACAAAATCGAGTTGGATACTTATCTTGAAGAACCTGTCTTGGTAGTGTCCGATGAAAAAGATTTCGATGTTTTGCAATATTGGAAAAAGAAACTCGAAGAAGTGGACAACTTTAGTAAGAATGACAAGAGACTTTTTGGCTGTTTCGGTATCAACCGTTACATCAGAATTCGCTTTTAGTGTAGCGGGTCAATTGACGAATAATCTGCGAAGTTCGATGAATTCAGATACATTTGAAGCTCTCGTTTGCACAAATGTTTGGTTTGCCTCCTTTGATACCTTCAACTTGGATGATTTTTGTTCATTCATGCGACGTCCTTGATTTTAGAGATAAATATTATTGATTGATAAAGACAAATTCAAGATATATATTGTGGAATAATGAGGGCCTTTTCTTACTGGTGTGTTGTACAACTTATTTTTTGTCTTGAATTTTGCAGAGAAACTTTATCAAACTCTATCTCTTCTGCTTGAGAGTAGTTTAAATCTTGAAAGAAGTTAGTTTCTTCTATACTCTTGCCTTCTTAATTTGCATGTATTTCAATATTAAATTAGCAATTTTGGAGCTTTAGCTTAAAAGGTTAATACATAAGATTAATATTACCACATAGACATGGTGCACACTTTTTATCTCACGAGTTATGCATTTTAACAAAATGAAACTATAAATTTTCCATTTTTATCCTTGCATTTTGCTTTGAACGAAGTTGCTCACCTATTTTTGTTTTTTTTTCCCCTTTCATTTTTTACCGGGGCAACGATTTACATTTGGAATAACAATGCATTATGCATGTATATAAAAATATTTATTATTAGCAACTTTTGGCAACATTAAATAAGGCAAATTAGGTACAAAATTATGCACATATATGAAAGGCACTAAGCTATAACATTAGCTACAATATTCTCGATAGTCCTTGATTTAAGGAAAGACATCATTGAATTAATTTTCTCAAATGAGGATTTTTGTTTTATATATATTTTGGACCATGAGGCTCTGAGTGGTATTGTATGGATGGTCTTTTGTTAATTAAATGGAGTTTAATTCTAAAATTTATTGAAGCTGGAGTTGGAGCTGGAGCTGGGACTGGTATGAAGATGTTTAGATAGAGCTTGTACTCAATTCTCAAGGTTTTGAAATTTGGGGGATGCTCAATTGCATTTTGATGATTTGTTATATTTGACTATTGAATTTTGTAAACTATGCTATTAAACATAGCATTTTAGATGCTTTATAACAAGTTGCTCATGCTTGATTTTTAATATAAATTTGGTTGTTAAATTGGTAATTTTTGAACAAGTTGCTTACTGCTTGATTTATAAAGAGTTGCTCATTCTTGAATTTTATAAATTTGGCTGTTAAATTTAGTTGTTAAATTGTAAAATTGGTAAATTTGGTTGTTAAATTGGTAATTTTTAATACAAGTTGCTCATGCTTGATTTTTAATACAAGTTCGCATGTTTGATTTTTTAATATAATAATACTTGTAAAGTCAAAGGTGAAAGGTGTGAATGAAGGGAGATAGGGTCAAAGTCAAGGAATATTGCTTTGGTAATTTCTGAACCGTTTCATTGGTCTTTGACATTATGACTGAACATTTTGTTCGGACATAATTGAGCAGGGCCTGGGTTATTTGTTGAAACGGACAAGGTCCGAGTTTATTAAAATTAATTTGGTTTGGTCCGGGCCTGGGCATCTCCTCCTCCCATTTAGTTCGGACAGGTCATGGTTTGAACAAACGGTCGGCCCATTA
Organism: Carex pumila; assembly: GCA_033356055.1. Classification (NCBI taxonomy): domain Eukaryota; kingdom Viridiplantae; phylum Streptophyta; class Magnoliopsida; order Poales; family Cyperaceae; genus Carex; species Carex pumila. The sequence goes on from JARJHM010000239.1 coordinate 365,121, forward strand.
GCAGATTTATATTGAAGTCTTGAAAGATAAGCAAGAAAATAAGGAAGAGTTGAAGCACACACACAAAAAATTAACTCTTATTTCTAAAGATACATCCATAAAAATTATTATTTTTGAATATATCAATATTACCGAGAATGTTTAAATTCACCTTGGATTTATCCATCCATAACCGAATAGTCCGTAACGAAGGGGAAAATGAGGCCCAGATTGAACTAGCTCCGAGTCCTATCAGAACATAAATATTAGAATTTAAATAAAAAACAGGCATTGACTATTCCTTGCCAGTCAAAATTAAGATCTTAGAAATATGTAATTGGATATGAGGGTTAGGATGCGCTTCACATCCTGGCTGGTCGGCCGCTCCTTGGGATTGTCAACCGTGCAAAAGCACGCGATCCTCAGCACTTGCTTTATCTGCTCGTCGAAATCTCCCCCAGCCAAAACAGGGTCGATTGCGGCTGCTGCATTGTCGGCATGCATCGTGTTACGCAACCACTTCACCAGACTCATCTCTTCTGTGCTTTGAAAGAACTCGTCTGTTGGCTGCTTTCCCATCACCAGCACCGCAAGGATTACTCCGAAGCTATAAATGTCACTCTTTGCTGTGAATTTTAATGTTTGGTAATACTCCGGTGCAATGTATCCGATAGTACCGACCACATGGGATGACGTGATGTGTGTGTGTGCATCAAGCATTTCTTTTGCCAGGCCGAAGTCAGCGATCCGTGCTTCCATGTTGTCGTCAAGTAATATGTTTGCGGGTTTCAAATCGCGATGGATTATTTGAGGCTTGTGGTGCATGTGTAGGTACTCTAACCCGGCTGCGATGCCTTCAGCTATTCTGATCCTAGCAGGCCAGCCAAGCTCTCGCTGCCCCCTCTTTACTTGCATCAAGACATCAAGCAGGCTACCGTTTTTCATGAACTGATAGATCAAGAAATGACTATCTGGACACGAAACATGGGCAACCAATGGTAACAGGTTCTTGTGGTGGATGTAGCCAACCGTCGTGATCTCTGATTTAATCTGTCGCATCCACTTGTCAAGGCGGGTTGTCTCCTCTTTGGTTGGGTCACCACCACCCGCCCGTTTAATGATTTGCTTTATAGCAACTGTGTTTGAAGGGTTTCCTGGAAATTGGGATTTATACACCTTGCCACTGCCACCTTGGCCAATTACCTCAAGAGAAGCAAGCCCATCTTCTTTTTCCAAGAAAGCGAGGTCTCCGATATGTATTACTTTTGGCATGAAAATGGTTGGCCTCAATGAACTTCTATACCGTCCACGGAAACAATTCCACAAAAATCTGAAAAACACAGGTAAAATCAAGGATGAGATGAGGCCACCCAAACAACCGGCTATGAAGCCAAGTATCCTGTTGCGGACCTTGTGTTTGTATCTCCTGTTGGTTTGATGATGAGAAGTGGAAATGGAGGTCAAATTGGCCGTCCTATTACTCTTCTCGGCTAGGATCCACTGGTGAGGCAAGGAGGATGTTCTCTTATGGGAGTAATATCCAACCGAAGTGGGTCTTTGGGCAACATGACGGGTCGGATGCCGCAATGTGATTTGGTCTCTGCGGTATGGATCTTCCTGATCATTGTGGACCAGGTGGAAGGCATCCAAGATAGATAATTGAGCAAAGAAGAGAGAGCAAGCAAACAGCAAGAGGACAGAAAAAGGAATTGAGATAGAAGAAAGCGCCATGGATTGGTTAGGTGAGGGGAGGGAAGTGTGAAGAAGGCTCACCGCTGTGGAATTTTAAACTTCGAAGGGGCCGCAGATAGGACGCTGTTTGGAGAAAATAGAAATTGGGAAATGACGGTTTGGATGTTTTGGGGAAATGACGGAGGGGAAAATAAATCTGCTGTTATTATTTCCTATCTCAACCGTTCAAGCTTTTTTTTCATGTGCAAATTTTATTTAATGAAGTTTTCCATGTGTGAATCTTAACAAAAATTAATGGTTGGGATCGAAACAACAGGTTTCTGTTATTTCAATGGAGGGAGATTATTGGTCTCCGGTGGAGCGAAGACTGACAAGCTAGGAAAGGAGACTGATGTGACATGGAATTTAATTATGCGGCAGATGAATAGTATACAGAATGCTAAATGGGAGAGAGAGACTAATGCAAATGCTCCTTATTATATGTTGGGTAATCGTTTGTGTCAGTCGGGCTGGTACGTACGAAGAAGAAGATCCGGTGTAGATAACGATCGGTTAAGAATGGTCAATAATTTAATTATTGGAGGGGAAGACTTTGAATGTGAAGTCAAGCACTGAACCTACGCCGACGCTGTTCATTAGTGGAGCGTAAAATCTGGGGACAACCACTGGTACCGAAAATGCCCTTCAAAATCAATCAGCGGGGCCAAAGAAAATAAAAATATTATATCTCTGAAGTTGGGCTTAATTGTAAATTTGTAATTATAGATTCTAATAATACACTGTTGTAATCGAATCAGTCAGCGTCAATAAACTGTACTCTGGGGTGTCAATGGCACCATTTTATTTGTTGACCCAGTAAATATTATTTTCGTTATTTAACGAGTAAAGATACGGATAAAATATATTTTATTCAATTGGATAATTATAAATATATATATTAATGAGTAATGAATAGAGTAGAACTAGGGTGTTCTTAAATTCATCAAGTTTTTCAAAAGTCTAAAATCTATCAAATTGACTTTAAATGATGAATTCGAACAGTTGAAATCTGTTTATCTTACGAGTGATGTGTCTACATTTAAAAATTTTAAATATTTGAATTAATTTAGTATAAAGTGAAGCGGTCAAAAGAGTTCAAAAAATGAATGTATCAAAATTAATTTATTAAGCTTCTAATTTTGACCGCTTTATTTTATACTAAATTAATTCAAATGTTAAAATTTTTCACATGTAGACGCATCACTCGTAAAATAAGTAGGTCTCAACAGTTTAGATTTATAATTTAAAACATATTTGACAGGTTTTAGACTTGAGTTCATCAAAGGACTTGATGTACTTAAGAACACCCTAGTTCACCTCTAATGAATATCCATTCTCCAAACTATTATTTGTAGTTATATCACACTTAATTAATCTAAAATACGAAAATAAATTCCAATGAAGCTTAAATTATATTAGCACTACCTGTATGATTGTTATTTGTGAAATGAATGTGTATAATATTTTGTATTTAGTAAATAATAAAAATAATTATTATATTAGCACTACCCGTATGATTACTATTTTGATAGGATAAGAACCAGTATTGAGTTGATGAGACTCACTACACTGTTCAGGGTTTTTAATTTGGAGAATAGGGGAAGAACTTGTGTTTTAAATGAATTAAATGTTGCTCTTTTGTTGACGAGGACCTTCGAATCTATTTGGGTTTTTCATTTGGTTGAATATGATATCTAGGTTCTGTTTAGACATTACACATTATTAATAGAAACATTCTTATATTTTGTTGTTATTGGTATATGATTGATGTTGGAGAAAATTAAAAAGACGGGCTAATTAAGGTGGTTAATAAATTACGTCTTTTTGTGTTTTAAAAAACTCTGCTTTATAAATTTTTACTGTAACAAATTTTATTTCAAGTAGCTCAATAAATTGGTTATATAATAAACTTGTGGAATACTAATTTTTATTATTTTTGAAATTTTTTTGCATTCCTGAAAGATAACAAAACTTAGTCTAAAATATTGACAATTTTCTTTTATTATTTAGTCATTTTTGTTCATCTTTTATAAATAATAAAAAATAGTAAAAAAATTCTAAAAATAGTAAAAATTAGTATACTACAAGTTTATTATATAACTAATTTATTGAGCTACTTAAATCGAAGTTTGAAGTTTATACAATAGATTTTTGAGGCCGTAGTACGGATGACCTTATGCTATCCATATCATCCAAGCCTTACTCTATGTGTTATTGTTTTGTAAATTTTTGTTATAAATTTGTTGTGTAATGTTTTACTATAATATTTTATAATTTAGGGTTATAATTTTATTTGTTGTAATGTTATAAATTGTTTATTTTAATAGATAAATAATAAAAAAAAGACAAAATGTTAAGTCTAGAACATAAAATGTAACAATCGAAACATGAAATAAACAATTCAAACATAAAATATGACAAACTAAACATAAAAAATAACAATCCAAACATAAAATACTACATAAAATATAACAATCCAATAATAAAAAACCTAAATGTGTTTGTAGCATGAGTCTCTACAGTGGGGGCCTCCGCTCCAGATAATTCTTGAATAATCTCTTAAGTTTTTAACTAATAATTATTTGATTATGGGCAAAATCTGGATACATCTTGTCCCCCCCCCCCTTTTTTTTTCTGAAATGTAGTCATACACGCAAATTCGGTTTTCCTAGCCAAATTATAGCTATTGAAAGTTTTTTTAAAAGCTGCATTTTGGAAATTTATAACTAATTATAGAAAAATTCAAAAAAATTTGAAATTTATGTCAATTCTATTTATTTTTGAATGCTCTACATGCTGGTGTAATTACTTTTGCAGTTTGGTCCTTATATCAGTCCAAACTTATTGATCTATCAGCAGAGGTCAAATTTGATATTTTTTTAGTGCATTGCACTATACCAGTTGTCTTTACTTAGTGCTTGGTTGCTAAATTTGAACTTGATACCATATTAGAGGTCAGTCTAGGATGCTTTGTACATGAACAAAGATCTAATTTGAGATTTGAACATATTTTAGTAGCTTGCAATGTACTCTATTTGTAGGCCTTCACTGCGGTTAAAAATTTAATAATTAATTAGTAGGAAATCACTGTGACATATAAATTATAAACCTCTACTTGATCAAAAAAAAAAAAAATTGATTTACTACTTCTGGTTGTTATTATGGATTCTGGTACAGACTAAGTAAACACAAAAGGAAATTGACCATGGCTGTTAAACTGTACCAAAATGCCAGTTTATGGCAACAATTTTATATACGTAATTACATAAAAGCATGTCAGTGCATTTGTGAGCACTAGAGAGAGAGAGAGAAAGAGACCTTACAGCAGCAAAAGCATGGCCGAATTCATTAATTATATACTGTGTCGGTATCTGGCACAACATAGTGGTAAGTTTTTGTTTGAATTGACGGAGATGAAATAGAGGAGGGGTATAATAGAAAATATTAAAATTAAAGTTTGTGAACTAATTGTAAAGGTGAATAAGAAATAATGAGAAGAGTTGAGAGGTAAATAGAACATAATGAAGTAGGCCTGCTAATTAGACAGGTTTGTCCATGGACAAACAGGCCGAACAAAATTGAACAGTAGTTGAACAGTATATTATTTGAATAGTATAATTGCCTGCTAATTGGATGAAATCAATAAAGCCCAAAGTTCAGTTCGGATCAGTTGAACCGAGTCGAGCTTGATAGGCCTTTGGTAACCTGTTTAGTCATTCAAACTCAGATTTGCTCGGTTCCTATTCGAACACAAACAATTGAACAAGTCATTCGACCTAACATAGTGGTTTGCTAAACCCTTAACGGGTTCAACCCGTTTTGCTCGGCCCGTATCTGTTACTCGAGCTATCCATACCCGTTGCTCGGGTACAAACGGGTAATGGGTAGACGGGTACGGGTAATAAACAGACCAGACAACCTAATTTGAAAAAAAACCCGTTATACCCGTACCCGTCTACTTGCCTATCCGTACCCATTTACCCGCATATCCGTACCCGTTACTCGTACCCGACCCGTTTCACTTCAAAAAAATTTGAATTTTTAAAAAAAAAAACAAAAAAAAAACGAGCAGATCGGACCCGTACTCGGATACCCGCAACGGGTATGGGTAATAAACGGACCGGATAGAGGTTTTGGAAAAATTACCTGTCTCCCCGTTACGGATTTTACCTGTACCCGACCTACCCGTTATCCCTAACGGGTAACTCGGAACGAGTCAGGGGTAACCCGTTAGCAAACCCCTAACCTAACACCGACTCTTAGTCTCTTCCCCTCTCTCACGCCTCATGCCGCACAGCCTCACAGACCCGCCCTCTCCCTCTCCGTTGCGTCACCTGGCCCAGGATCTCTTCCCTCTCTGCCTCTCTCCTCTTCATCTCCCTTCATCTCCACTTCGTCCTTGTTTAGAACTGAGAGATAGAGAAAAGGCTCTCGCTTCCTTTCCTCCAATTTTAGGTATTTTATCTTTCCTCTCTTAATTTGCTAATTCATTTGATCATAAATCTGATTGCTACTAATACTCCGATTGAAGTCTTACTAGGTTTGCTTGACCATAAATGTGAATTTCAGATTGCATATGCATGAAGAATGTGAATGGTTTCTTATATAATATAGGCATAGATACTTTAAATTTTGCATGTTTGCATGGAGTTGACCTATTTATGCTTAAATCTCTAGGTTGGTATTTTTGTTGGGTTACAATTATCACGTCAAAGTTATCTAGTAATATTGTGCCTGATACTAACACTACTAGAATAATTGTTTTTTGCATGCCAAGCATTAGTTTGTTGCATGGTAAAGACGGCTCATGCAAAAGAAATGACATTTGTTGACTTTTTAAACTTGTTGCATGCGAATCTCCATGTAACAAGTATTGCATGCAATTGTGTAAAGTGCAACCATGCAACTATGTGATGTTCAACCATGCAACTGTGTGATGTTCCATGCAAATAAGTTTTGAAAGTCAGATATTATAATTAATTCAAGGTCCATGCAACAACTCAAGTCCATGGCCATGTAACTACTTAAATACTTAGTAGATATTATATTTAATTAAAAGTCCATGCAACTACTTAATTCCATGACCATGCAACTGCTTAATCCCATGTTTATATTATATTTTATTGAAGGTCCATGTAAATAGTCCACTATCATTAGCATGTAAATAGTCTGGACTAAAAGTTCCAAACAATTGCATGAGATTAGCAATGCAATAGTTTATTTACTGGAGACAGATTCATTTCTGTTTATTTGATATCTCCTTTTCAATGAAGCTTTTAAGTAAAATTCACAATAGCACGAATAATAACAGTATATAAGAATTTAATACTTTGATAACTTAAAATTCTTTCATTTAGAACAATTATTTCAAAATAATGGAGAAACAAAAATAATAGTACAAAATATGTGAAAACACACATACAACTTTTGATTCATCAATATTAAAACTCTTGATCGGAAGCATCGAGACCATAGAAATCAAATTCAAATTTGATTGTAAAAAAATTACAAAAATTTAAATAAAATACTACAACACCTTGCAATTTGACTGACTATAAATACTACAAATTGCATCAATTTTCAATATTGAAAGCTGGTATGACTAATGCATTAAATTTGTTGTAATTCTAAGGAGAATTACAAGACTCTGTAATATTTTATCTCCACCATTAATGAGATTTGATTATTGAAATTAAAACAATATTTATAGTGCCCCTCTCTTGCCCATATTTTTCACATTTTATACAAGCGTTATCAGTTGGTTTCTCACAAAAGTAAGCTTTTATATGAAAGAATAAAAACTATGTCAGAGATTTGAGTGGCCTAAGTTCAATCTACATATTGTCATTCTCTTTATCCTCTCAATTTTGATGCTTAAGCTCTGAAATTGGAAGAAAATTAGCAAAATAAGTTGATAAATGATACTGTTAATGGTACTTGATGAGTAGATATAAACATGATTTTAATTGAGTGAAATTTTTTCTTTACTAAGTACCAGTATATACATTACTCAGATACTCGATGCCTCAAACAGAACCCTCTTGCAAATCAGACCAGGAGCCAGTGAAGAAAGTCATACATTAACCAAATACTTGCATAGATGGATATAAGACATTACTAGGAACTCACAGAAACAAACCTCACATTTTTGTGATTTTTATACAATTAATTAAGGACTTTCAAATATCAGATTTCAAAAATTCCAGCAACTGGTACAATGGGTGATTGGTACCAAAACTGAACAATAAAAAATTACTAGTTTGACCCAGTTAGAAAATTCAGAAAACTTTGAGATTAATCTAGCTGATAGTACATGATGTTCTAAGAATTTGGTACCAAGAACTCCTGATTTGGAGCTGTAGTTTGTTCTGTGCAAAAATCACAAGGCAGCATGCCAGAAAAAGACAAAACTGCCCTTCATACCCTGAAACTTGAAGAAATAAACCACTTTAAATCCTGTAAAAACTATGAAAATATACCTGAGAACTAGATACTTACTGTCAATTGTTTGGATACTTTATTGAGACGTAAGTCTAAAACACCAATCAATTTTTTCCTTAATCTAACATGAGCCCCAGCTGCACATTTGTAAAATAGATGCACACTCAAATAAACACCAATCAAGACATAGACTTAGTTATGATTGTGCAGTTGGGGCTTTAAACTCATAGGCTTTCTTGCTACTACACCAATCAAGGCATAGGCTTAGTTATGATTGTGAAATTGTTTTGCTAGAACACAGATGTAAAAGAACATATCATCAAATGAAATAAAATTACTTGAAACAGGAATTATGATGCCAAATACTGACGCGCCAGCTCCGAGTCTGATTGCCCCTCTCCGATGGTTTCTCAATGGAATAACAGTAGAAACACCTTATGTTATTTCATCGAACACCTTATGTCATTTCATCGAACACCTTCCTAAACACTATACTACCAAACAAAGAAGATTATCAGTTTACTAAAAGCTTGTGCACTTATGTCATTTCATCGAACACCTTAGGTGCACATGATCAAACACTTGTATACAACTTATAAAACTAAAAAAAAATTACAACAAGGAACTAAGTTTGAGAATTGGACCAGATAATGATAGTAAATCTTGAGAATTGGAACTAATTTTGTCAGACCAATTGATACAGAAGAACCTTTGCTCATTATTCAAACAAATTTTAGAACATAAATTATGAATCCACCTAAAAGAAGAGAAGAAGAATGATAAGTGTGAGAATTAGGAGGCAAACATCCTTTCCTTTCGTGAATCTGACCTTACAAGCTTCAAATCTCACCTTGCAAGTTTTCGATGGGACTTGACAGAAAATGGTTGAGAGAGAGTGATTTGGTGAAAAACCTAATTTAGCAATCCAGTTTAAGGGTTTATTTTGAAAGTTAATCTTCATACCTGTTTCTCCGATCTACGGCAACACCGAAAATGGTCGAGAGAGAGAGTGATTTAGTGATCGCCTTCGTCACCAAGAGAGAGTGGAGAGGTCAGTGACGGCGACTGCGATCAGCTTTGCTTCGAGAGTTGAGAGATAGTGGAGAGAAGTACTGAGGGTTTCAATTTGGTTTTGAAAGAGAGGTGGCCATGTGGGTTTCAATTTGGTTTCGATTCGGTATCACATTTTCTTAGAGAAACCTACCAACAAATTTTACTCTTGAGGTAACCAAAGAAGGAAGAAAATTTGGCGGCGATCAGAAAATGTGTGACTGGATAGTTAGATGGTTTTGTTGTTTGAGGATTTTAGAGGGAAACAAAAAAGGGGAGAAGGTTGTAAGAAATGAAAACAAAACAGGAGAAGATGGATTATTTGCTCTTTGGAGGCGATGGGGAACAAAAAAGGTTGGCAAGTATAGATATTGATAGAGCAGTTTTAGCTTCAGAAAGTTTATTAAAAATATTGGACGCTCTTTAAATTATATAGGTTGTGTACTGCATAAAATCAAAACTGCTCTGTTAATAAAATCGCCCAAATGAAGTCATCAGAGCCTTTGATCCAACATGAAGTATTTATAGCCCTTTGATTTTACAATATTCCATATACTCGATGGATAGGTAAATAAAAACAAAATTTGATCAAATTTGGATGAAAAATAATAAATATAGTTCTCTTTAATTTCAACGGTTCTGATCGACCAGTGTTCGATATTTTTCTACGCGCCTTCACTAACTCACAAAACAAGAGTTTATGTCATATGAAACATAAACTCTACTTTGTGAGTTAGTGAAGGCGTGTAGAAAAATATCGAACACTAGTCGATCAGAACCATTGAAATTAATGAGAACTATATTTATTCTCTTGCACCCAAGTTTGATCAAATTTTATTTTTATTTACCCATCTATCTAGTTCACCAAAAATTAAAGCATCGTATGGTTACAAACACTTTGTGTTTGATCGAAGCTCATACATAATAAAATTTCCAAACTTTTATGTTAATTACGTTCAATATTCTCCCTTGATCATTTCAAAATAAATTTGAAATGATTTCATCGCAGATCGACCGTTAATTTTCCATGTGAAAATGAATGGTCCTAAAATGTTTTCTAAATTTGAAGTGGCATATAATGACAAAAGTCAAAAAAATGACATATATAAGTATTATTTGATCATATAAGATGTGAAAAAAAAATTAAAAAAAAAGTTTAATTTTTTTTTTTATATGTATAGCTGTACATTCATTAGATAATTAGCAAATATCAAGATTCTATGCCATCGGATAAGTGAAGAACGGTGCTGATTTATTCAATTTGAATGACTGTGAGTAGGGAATCCTTGTTCTCTGAGGTAACATAAAATTTCAGTTTAGATTCGGCCCAAGATAATGCACATGATCTTTTAATATTTGTGCAAAATAATGATCAGATGACTCCGATCAAATACAAATATTATACTACCTTAGTGCATTGAGTTTGTGGATAAATTCACACCCTTCTCTCACTCGACCTCTCTGGACTTGAGAAACTTTAGGACATACGAGTTTTTTTCATTAATCTCCATTTCTCTCTTCAGCGCCTCTCTATAAAATATTGATCAAAATTTGGACTTCCCCCTTAAATTTTTTACCAAGAATTGGATTCCCTCCTCAATTTTCACTTCCTGCTAAGTACCAAACATCTCACTCATGTCCTCTCTCTCTCTCTCTCTATCCGTGTTCTCTCAAACCTGGTTCTCTTCAAAATGAAATCCAGCACTGGACAGGCTTCAAACCTAGGGTTCCGGCACCGAGTAGTTGCTTCGTCGATTGGAAGTCATCCGTCAAGCTAGGGTTAGGAGCTAGGATTCCAGCACCAAGACGTAGCTCCATCGATTGGGAGTCTTCCACCGACCTAGGGTTCAGAGCTAGGGTTCCAGCACCGTCTTTCGGTTTGCTAATCAACTCACTGTTTCAATCTAGGCTCCAATTGTAATTCACTCAAGGTTCTATTTTGGTTCACCAGGGTTAATTTTTTGTGCACTTTACAAATAATTCTTATTCACTTAGGGTTTAATCGTTTTTCCACATAAAATCAGTCACTTTAGTAACTCTATTACACATTTTATTGTTGATAAATAAAATAAAGTCAGATTTACAAATTTTACTGTTGATGTCATTTTTTTTAATAACTTTAGTAACTATAGTAACTTAATCACTTTAGTCACTTTAGCACCTGTTTAGCATATGTTTGAAGAATCACTTTAGTAACTTAAGTAACTTTAGCAACTTAAGGTGCTTCATGTTTACCATTAGATGTCTACTTTATCAACTTTACCATCTTAAGCAACTCAATCACTTTATCACATCATAGTAATTGTCACTTTTTTCTACCTCATATTGTAAGTTAAAATATACAGCATGGTTTTTTTGGTCACTTTTTCCATTAATCTTCCTACCCAAGGAAAGAGTTTGGTTAATTACAAACATAGAAAATTGTGTGTTTCCTGCATCATAGTAACACAAAATTAAAGCCTAGTTAGAGCATGGATAATTGATGAAAAAACTATGTAAATCTTAATTATATGTGCTTCTCTATCTTATTGCTAACGTTGCACAGTTGATTCTAAATTATGATGGGTATTGTATCATGACAAATTCTCGTTCTAATTATCCTCTAGCAGTTAGATTTGTCAATTAGGAAAGTAAATTTAGAAACTACTATTTCATGAAGGTTTATTGGTGGGAAACTACTATTTTTCTTGTTTTTATTGAAGTCTGACAAGACTATTTATGTGAAATATGCATAAAAAGACCCTTCTCTTCTAGAAAATCACAGAGGCTTATGTTTTTAGGTTTACACCTCATATTTTGGCAATTGTTTAAGTTAACTTTTAGGTGATTGAGGACAACGAGAAGGCTTAAAGTCAAATAGAATATTATATGCTTTTGTAGATGATTGTCCATACAAGGACTTAAACAGAATATACCTACATGCTTGAAAACTTTCTAATATCTGCATGTATGTACTTGTATAGATTGAGAAGTTTGTCAATGATGAATGATGCAACTTTAAAGGTAACTTACTTTTAATGCCAAGCTTTAGCTTAGTTCATTGTTTTTTAGAAGCTGTATATTTTTGCCTTACTTTTTCCTAGTCTAGTTTTTGAACTTTGAAGTTACAAACAATTGTTACATAATTGTAAAATATGACCTGAAAATTTTTGCTTAGATATGCCATTCTAATGTTAATCACACTCCACAAACAAAAAGACAGCATGGGTTCCTTGCTTCTGCAACCAATAAATCAACCCTGTTTAAGGAATAAAAGGAAACATTAAGTTATAAATTTTATTTTTTATTGCAAGTATGATATGCTAAGTTTCTTGTTTCTGCAAATCAGCCCCAATAAGCTATTTCTATGCAATTAAGCCTGATTTAAGTCCTCATTTAAGCATAACCCCTTGCGGTAGATTGGTTATAAGTTTATGATATTAGAAATCAGTAAAGAGCACAACCATACTCTTAACAGAAAGGGTAAAATAACAAAATCCCATGTGTAATACATGTTATAATATAAAAACTGCATAAATAATTGTTATAACAATAACATGTTCTAATAAAACAATTTGATATACATAGGATGCTGCTGGTTCTATACAATCAAATCAGGAGCCTTTCCAAGCATTGCTGAGTTTTCAGAATGTATAAGAAATTATCGGACATACCGCAATGTCTAATTGGTTGGTCAATCAACCTTCAACATGAAGCAGAGAGGTCTAGTGTGGTTGGTAATATTAAGGGTAAACTATTTTGGTAATATTTTGGGTATATTTTGCAAACTCAGTGGGGGTTTGTTTTATTTTGTTAATGCTTGAAAGGTAGATATATTTTGGTTATATATAGAAGTTACTCTTCTTATCTTGGTAACTGATTGAAAGATGTTGTTTTACTGCCTTTATAATGTTGAAAAAATGTATGATGACTATAGTCTTCTAGTTATATATCAAAGTTAATTACTCTTTTTATCTTGTTCGTTGTTTTCTATGGATGTACTCTTCTATGTGTTATATGTAAATCTTTTTGAATGGTAATTTAGAAATTGGTAAATAACACTAGATTGGTACCATATTGGTACAAGGAGGGAGGATTGTAAAATTGGATTATGCTTTATTGCCTCCAGTTAGCTCATTTTAGACATCGCTAGTTCCACGCAAATATTGGTAACTTAGGTGCATGCAAAAAGTGCAAATCAATTATATCTATGCATTGCTGTCATCCATGTAATAACTACATATTCCTCTCATGTTATAACGAAATCAACTCCCATGCAAATAAACATATGGGACCCACGTTAACTAACCTTGCAAATAATCAAGTAGGTCCCACGTTATCTATCCTTGCATATAGTCTAGTGGGTTCCGCGTTCCCTTGCCTTGCATATACTATGGTGAGACCCATGTCCGCTCCTTGCAAATAGTATGATGAGACCTGTACTCTATTTCCTTGCATATACTCCAAACTGGGTCAACTCTCAAAGTAGTTGCATGGCTAGTTATTGCATGACAAGTCTCATGTAACAGACTTTTTGCATGGTTGTCCTTATAAATACTGACTATTTGTATGGAAGGCATTTGCATGGTTGCACTTGCATGGCTAAGGCCATGCAAAAAGCCATTTTGGGGCTTGTTGCATGACAAACACTATGCAATAAGCCATTTTCGTTGTCATGCAATAAACGATTATTCTAGTAGTGTAAGGACTTGTATTCTTCTATTTTAGTAGTCCTGACCAATGTGAAACAAGAGGTGTCAAGGAGGAGCAGCCGAAGCAACTGATAGATGTTGAATCGTATTCGTTTTTGTGAAATTAAGTGATTATATATTAGAGATAAACCAATAGTAGGCCTTATTTCATTATAATACTGATGGATCAATAACCAGTGGGCTGTATATTGCGTGAAATGCTTAGTCATTTTCAAATTTCAGTGTGGATATTTGGAGGTGATTAATGACTTTCTGTTAATACAAGTTGTGCAAAGGAGGTCAACTGCTTGATCGGATCCTTGCAAGGTACCTTCAAAATTGCTGAGTTTATTGTCAAAGCACACATGAAATAAGCCTTTATAATTTCTGATTTATAGCATATAGTCACATCAATTGGAATGTATCATGCCTGCTTGTACCAGAAGCATATATCAATGATATTTGTAAGCTCTTAAGATGATTTGATTTTTTCACTGTTTTATTTTATTTTATAGACTTGATTTGTTTTGTAATTTCTAATTAATCTTTTAGTCCTAAAATTGCTTCAAATTCATAATTAAGTGTTTGAGATGTCCTTTACCTGCTGTATAAGTTTCAAGTCCAGATTCCGAGTCATTTTTATTTAGTAATTTTTTTTAGTGTTTTGGTCCATTTTGCCCCTAGGTTAGCTTTATAAGTTCTACTGTTCAGTATGATGGTTTAAAGAACAAAAAATTTCTTTTGCAAATCAAGGTAGGTATGTGAGTTGGCATTTTATTCTTGACTAAACTCAAACTGAAACACAAGTTTAGCTACAGATTTGGAATAATGATGGGTGTTTTGGTCATTGGTTATTTTTTCAATGCTATGTATATTAGTTTCATAAAAGTTGGAAAAAGGGTGTCCTTAGGGTTTTTTCAGTTTATGTTAGGGTAAAATTTTTCATTATACTAAAGGCACATTTTTTTATTGGTTTTTATTTTTATTTTTTTACTAGCTCTGTTTCTATTACTAGAAAAGATTATTTTATATTTCCTAAATTTCAAATCTTGTATAGAAAAGATTTAAGCTTTTATACACTTATTTGGTAGCTGCACTCTTTACTTATTTAGTGGCAGCTAGCATGGGCATTATATAAGACCTTTCTGGGTTTCGTTGATTTGTAATTTATTAATGTTAATTTGTAAATTTTATTACGACTAATTAAATACTTGTATAGGTATGTCACAATTTCAGACAAGTATTGGTGACGAGTCAGAAACCAGATCGACCGCTTCACAAAAAAGATCACCAGTGTGGTTACATTTTGAGATAGTAGATGATGAAGAAGAAAAAGGAGTTAAATGGGCTGTGTGTAGGCACTCTTCCAAGAAGTTTGCTACAGGTGGCAATAATGGAACAACTCACTTGCATCAACAAGTCAAGGGTGGATGTTCAAAATTGATGAAAAAGAAAGGGAGAGGTAATTGGGCAAAGACGGTGATTTATTTGGACCTAGTTATAGTTTTAATTCCGAATTGACTCGAAATTTGATGACTTTGCTTTTCATCGACGCAAAGTCCATTTAATGTTATTGAAAGCCAGTTTTGGGAATCGTCTATGAGGTCTTTGAGACCGGAATACAAATTCATTGGGCGACAAATGTTGAGAAACGATTGTGTGAGAGTATTTCAGATGGGAAGGGAGTTAGCATTGCAGGAGCTTGAAGGATTGAATTCCCGTGTGTATTTCACGAGTGACATATGGACGTCAAGCGTGCATCTGAGTTATTTGTGCTTAACAACGCATTACATAGATAAGGATTTTAATTTTCGAAAGAAGATTATCTCCTTCAAGCAAATTCCATATCCGCATTCGGGTGCAAATGTTGCGGGTTTAATGAAGGATATTTTAATGGAGTGAAAATTGGACGGTAAAATCTTCACGATTACACTAGACAATTGTACAGTTAAGGATAATGTAATTGGAGATATAGAGAGGGAATTTAGAGATATGAGCATTGTTGAAGGGAAGCACGTGCATATGAGATGTGCGGCACACATCTTAAATATCATGGTGCAAAATGGGATGAAGATTATTGAGCCGTATTTGGTTACAATTAGAGGTTTAATACGGAACATTTGTGCAAGTGGTAGAAAACTCCAAATGTTTAAGGAAATTCTAAAAGATCTTAACTTGCTATCCAAAAGGGGTATGATTCTAGATTGTCCAACAAGGTGGAACTCAACTTACGAGATAGTTAATGAAGCGTTGAAATATAAAGAGGCTTTATCAAGGTTTGGCAATGATTACAGAGAGGTTGTTCCTACTCCAGAAAAGTGAGAAGAGGCGTAAGAGATGGCGAGGTTTTTGGAGTTATTTTTAGACGAAACAAAACTTTTCTCAATCGTGAGGCGACCATCGTCAAATCAATATATGAATGAGGTGTTTTCTATTCGGAGTGCATTGTTGGACGAACTTGTGAGTTCTAATACGACTATGTAAAACTTATCGAAAGAAATGCAAAATAAATTTGACAAATATTAAAAAAATCCAAATCCAATTCTAGCACTAGCATGTGTTTTTGATCCTAGGAGAAAGTTATGTTTTATGGTTTTGTTTCGAAGATGCTTATGAAGAAAATTTCATTGAATACAATAAAAGAATGAGAGATGTGGAATCTTTACTTAGAAAATTTTATAACGAGTATAAAATAATAAATGGAAATATGGAACGGGTGTCAATTAGTGAGTCTCCACAAGTGAAAAGTAGAATACTTGTCAAAAGAAAGTTCGATGAGAGATTCTCTTGATTTAATAATAAAAAACATGTCGTGCAATGAAACAAAATCGAGTTAGATACTTATCTTGAAGAACCTGTCTTGGTGGTGTCCGATGAAGAAGATTTCAATGTTTTGCAATATTGGAAAAGAAACTCGGAGAAGTGGACGACTTTAGCAAGAATGGCAAGAGACTTTTTGGCCGTTTCGGTATCAACCGTTACATTAGAATTCGCTTTTAGTGCAGCAGGTCAATTAATGAATAATCTACGAAGTTAGATGAATTCGGATACATTTGAAGCTCTCATTTGCACAAATGATTGGTTTGCCTCCTTTTGATAGTAGCTTCAACTTGGATGATTTTTGTCCATTCATGCGACGTCCTTGATTTTAGAGATAAATATTATTGATTGATAAAGACAAATTCAAGATATATATTGTGGAATAATTGAGGGCCTTTTCTTACTGGTGTGTTGTACAACTTATTTTTTGCCTTGAATTTTGCAGAGAAACTTTATCAAGCTTTATCTCTTCAGCTTGAGAGTAGTTTAAATCTTGAAAAAAGTTAGTTTCTTCTATACTCTTGCCTTCTTAATTTGCATGTATTTCAATATTAAATTAGCAATTTTGGAGCTTTAGCTTAAAAGGTTAATACATAAGATTAATATTACCACATAGACATGGTGCACACTTTTTATCTCACGAGTTATGCATTTTAACAAAATGAAACTGTAAATTTTCCATTTTTATCCTTGCATTTTGCTTTGACCGAAGTTGCTCACCTATTTTTGTTTTTTTTCCCCTTTCATTTTTTACCGGGGCAACGTTTTACATTTGGAATAACAATGCATTATGCATGTATATAAAAATATTTATTATTAGCAACTTTTGGCAACATTAAATAAGGCAAATTAGGTACAAAATTATGCACATATATATGAAAGGCACTAAGCTATAACATTAGCTACAATATTCTCAATAGTCCTTGATTTAAGGAAAGACATCATTGAATTAATTTTCTCAAATGAGGATTTTTGTTTTATATATATTTTGGACCATGAGGCTCTGAGTGTTATTAGATGGATGATCTTTTGTTAATTACATGGAGTTTAATTCTAAAATTTATTGAAGCTGGAGTTGGAGCTGCATACTGGAGCTGGAGCTGGGACTGGTATGAAGATGTTTAGATAGAGCTTGTACTCAATTCTCAAGGTTTTGAAATTTGGGGGATGCTCAATTGCATTTTGATGATTTGTTATATTTGACTATTGAATTTTGTAAACTATGCTATTAAACATAGCATTTTAGATGTTTTATAACAAGTTGCTCATGCTTGATTTTTAGTATAAATTTGGTTGTTAAATTGGTAATTTTCGAACAAGTTGCTTACTGCTTGATTTATAAAGAGTTACTCATGCTTGAATTTTATAAATTTGGCTGTTAAATTTAGTTGTTAAATTGTAAAATTGGTAAATTTGGTTGTTAAATTGGTAATTTTTAATACAAGTTGCTCATGCTTGATTTTTAATACAAGTTCGCATGTTTGATTTTTTAATATAATAATACTTGTAAAGTCAAAGGTGAAAGGTGTGAATGAAGGGAGATAGGGTCAAAGTCAAGGAATATTGCTTTGGTAATTTCTGAACCGTTTCATTGGTCTTTGACATTATGACTGAACATTTTGTTCGGACATAATTGAGCAGGGCCTGGGTTATTTGTTGAAACGGACAAGGTCCGAGTTTATTAAAATTAATTTGGTTTGGTCCGGGCCTGGGCATCTCCTCCTCCCATTTAGTTCGGACAGGTCATGGTTTGAACAAACGGTCGGCCCATTAGCAGATTTATATTGAAGTCTTGAAAGATAAGCAAGAAAATAAGGAAGAGTTGAAGCACACACACAAAAAATTAACTCTTATTTCTAAAGATACATCCATAAAAATTATTATTTTTGAATATATCAATATTACCGAGAATGTTTAAATTCACCTTGGATTTATCCATCCATAACCGAATAGTCCGTAACGAAGGGGAAAATGAGGCCCAGATTGAACTAGCTCCGAGTCCTATCAGAACATAAATATTAGAATTTAAATAAAAAACAGGCATTGACTATTCCTTGCCAGTCAAAATTAAGATCTTAGAAATATGTAATTGGATATGAGGGTTAGGATGCGCTTCACATCCTGGCTGGTCGGCCGCTCCTTGGGATTGTCAACCGTGCAAAAGCACGCGATCCTCAGCACTTGCTTTATCTGCTCGTCGAAATCTCCCCCAGCCAAAACAGGGTCGATTGCGGCTGCTGCATTGTCGGCATGCATCGTGTTACGCAACCACTTCACCAGACTCATCTCTTCTGTGCTTTGAAAGAACTCGTCTGTTGGCTGCTTTCCCATCACCAGCACCGCAAGGATTACTCCGAAGCTATAAATGTCACTCTTTGCTGTGAATTTTAATGTTTGGTAATACTCCGGTGCAATGTATCCGATAGTACCGACCACATGGGATGACGTGATGTGTGTGTGTGCATCAAGCATTTCTTTTGCCAGGCCGAAGTCAGCGATCCGTGCTTCCATGTTGTCGTCAAGTAATATGTTTGCGGGTTTCAAATCGCGATGGATTATTTGAGGCTTGTGGTGCATGTGTAGGTACTCTAACCCGGCTGCGATGCCTTCAGCTATTCTGATCCTAGCAGGCCAGCCAAGCTCTCGCTGCCCCCTCTTTACTTGCATCAAGACATCAAGCAGGCTACCGTTTTTCATGAACTGATAGATCAAGAAATGACTATCTGGACACGAAACATGGGCAACCAATGGTAACAGGTTCTTGTGGTGGATGTAGCCAACCGTCGTGATCTCTGATTTAATCTGTCGCATCCACTTGTCAAGGCGGGTTGTCTCCTCTTTGGTTGGGTCACCACCACCCGCCCGTTTAATGATTTGCTTTATAGCAACTGTGTTTGAAGGGTTTCCTGGAAATTGGGATTTATACACCTTGCCACTGCCACCTTGGCCAATTACCTCAAGAGAAGCAAGCCCATCTTCTTTTTCCAAGAAAGCGAGGTCTCCGATATGTATTACTTTTGGCATGAAAATGGTTGGCCTCAATGAACTTCTATACCGTCCACGGAAACAATTCCACAAAAATCTGAAAAACACAGGTAAAATCAAGGATGAGATGAGGCCACCCAAACAACCGGCTATGAAGCCAAGTATCCTGTTGCGGACCTTGTGTTTGTATCTCCTGTTGGTTTGATGATGAGAAGTGGAAATGGAGGTCAAATTGGCCGTCCTATTACTCTTCTCGGCTAGGATCCACTGGTGAGGCAAGGAGGATGTTCTCTTATGGGAGTAATATCCAACCGAAGTGGGTCTTTGGGCAACATGACGGGTCGGATGCCGCAATGTGATTTGGTCTCTGCGGTATGGATCTTCCTGATCATTGTGGACCAGGTGGAAGGCATCCAAGATAGATAATTGAGCAAAGAAGAGAGAGCAAGCAAACAGCAAGAGGATAGAAAAAGGAATTGAGATAGAAGAAAGCGCCATGGATTGGTTAGGTGAGGGGAAGTGTGAAGAAGGCTCACCGCTGTGGAATTTTAAACTTCGAAAGGGCCGCAGATAAGACGCTGTTTGGAGAAAATAGAAGTTGGGAGATGACGGTTTGGATGTTTTGGGGAAATGATGGAGGGGCAAATAAATCTCCTATCTCAGCCGTTCAAACTTTTTCATATGCAAATTTAATTTAATGAAGTTTTTCACGCGTGAATCTTAACAAAAAATAACAAAAATCAATGGTTGGGATCGGAACAACAGGTTTCTGTTATTTTCAATGGAGGGAGATTATTGGTCTCCGGTGGAGCGAAGACTTACTAGCTAGGAAAGGAGACTGATGTCACATGGAATTTAATTATGCGGCAGATGAATAGTATACAGAATGCTAAATGGGAGAGACTAATGCAAATGCTCCTTATTATATGTTGGGTAATCGTTTGTGTCAGTCGGGCTGGTACGAAGAAGAAGAAGATCCGGTGTTGATAACGATCGGTTAAGAATGGTTAATAATGTAATTATTGGAGGGGAAGACTTTGAATATGAAGTCAAGCACTGAACCTACCGACCTACGCCGACGCGCTGTTCATTAGTGGAGCGTAAAATCTGGGGACACCCACTGCCCACTGGTACTGAAAATACTCTTCAAAATCAATCAGCGGGACCAAAGAAAATAAAAATATTATATCTCTGAAGTTGGGCTTATGTCCCGATCGGAGGCTGAATTGTGTTGGATTCATGCCATTTTTGACTTAGTCAAATAGAACGGGGAAGAAAGAAGAGATCGGGGCAGTTCGGGCATAGCAACGGTCAGTGAAATTAAATCAGATCGAGCACTGACATTGGGACCGGTTTGTAAGAAAGGGAAGTCGACCGTTGAAGCATTTAAACAAATAAATGCTCACTGTGTAGTGGACCCAGCGTGTCTGAAGGAGAAGAGTTCACATAGCTGCTGAGATGGCAAGTGAGGATTCAATCAATCAATTCAACCGAAGGATCAGATTGGTTCCAGCTCAAGAAGCTTCGCTTATATAAACAGAATTAATCTAAGGATGGGGATTATGAAATTCTTTGCTTGATCTTTACAATTTTTTCTAGTCTTTACGTTTCTGTTATTCTTCTGTACTCTTTATCAGTTCAATCAAATTCTTAGTTTATCACTTAAATTTGTGTTAATTGTGTCAAATTGGATTGAGGGTCTTTACAGCTTAATTGTAAATTTGTAATTATAGGTTCTAAAAGCATCTACATCTCTGAAATTCTTTGAGTTTCTAATCTAATGTAGCGGTTTCTAAACCAGTTTCAGAAATACAAATGAGTTTCTTATTTAGCAACTTTGTTCTAAAGTTTCTTAATAAGAAACTGTTTATAAACTCTGTCGTGGCTAAATAATTTGCTAAAATTATTTTCTCTTGTAATTTATTTGCTGATGTGGCAATTAAGAAACTGTAATTTTAGTTTCAGAGATGTAGGAGTTTAAAAACTTTCAGAGACAAAATTTCTAAAAATTAGTTAACAGTTATTTAGAAACTCCAAGAGTTTTACAGATGTAGATGCTCTAATAATACATTGTTGTAGTCGAATCAGTCAGCGTCACTAAACTGTACTCTGGGGTACCATTTTATTCGTTTATCCAGTAAATATTATTTTCGTTATTTAACGAGTAAAGATACAGATAAAATCTATTTTATTCAATTGGATAATTATAAATATATATATTAATGAGTAATAAATATTTATTATCCAAATTATTACTTGTAGTTGTGCACTTAATTAATCATTAAAATACATAAATAAATTTTAGCAAATTTCAATGAAGCTTAAATTATATTAGCACTACCTGTATGATTGCTATTTGTGAAATGAATGTGTATAATATATATTTTGTATTTAGTAAATAATACAAATAATTATTATATTAGCACTACCCCGTATGATTACTATTTTGATAGGGTAAGAACCAGTATTGAGTTGATGAGACCCTCTACACTGTTCAGGCTTTTTAATTTGGAGAATAGGGTAAGAACTTGTGTTTTAATTTAAGAGGGGATGGCAGTTAGTAAACATATGTTATTTGTGTCGAAGAGATGAAGAAACAGTGCGCCATATATTCAGAGAATGCGAGTTTACAACTAATCTAAAAGGGCGATTACATAATAGAATTCCATAAATGAGACAGTGTCATCCATAAATGAGACAGTGTCATCTATCAGATGCAAGGAAACATAGAGGCGCCATTCTTCACTCAGCATTGTCGCAGGTCAGACATGCAGAGCTGGCGATAGCATTTAATTTGAAGAGAAAGGTGTAGGAGGATCTTTAGAGAGGAATGCAAATCTGTGTAGCAAATGGATCAAGAAATAATGATGGAATACACAAGCTAGTCTAGAATTAGTTAAAGGGCATAGCACACCAGGACGTTATTATTATTTACTTATGGTTATTTTATTGTAATTTTATTTTCATTTTATTTTCAAAAACAAAATTTCAGGCTCTGTAAAATTGACACCACTTGTGTCTCTTTTAATGAATCTGAAGGCATGACTTTCACCTTTCTCGTCAAAACATTTTTAACGTAGTTTTACAATTTACACATTTTTTAGACCTGGCCATTTCTGAGCAATCACATGAAAATTGAGAATTCGTGCGCAGTGCGTACAGATTTTTGTATTAATCATTTTTTTAAAATTTGTACGGAGTTCAATTTTTTTTTTTTTTTGAACGCATTAAAATTTTATACAAGACTAACTTATTTTAAGGCATCAAAATTCACACCACAATACAAAAAATACACGCCGAATTTTCTCTAAAACCAAGATAAATGGGAATCATATATATATATATATATATATATATATATATATATATATATATATATATATTGGAAAAGAAACATATATAAAAATTTACATAAAAAATGATAAATCATCTCCAATTTTATACACAGTTAATTAATTCACTCTTCCTGATGCATCAAAATCTATGCACATGAATTTTCTAATTTTGTGCTAACAAACATTAGATGATCACTCTTACGAATGATAATTAACAATACTGTTATTAGCACTACTACAAAATAAGTGATTCTAGGACATAAACAAGTGAGCTACACGGATTTCCTGCCGTGTGGGATGTGGCGATGTAGAAATTCTTGAATACATACACAGGATAGAGAGGAGAAATGCAAATTAACTTCAAAGATCTCAGCTCCAGTCTCGATCCTTATGCGCAGAAATCAGACCAATTCAATACAGAGAGAGAGAGTATTAATTGATCAAAACAGCGCTAGCTGGAAGAAGCTTTTTGTAACCCTAAACCTTTCTACATGGACATTTAATCAAAATATGTGTAGAAAGTCGAGAGAGCTACACGGACTTTTATATAAGCAGCCATGTAGAATTATTTTTTAACTATTAATTAAAAGAAAAACCTCTTTTTTTTATTCTACCTTTCTACACGACTCTTTATTAAACGTCCGTGTAGCATTGTATTTTTTTTTTTAATGTTTTTTAGATGGCAAAACAAACAATTTCCAAGATAGAGACATTTAAAATCCAGAATTCCAAAACATATATAGCAATTTGAACAAAAATTTCAATAACACTAATTTATACAAAAATTACAAATTCTTATTGAGCATTAATTACAAAAGTTAAATCCGTATAAACTAAAAAATTCTATTAAGGATTGGAAGAGGTGGATATATTAAGATTATCCTCCAAAAATTCTTCATCCGACTCTTCATCCGGCTCTGAAATTATCCTCCAAAAACACTTTAGCTCACAAATCAGACCAATTAATAGGGGAAATGAAGCAATTCACATGGGAATTCGAGATGTAGGTTGTCAATTATATCGGACTGGTCATCTTATGAGCTCCAAAAATAGTACCTCATCTCTATAGATTTGAGATCTGAAATCATTGATAAACCTAAATTTCCATCCAATTGTTAACTGCGAGAGGAAGAGTACAAATTGACCAATAGGACCGTCAGAGCCAGATAAAGAGTCAAATAAAGAGCCAAACGAAGGACCATCCGACTCTTCATTCGACTCTTCATCTGGTTCTGATGGTCCTTCATCATCCACCTCTTCATCCGGTTTGAAGGTCCTTCTCCAACTCTTCATCTGGCCAGCTCTGAAATTATCCAGTAGGGTTCTTTTCTTTTGGAGGATGAAAATACATGTTTTAATAAATAAAGAGCTAGGTGAAAATAAGAAGTTAGATGAAGGATTTTCAAAAAAAAAAGGAAGAGATGGATGAAGAACCTTCAGAGTCGGATGAAGAGTCGTTCGACTCTTCATCCGGCTCTAAAGGTCCTTCATCTCACCTCTTCTTTTTTTTTTGAAAATCTTCATCCAACTCTTTATTCGATTAGCTCTTTCTTTATTAAAACATAATTTGTATCCTCCTCTGAAATGATCAAATTACAAAGAGAGAGAGAATTGATCAAATCAGCGCTGGAAGGAGAAGGCCTTTTATATAACCAACTTGGTGATGGAAAAGGCTTGTCCTTTAATAACCAAAATCCTAAAATAACCTTTCTACACAGCTTTTTTATTAAACGTCCGTGTAGTTCTCTAAAAGCTTTCCACACTATTAATTAAACAAAAAACCGTGTATAATGGACACCTTTCTACATGACTTTTTATGAAACGACCGTGTAGCTCTCATAAGCTTTCTACACTTTAATTTAAACAAACATCCATGTACAATGCCGACCTTTTTTCACGGTTCTTTAATTAAATATCCATGTGGCTCTCTCAAGACTTTCTACACTGTTATTTAAATAATAATCCGTGTACATTTCCTAATAAATGTCTGTGTAGCTCTCTCACAGCTTTCTACACTGATTCTTTAATAAACATCCGTGTAGAGATTCCACACATATTTCAGGCTTCCAAAAAATTAGAATTTCTCCACGGTGTTTAGGTAAAATTATCAAATCCATGTAAAATGTGCAGTGTACAATGACCATTTCTGTAGTAGTGTAGTATTTATAAAACCTGGATAGATAACAGAGAAAAGTTTAGCATGACCTTCTAAAAGGGAAACTTAATTAAATAGAGATTAGACTTTAAACATAATCAAGTACAAACATATAAATGCTATTGCCAAACACATTCACATAAAAATGTTACTTCATTGAAATTAATATCTAGCTAGTTGTGTATAGAAAAAAAAAAAGAAAAAAAAAAAAAACAAATCATCATTTGATGTTTGTTCTAATATTGATCCCTAAATAATGAAGAAAATGTTTTCCAAATAACCCAAAACTCTCAAATAGAAGCAAAACTTAAAACTTAAAATACATTATTAGTCAGTTCCAATTTCAACTTGAGACACATAATTAGTCAATAAGAAATTGCCGCTCTTTATCAAAGTAGTATATTTCCTGTCAACAATGGAAAAACGACTTAAAAAATTTACATAGCATTTTTTTTTTTGAGAAAAAAAAATTTATATAGTAAATAAACAGTCTGTCAATACTGTGCATACTGATACGAGAGCATGTGCTACTTTGCACCTAACATATACCAGAACCATAAACTAGTGGTACGAGCAGAACAACCAAAATATGAAAGATATATATTAAAGTAAAACGAGGTCACACCTGAATAACAGTGGATACGAGAGAATGGAAAAATGTGTTATGTTTTTCTTTACCATCAACTATCTTATCTTGCGGTATTCCTTATAAGCAAAAAAAAAAAAAAAAATTAGTAATCATTTGTGATTTTTTCGAAAACTCTAAAATATAGGAGGAACATTTCTCATCTTTACATCTCACATCTCATCAATAGGTAATAGATAGATCCATATAATGAAAAATGTACAATGTGTTAATTGAATGCTAGTTGTTTTGCAAAAATTAGGTTTTATGTTATGCATTTAACAAACAAATATATTACTCCTAATTTCATATATAAGAGATGTAAGTAAATATAGTACAAATTCGCTTCTTCAAAAGAAAGAATGCATTGCTCATCAATTTCCACCACTATCTTATATTTTGTAAAAACAAACTTCCATAATTTTTTCATAACAATAAAATCTTGTTATTTCTCGCTCAGTTTTATAATCAAGTCCAAATAATAGATGCGAAGAATATTAGAGGAAACATCACACAAAAAGCCACCAAACATATTATAATAGCAAATACTAATTACATGACATTCACATAAACCAAATGATTAATATATCTCACATAAACCGAATGATTAATCTAGCATTTTTTTTTTGGAGAAATCATACAATATACATTAAATTGAATCAACAGAAATGTTTTCATCGGAATGACACAAGCACGTTCAAATTATATTTCAAAATTATTTAATATATAAAAATCAACTAGGTATATTTAATGAGAGGTCAAATGCCTCTATTTTTTGTGTCTCCATCATGCCTTTATTTTTAAAAACTTTAATAACTCAAAATTTAAAACTTAAACCTCAAAATAAAACCGTTAGATGTGATCTATATTATTTTCTCTATGTGCTCATAAAAAATTATCACATTTTGATTTTGTTTTTATGTGAATCAATAAGTTAAAAAATCAACGTCTAAAAATTATCCACATTAGTATACATTTTTACAAGCTCAAGATGACAACTAAAACAACGTTGAAATGCCATTTATTTTTTACATATACATAGATAAAATTATGTAGTTCATATCCAACGATTTTATTTTGAATTTTAACAATTAAATTTTAAATTATTAAAATTTAAAAAAATAAAAATATAATAAAGACACAAAAAAGAAGGCATTTGAACCCTCCTAATATTTAATTTCTAACTTATTTTATACACACACAGGCAATATCTGAGCCCAGCTTGGCCCAAATTGGAATAGTTTGGATTGAACGGGTCTGTTCGAACTTTTATTATTAATTAATAATACCAGAAAAGAAACACATGTTATGAAATTAAAATTATAGATGTTCATTAGTAATTTTTAATATTGATCACCTCTATTTATTTTCTCATTTATAATTGAAATTTTTTTTCCTTTATATTGAAATTCATTAGATAACTATTCATTTACAATTTGTGATCTATAAATAGAAACTTGTAATTTTGTATTGTACATATGAGAAATATATAAATAAAGAGATTATCATCTTTTATATGTTCACTATATCTTGTTTTTTTTTCTTTATCTTTATTTTACAACAAATCAACACCAATTTTTCCTATTTACTAATAAAATAATTCGATTAATTATTAATTGTATGGACTGATAAAAATCAACGAGTGCATTTTTAGTGTTATAAGCTTGCATTAATTTGGGTCACATGTTTGATAGCAGATTTAAAAAAATGGTTAAATTGCATTGGTTTGAGTCAAATGGATTAAAACTATTTCCGAAGAAAAAAAAAATCACACAAGCAAATTACATCATCTGTTTTATGTTTAGAAGAATATTTTATCTAATTTAATTATTATTATTTTTTACATGAATCAAATTATGACAGATACAAATCATCTGAGTGATTCTAAAAACCAAAATTGGAAAATATGGCCTGTCCAAAAACAATATATTCAATATTAAACTAATTTTATTTGTAAAAATAAGACGGACATTTTGACCTAGCTGTCTAGTCGTTAATAATATATATATATATATGAGATGGGTTATGGTGCATTGCAATGCATAGGTCATGGTGTGCATTGGACCATAAATCATCCATTCAAAGTCCAAATGACCGATCCAAACCGTTCATCTTGTTCTCCATATTAATATGTGCTTGGAGACCAAATTTTACATTTTTTGGAATTTTTTTACTATTTATTAAGCCACTTTGAAAATCGCTGATCCAACGGTGACTGTTTGGAACAGTAAAATCAGAAGCCACCGTTGGATCAGCGATTTTCAAAGTGGCTTAATAAATAGTAAAAAAATTCCAAAAAATGTAAAATTTGGTTTCCAAGCACATATTAATATGGAGAACAAGATGAACGGTTTGGATTTGTCATTTGGACTTTTAATGGGTGATTTATGATTCAATGCACACTATGGCCTATGCATTGCAATGCACCATAGCCCATCTCATATATATATATATATATAGAGAGAGAGAGAGAGAGAGAGAGATAGGCTATGGTGAGTTGCGAAGTAAAACGCGTTTCTACTTCACGCCGTATTTTCATTTTGAAAGTCCAAACGATCGATCCGAACCGTTAAACCTTAAATCCATATTGAAATGTGCTTGGAAACTAAATTTTATATTTTTTGAAATTTTTTTACTATTTATTAAGTATTTTTGAAAACTGCTGTTTTGCTGTGAACTGTAAAAAACAGTAAAATTTTCTGGACCATCAGATCAGCGACTTTCAAAATTGCTTAATAAATAGTAAAAAATTTAAAAAAATGTAAAATTTGGTCTCCAAGCACATTTCAATATGGAGAACAAGATGAACGGTTCAGATCGACGATTTGAACTTTAAAATCATAAAATATGAGCGTGAAGTAAAATAGTAGCTTTACTTCGCAACTCACCGTAGCCCACCTCATATATATATATATATATATATATATATTTTATTTATTATTTATTTTATTTTTTTGCATCAAAATTATATTTAATATTTTAGCAATAGTACCGTAGAACGTGACGTTTCCCCATAAGGGGCCAAGAAAGGACAAATTCAAGACACCGCTTACCAAATGTTTTCTCCATTTAGTTTTAAGGAATTAAGATACTATAACAGTGAAAAATGGAGACGATGACGGCTCCGAACCCTATACTTTTTCCCGCCTATAAATTATTTTAGTGTGGAGAAAATGAAAGAGACTTGTCTGAGAAGCTATCCTCCGATTATCGCCCAGTTATCAGAACCGGACCGAACCGATCAACTGTCCGGTTTGATTTTCTTAAAGTATCGACTGTTGTTGGACCGGTCAAATTCGGTTTAACCGGTCGGTTTCATTATAAAACCAACAACAAGACTAACAGAAAACCGGTTCAAAAATAATCAATCACCAAAGTTTTTTTTTTCCTTCTCTTTCATACGCTGCTCCGAACAAACCCTTCCCGATCGATCGACCTCTCCTACTGCTTGTATGCTTCTACCACCATCGTTTCAACTATCACCCACCTCAACCTTCTTCTTCCCGACCTCTGCTACTGCTCCTATCCTACCACCTACCTCAACCTTCCGGGCAAAAGGACGCTAATGCCCCTGCTCCAGGTATCAATGGTTGTAAAATGTCCGATCGGAGAGATTGTGGTGATGTTTTGATTGGATACAGTGCTTCTTTTTTGAAGAGATGAAGGAGGAGGAGAAAGGAGGGTTTGATGGGCTTTCAAGGTAAGAATTGTGGTGAGTTTGGAGAATTTAATTTAAGGGCAATGGCTGTTTGATTAGATGAGATTTGAGAATCAAAGAGAATTAAAGAGAATTTTTCTTACAAAAAATATTGAAATCTAGTAATTAGTTTTACTGATACACAGAGAATAGTGATAAGAATCAGGGAGCGTGTGTGTTTCATTTCTTTTCTTTCATCCTTAATGTACCAGTATCCAGTGACATTAAAAGTATTAGTAAATTTCTTAATTACATATGAGCTACAATAGATTTTTTTTGAAGGTCATATGAACTACAATATTTAAAGCTCTTGATTATATTGAATACCGTATTCTGATTGATTCCACCGAATAAATTAAATAAATCATTTGCGCAAATTAGGATAATGTTTGCCATGAATAAGCATGATCTTCTTTGTTACGTATAGTTGAAATGAAATGCATGTATTATTATTGACACAAATGCAAGTCGATACATGTTAGATAAAATAATAAGAGTGAGTCTATGGTACTATGCATATCACGGGTTGTTATTGTGCTACGGCTCTATATTCGAGTTTTCAAATCCTATCATCTTGTTCTTCATATTAATGTGTTTGGAGACCAAATTTTACATTTTTTGAAAAATTTTTACTATTTTTTTAGATATTTAGAAAATCACTTGATCTGAAAATTCTGGACCATTCAAAAACAGTGATTTTCAATAAATCTAAAAAAATAGTAAAAAATTTTCAAAAAATGTAAAATTTAGTCTCCAAACACATATTAATATGAAGAACAATATGAACGGTTCGGATCGACCGTTAGGACTTAAAAACTCAAATATAGAGCCGTAGCACGGTAACAAATCGTAATATGCATAGTACCATAGACTCACTCAAATAATAATATGTCTGTGGCTTGTGCACAGGTTATTTTTTAGTACTACTTTGACTTTGTTTAGACTTAGACACAAAAATAAATAATAAGTGAGACTTTAGGATTATATATTATAATGATTTAAAAAAAAATCAGCGGTTGAACCAGTCGAAGAAAAAAAATAAAAATTCTTATTTCATGAATTATAAATGAATCATAAAAATATTTGTGTGTACCATTCTGAATGGGAAAAAAATGAAAATTTCAACTGGAGTGCTCTATATGTTTCTCTCTCAAGTTTCAACCAAATATATATTCTAAAGCGGCTCGGGAGCAATTAATCGAAAGATGTGAGGTATAATTCGGACACAAAAATAATGTGTCATTTTAACCCTACTTAAGGAAATTTAATACTTTGTGTTTTGATCAACTATTCCTGTTTACTAGTAGGTTTAAACAAAGTTAATTCTGCTAGAAGATGTTTATTATGTACCAGTTTATGGATTTATGATTTTAACTAAACTCTTATGGAATTGGAATTTATCAATTGTATCACCAGACATACCTTTTTAATGTAACAATTTTATTGCAAATATTTTCATTACGGCCCAAAACTTGTTATGTTTTGAATATCGTAGCTCAAATATTTGCATTATGACCCCTATATATGGTTTATTATTTATTACTAATAATATATACCTGAGGTTTGTTACAGAGGGACTTGATACTTTTTTCCCCTTCTATTGCAGAATTTGGCTTAATGCAAAGATAATGAAACTTATTTTTTTTAATTTTAGAAACTCCTGGGCTGACAGTTCAATTATTTGTTTGCTTGAAAATTGAGTTTTCATTGTTAGTAAATAACTCAATTTTCAAGCAAACAGATAATTGAACTGAGTGAAGAAACCCCATATGTTCATCGATCAGTTCATTCATACTCTTGAGGAAGAGAAAGGTATTTGCTACACGCACCCCGAAAATCTCCGAGGTAATGATGCATAATGTTGGTTTTTTTGCCTTTGTTAACTTAAATATATAAAATCTGCATTAATTGTCTCCTTTTCTTTTGTTACAAGGCATCATATATATGAGGTAGAAGCGAAGTGAACTCCCAGGTATTTTCTTTTATAGGTAGAAATGAACGAGGAACAATTAAGGAATACAAGCAAACAAAAAAGTGGCATGCAAATAACCAAAATAAACTCCCAATTCAGTTCTCGACAACACTCGGTGGCACCATTGGTGCTAATATATAGGCCATCTTTCATTGACAACATTGTAGTTCAAATTTGGAACCATGCTCTACTTATAGGAGTTGAATATGGTCTCAAGTACAAAAAATAACTAAGACATAATAGTACAAAACGTGATAGTAATTATAATTCCTTTTTTTTTCAGTTATACATTTGTGCTTATGATGTGCATACTCTTTACTAGTAAAAAATAAAAGAGAAGGTCATAGACTAATTTTATTAAGTACAATGTAACTTTGTTCAAGCTGTTTGTAGAAAATACTGATTTACATGATCATTGTGAATTGAAAGATGATGAAAATATTAAAAATTGCCTGTAAAAGATACAAAACTTGGCGCTCCAACTTAGCTGCTACTTACGGAGCATATGCAACTGATGAGGAGCGTCTTAAAAACAAGCCTGAAGAGCTCAATATGGATGTATGGAAGTACCTCATTTACTTTTTTGGTACAGCTAGATAAATTTTAGGTGCGATTGATAATTATAAAGCACTAATGTAGTAGATATTGTACAAATATATAGACAAAAGGAAAAATCTAAAACATGAAAGAACAACTATTACCTAAGTACAACTATCGTACAGAGGGATCGATTTGATGAAATTTCGAAATATAGGAAGGACGGGACTGTTTATCCCGTCCCATAGAGGGAACAATCTAACCCGTCCCGCTATTCTAAAATTTAATTCCGCCAATCTGATTAACTAAGTAGAAAAATAAAATCCATGGACGGGATGGTTTATTCCGTCTAGGCATTGTAGTAATATTTTTTTATGAAACCAAACTAAATAAATAAAAAATGCTACAGTGTCCTGATAGGATAAACAGTCCCATTCTTCTTATATTTTGAAATTTCATCAATTCGATCTCCTTATGTGATTTCTTTTATTTTATTTTATTTTCGATTAATAAAAAAATCAGGGTTCTAATATGGTGTTCTTAATATAATATATTTCTATCTGAACCAGGCTCTCCCTTCTCAAATATAAATTTAATTTGTCAAATTCTATTAACACTTGCACTCGTAGAAAAAAATAGATGTTTAAATTAATTTGCACTGTATTTTTGAAAGGCAAATTTCATTATCTACTTAGGTAGCACAATAGTGGGAAGACAAAATCAATTATTGACAATAGCAATCATAAAGGCTGGAAGCAAATAATTGTTTAATCCTTAATTTGTTATAACATTTTTATGTCTTATTATTTTTCTGGGCCATTGACAATGTCCTATCTGCATCCCAATGAGTAATATTTTTGATGGTGGTATTCAGCAAGAGTAGAATTGGAACAGAAAATAGAGAAGTCTGGTGAATAACGTAACAGAATAACTGAAGTTTGGTGTTGAACACAAAATTTGTAATCTACCTTTCTTGTTTAGAACTGAGAGATTTGAGAAAAGTTGGGTTTTGAAGAGGAACTCAATTTTTGAGTTTGTATAAGAATGCAAGTCCAGTAGATGCATTGGTTTTCCTTTTGAGATTTTATTTTTTAATACATGTATGAAATAAGCCACATTTCAAGGTTTCTGTTGGATTTTCTTTTAATTGTGAGCGTGTGTTTTCATTTAGTTTGGTTTTTGTTTTCTAAATTGTAGTACATGGAGGTACTTCAACAGCACAATTTTATTTATTTTAAAAATTCTTACCAGCTTATCACAATTTCTTTTGTGATGTAATGGGCATCTACATAAAAATAATTACTTATAGGTGTATATATGCATGAATGGAATCATAATTTGCTAAGTAAAACTTCTTCCTTTTTAGTAAGTATATGAAGAGATATGCACTCCTCATGTGCAGGAGTTATGCTTCATCACTGACAATCCATACAGCAAGGCAGAGGTAACTCACCACCCCAACAGTAACTAACAATCCGACACACAAACAATCAAAACCCCAGATTCTTACTATTGTCATACTATTGCATCAGGTACTAAAAATGGAGAGGCAACTGCTGTCATTAGTGGGCTATAATATGAATATCTCCGTTCCAGCAATAAAAATATTTCTCAGGTTATTTATAACCTAGTGTTGTTTTGTTTTCATTTTAAGACTACTTTTAACTTGTCAAATCTTTGTGCTGACTATAACTTGCATTGAATTTATCATTTCAGACAATGGCAGAGCTACCATATAACAGCAGTATGCAATTGTCTACCCCTAGAATTTTAAAATCGGATATGAAATAGTATAAATATGTTGGTGCCTACTCCTGAAAATTAGATTGCATACCCCTATTTTTTGACAATTCATCACTGCAATCCAATCAAATAAATTAAATTACAAATTGCGACTGATAATTGACTAAAATTGTTGAGTGTTAATGTTTTTTCTTGATTTCTGTTTAAATCTGATATTGATTTAGAATTTGGTGAGATTGATTAAAATGATTCAAGTATATAAGTTAATTTTGACCACTAACCTGGTAATCCGAAACTTTTTGCCCATCCCCGACTCAAATCCTGACTATGCCACTAATTTTAGAAGATTTCTTCGAGTAGTTGAAGCCTCTTCCAAGGAATTAAAGTATGTCAATTTCTAAAAGTGTTCTGCTTTGGTTAATCGAGTTTATAGTTGCTTGTGTGACCATGATAGTATTTGTTGTTTCCTAACTGTCCCCAATTGGATATTATTGTTCAGCCATGTAATTTATAATTTCATATCGCTTGTTGTACAGAATATATATGCAAAGCATTGTTTTGCAAATCACCTCATATCATTATAGTATTTGCATTGACGCCTACTAATTGTGCTTGTGATCATAATAGATAGTAATTCTACTTTTGAGATTGTTCATAAACTAACTAATTTGCCTCAAACATGTTAATTAACTGAAAACTAACCTGTCCACAAGCAATTGATTTAAACTAGGAACATTACTGGATGTGCCGATCTTGAACATGAACTATTTTGTTTCGGGCCGAACATTAACAATTTGATTTTTAACTGGGCCGAGTTTGAAGAGGGGCCCGTTCATTAGCAGGCTAATAACTTAGGGAGGAGAAATATTACCCTTTCGCTGTCTCGGATTTTGTTCCTTTTCAATCGGAAGTCATTTCCGTGAAATAGGGACATGGGCTTCGGCCCATTTCATTTGGGCTTGACGCCGACATCTCCTTCCCTCTCTCCTTATCTCTGCTCTCTCTCTAAACAGAGAATTGCAGCGGATTTAAATCCGACAAACAACATAACTTATTAGAAACATATTTATCTTATTTAGTTAAATTTTATTTTGTTGACATGAATCAAATTATGATATTATTTAAAATGGTGAGTATATTTAATTAAAGTATAAACTAGACAAGTCTAGTTCGATGGACGTCTAGACTGTCCGGTTTTATGTCAAGATTCGTGCGATGGGAGTTGTTGAATTTGGACTTGACAAATTGTTTCCGTTAAAATTTTAAAATAATTTTCTTCTTAATTTCTTCTTTTCTTTTGTACATGGAAATAACAAAACCATTATTTCTTTCTCTCTCTTTAGTTGTCAATATTGATGAATGTCGACTCTAGTCTTACGTGCATTTGGAGAATCGCAGCGACATTCTTACTAACAATTTTTTTTTTTTTTTATCTGTATCATTAAAAAAAATGAAAATGGTATCATTTTACGAAAATTTTGAAATATATATAGCAGGGACGTTATGCAGCACAAGCATTTTTTCTGTAAACATGTCTCATAATTTTTTTTTTCTTTTCAAATGAGAAGTGGAATTATTCGTCAATAATATTATTGGCAAAAATAATTATTTTTTAAAATTCAAAAATAACTATTTTCAAATAAAAATGTTATTTGTAAATTATTTGTTAAACAATATTTGTTATCTAATATTACCACATTAGCAACAAAATAATTGGTAATATATACATCATTGAACTTTCGGTTTTTCAACAATATTTAACTCATTTAGTGAACAACATAACATGCAAATAACATTTTGATGTGAAAATAATTCTATCTACATATAATTTCACTTCTAATTTAAAAAAAAAATCTAATTCAAAATAACATTTAGTGAACTTTCGGTAAGTATTTCTTGATTTATTTTCAATCATCCACTTGACATGTACAGAACAAACAAAAAAAAAACGGACACTACGAATAAAATGGACACTTGAAAATGGACATTGTGCTTCAAAACCCCATGGCCATATTCCGAATTCTAAAGAAAACCATGCAATTTTATTTTTTTTATAGATGCTACAGAGAAAATAATTGGAACACAAATGGCAATACTTTGCAAAATAAAAATCTCAAAACATATAAAATTTCGTTTACGATAGATTTAAATATATAAATTGCATTGAATGAGTGACATCGACCATTAAATTTACAAGGTAAAAAATTTACGCAGAATACGTACATAATTTACTTTGCAAAGCATCAACTAAAACATGATCGGTAAATATATATATATCCAACCCTTTGAGAGAGATGAACAAAACAACATTATATACACAAATGAAAAAGAGCCTGCATTAAATATAGCACACTCCATCAATCAATAAGTTCAATGGTGCTCATGTGATTGCAACAGCATGTACTGGTACAATTAAAATGTTAAACTCATAACATTATGATGGGTCCTTAATTGATTATCTTACATAACATGAAACTCTCAGCCAATCTGGGTTCCATGAAATTTAAAATCCAAGACATGACCATATGGCCGCAGATTGGTTGGTCTGGTACGAGCCTGGTACTGTTAGGACCTATAGCTCTAAAAGCATGAAAAATTCTGAGGAATAAACTGAATAATTTATTTCATCGTGTTAGAGTTAAGATTTCTCAAAGAACACACAAGACACAGAGGTGTAGACCAAAACTAATTTTTGTATTCCTCTCTTAACAAAACTAGGTTACATAGAGATCCATACAAAAGACCTAAATTACATAAAACAAAGTTTATGAATAAACCCTTAAATGAGGTCAGGACCCAACATATGCTAACTATAGTTTTATATTTTATAGCCATTGCGACAATTCCTAATTTAGAAAGATTTCTATCTTAATCTTTTTGATACATATTGCTATATACACCTGTACGCTGATATATGCAGAGGCAGCTAAATCAAGCAAGTTGTTAACAGTAATTTTCACGGATATGATATCCACACCCACTCCTTCTGTCTCTGATGGTTGTGCAAGTGTGGGCCACGTATCATTCCAAAGTGGTCCGATCGGGGGAGCGGTAGGAGGGAGCTCTCCACGAGGGGTTCCATAATAATTGAGTAGTCCGATTCCTGTTGGTGTTATTACTTGTATTCTACCAACTACATTGCTCGCTAGCCAGTAGTTGCGAGTTGGGTCTTGATCTGCCTTCAAAATTACAGAGTATGTCTCTCCGTAATTTATATTGAGATTTTTCACTAAAAATGGATCAACGAAATGACCATCAGCTTCTACAACAGTTAATGAGTGCCCCTGAAATAATAAGCATAGTTTTGTTCAGTACTTTTCACAACGACTGGCAAAGACAATGGCCTGTTCAACTTGACTCTATACAAAATTAATTTAAAATTTTAAAAATTTTACATGTAGATGCATCACTCGTAAGGTAGATGGGTTTCAACGGTTCGGATTCGATGTTTGAAACCAATTCAATAGGTTTTAGAGTTGAGTTCACAAAGAGGCTCGGTGAACTTAAAGAATACCCTAGTTCTACTCTATATTAATTTAATTATATATGATGATAACTTTTAATGTTAATTGAGTTGTCCAACAATACTTCAAAAATGGCTTGGCTAAGTCTTCCATTAAATGAGGGAAACTATACTAAAAAATTAGTTCAAGCATTTGCTGGTAAGATCTGATACAGCTTACAGCTAGTTCATGCAGAATTTTTTTACTTATATTTCTGGAAAGCATATTCATATAAGTTTCTGATTAAATCAACCTAAAAAAGTATCTGTTTTTGATACTCCTGTTAAGAAAAATATTAAATTTTGGTATACTTCTATAAAGTTCTTGTGTTTCATTATTAGTCTATATTTGTTTCCTAAAACTAGTAAACTTCGAAAATACTAATTGCAACTAGTTCCTCTCACTGAAAATAATGTTTATGAGATGTACCTCTATTTCAAAATTGAGTGCTAAAAGGGTAACACTTGCGACTCTGAGGCAGTATGTCTTTCCCGGTACTACTGTTAGTATGTAAGGGGCGCACTGAGGATTTGTCGAATTGCATGTGCCATCGACAGCAAGAGGGCAGTTGAACCTCCCACGACCGTTAATCAAGAGAGACTATACAGATAAAATCAATCAAGCTCGTAGAGTAATTGCAAGTAATTTTAAACAGGAACATCAAAACTTGAAATTTTAAAACATACATATGCATGAGGTTGTCCAACACAGGTGAATTGTTTCCCTGGCAGAGCCAAACTGGCTGCTTGTTCGTATGTGCTACTGTGCCACCAGTCATTAAGCAGTATTGAATGCTTGCTATCGTATGTGAACGGTTCTTTGAATCCTTCTGGTACTCTGACTATAATCATGCCATTCAGACCTGCCGATCTCTGCTTGCCGTAGTGTGCATGGTAGATATATGTACCTGCCTGTTATTTTTAACCGGGAAGAGTCGAATCAATGTCAGGTGCTTAATATATGTCAAGGTAGAATGCAAGTTTGTTTGCGTTTGAAAGAACTTACTCTGTCAACCATGAATCGGTATGCAAATTTGTCGCCAGGAAGTATCGGCGATTGGTTAACCCCTTCCGTACTATCCATCCACGGGATGCCAATCTGTAAGATAACACAACATACATGCCAGTTAGAAACCAAAATCATAAAAGAAAGTTAATTCGATTGATTGTGTCACGAACCCAATTAAAATTGGGAGAAATCTTTGATTTTGACTGGGTCATTGAGCATCTTACTTGGTATCTTATAATGTTCAAAGTCTGAACTCTTCCTAATCACTTCGACAGCCATGGTAAAATACGTAATTGATTCGATTGAATTATCAAAACAGTTTAATTTTGCTCTCAATGCAAGATAATTAGAGGAAATTTGGCCGATAGTTTTGATACACCTATCTGATCACGTGCTAGTCGATTCATTAAAACTTCTGCTTACCTGTCTGATGCCGTGCCAGTGGATTGCTAGATTTTCAGTCAAAAGGCCATTTTTCACCTCGACCACAACCATGTCGCCTTCCGTAGCATAAATGATGGGGCAAGGCGTCTGACCATTGATTGTCACCAAAAGCTTTTTCAAACAGTCAGGGGCTTTAAATTGGTAAGAGATCTCCCATTTATGGTGATGTACTTCAGCTTGAACACAAGCTATAAAGAGGGAAGAAATAAAAATGGATAGCAGCAATGGTCTCAAGGCAAAGACCATATTTAAATTCAGGCGTAATTGACACTATTACTTGTTTGTAATCGAGAGGAATTGGTTGTTGAGTTTAGGTGTGTCTTGGTTTATGGAGTTTAGGAGTGCAATATTTTTTTCTATGAAACCAAACCAAATAAATAAAAAAAATGCTACAGTGTCCGGACAGGATAAACGGTCCCGTTTTTCTTATATTTTGAAATATCATCAATTCGATCACCTTATGTGATTTATTTTATTTTATTTTCGATTAATAAAAAAATCAGGGTTCTAATATGGTGTTCTTAATATAATATATTTCTATCTGAACCAGGCTGTCCCTTCTCAAATATAATTTTAATCTATCAAATTCTATTAACACTTGCACTCATAGAAAAAAAAAAAATAGATGTTTAAATTAATTTGCATTGTATTTTTGAAAGGCAAATTTCATTATCTACTTAGGTAGCACAATAGTGGGAAGACAAAATCAATTATTGACAATGGCAATCATAAAGGCTGGAAGCAAATAATTGTTTTGTCCTTAATTTGTTATAACATTTTTATGTCTTATTATTTTTCTGGCAAGAGTAGTCTGGTGAATAACGTAACAGAATAACTGAAGTTTGGTGTTGAACACAAAATTTGTAATCTACCTTTCTTGTTTAGAACTGAGAGATTTGAGAAAAGTTGGGTTTTGAAGAGGTACTCAATTTTTGAGTTTGTATAAGAATGCAAGTCCAGTAGATGCATTGGTTTTCCTTTTGAGATTATATTTTTTAATACATGTATGAAATAAGCCACATTTCAAGGTATGTTTTCATTTAGTTTGGTTTTTGTTTTCTATATTGTAGTACATGGAGGTACTTCAACAGCACAATTTTATTTATTTTAAAAATTCTTACCAGCTTATCACAATTTCTTTTGTGATGTAATGAGCATCTACATAAAAATAATTACTTATAGGTGTATATATGCATGAATGGAATCATAATTTGCCAAGTAAAACTTCTTCCTTTTCAGTAAGTATATGAAGAGAGATGCGCTCCTCGTGTGCAGGAGTTATGCTTCATCACTGACAATTTATACAGCAAGGCAGAGTTAACTCACCACCCCAACAGTAACTAACAATCCAACACAAAGAATCAAAAACCCAGATTCTTACTATTGTCATACTATTGAATCAGGTACTAAAAATGGAGAGGCAACTGCTGTCATTGGTGGGCTATAATATGAATATCTCCGTTCCAACAATAAAAATATTTCTCAGGTTATTTATAACCTAGTGTTGTTTTGTTTTCATTTTAAGAACTACTTTTAACTTGTCAAATCTTTGTGCTGACTATAACTTGCATTGAATTTATCATTTCAGACAGTGGCAGAGCTACCATATAACAGCAGTATGCAATTGTCTACCCCTAGAATTTTAAAATCGGATATGAAATAGTATAAATATGTTGGTGCCTACTCCTGAAAATTAGATGGCATACCCCTATTTTTTGACAATTCATCAATGCAATCCAATCAAATAAATTAAATTACAAATTGCGACTGATAATTGACTAAAATTGTTGAGTGTTAATGTTTTTTCTTGATTTCTGTTTAAATCTGATTTAGAATTTGGTGAAATTGATTAAAATGATTCCAGTATATAAGTTAATTTTGACCACTAACCCAGTAATCCGAAACATTTTGCCCACCCCCGACTCAAATCCTGACTATGCCACTGATTTCAGAAGATTTCTTCGAGTAGTTGAAGCCTCTTCCAAGGAATTAAAGTATGTCAATTTCTAAAAATGTTCTGCTTTGGTTAATCGAGTTTATAGTTGCTTGTGTGACCATGATAGTATTTGTTGTTTCCTAACTATGTCCCCAATTGGATATTATTGTTCAGCCATGTAATTTATAATTTTATATCGCTTATTGTACATAATATATATGCAAAGCATTGTTTTGCAAATTACACCTCATATCATTATAGTATTTGCATTGACGCCTACTAATTGTGCTTGTGATCATAATAGATAGTAATTCTACTTTTGAGATTGTGCATAAACTGGCTAATTTGCCTCAAACATGTTAATTAACTGAAAACTAACCTGTCCACAAGCAATTGATTTAAACTAGGAACATTACTGGATGTGCCGATCTTGAACATGAACTATTTTGTTTCGGGCCGAACATTAACAATTTGATTTTTAACTGGGCCGAGTTTGAAGAGGGGCCCGTTCATTAGCAGGCTAATAACTTAGGGAGGAGAAATATTACCCTTTCGCTGTCTCGGATTTTGTTCCTTTTCAATCGGAAGTCATTTCCGTGAAATAGGGACATGGGCTTCGGCCCATTTCATTTGGGCTTGACGCCGACATCTCCTTCCCTCTCTCCTTATCTCTGCTCTCTCTCTAAACAGAGAATTGCAGCTGATTTAAATCCGACAAACAACATAACTTATTAGAAAAATATTTATCTTATTTAATTAAATTTTATTTTGTTGACATGAATCAAATTATGATATTATTTAAAATGTTGAGTATATTTAATTAAAGTATAAACTAGACAAGTCTAGTTCGATGGACGTCTAGACTGTCCGATTTTATGTCAAAATTCGTGCAATGAGAGCTGTTGAATTTCGACTTGACATAGCGTTTCCGTTAAAATGTTAAAATAATTTTCAACAGAAAATAATTTTCTTCTTAATTTCTTCTTCTCTTTTGTACATGGAAATAACAAAACCATTATTTCTTTTTCTCTCTCTATAGTTGTCAATATTGGTATTTTTTTTGTTGTAAAAATGAATGTTGACTCTAGTCTTACGTGCATTTGGAGAATCGCAGCGACATTCGCACTAACAAAAAATATATATGTATATATTTTTTATCTGTATCATTAAAAAAAATTGAAAATGGTACCATTTTACGAAAATTTTGAAATATATTTAGCAGGGACGTTATGCAGCACAAGCATTTTTTCTGTAAACATGTCTCATAATTTTTTTTAAAAATAAATTCATAAATTATATTTTTTTACTTTTTTTTTTCAAATGAGAAGTGGAATTATTCGTCAATAATATTATTGGCAAAAATAATTATTTTTTAAAATAAAATAATAACTATTTTCAAATAGAAATGTTATTTGTAAATTATTTGTTAAACAATATTTGTTATTCAATATTACCACACTAGCCACAAAATA
Organism: Carex pumila; assembly: GCA_033356055.1. Classification (NCBI taxonomy): domain Eukaryota; kingdom Viridiplantae; phylum Streptophyta; class Magnoliopsida; order Poales; family Cyperaceae; genus Carex; species Carex pumila. The sequence continues at coordinate 407,224 of JARJHM010000239.1, forward strand.
ATTGGTAATGTATACATAATTGAACTTTCGGTTTTTGAACAAATATTTAACTCATTTAGTGAACAGCATAACTTGCAAATAACATTTTGATGTGAAAATAATTCTATCTACATATAATTTCACTTCTAATTAAAAAATAATAATAATTCAAAAGGTAAGTATTTCTTGATTTATTTTCAATCGTCCACTTGACATGTACAGAACAAAAAAAAGGGACACTACGAATAATAGTATCCATCTTGAAAATAGACATTGTGCTTCAAAACCCCATGGCCATATTCCGATTTCTAAAGAAAACCATGCAATTTTTTTTTTTTTTTTTTTTTTTTTTTTGAGAAACAACTAGGGTCTAGCCCTTGTTTGCATTGAATGAGTGACATCGACCATTAAATTTACACGGTAAAAAACATAGGCAGAATACGTACATAATTTACTTTGCAAAACATCAACTAAAACATGAACGGTAAATATATATATATCCACCTTTCAGAGAGATAAAAAAAAACAACATTATATACACAAATGAAAAAGAGCCTGCATTAAATATAACATACTCCATCAATCAATAAGTTCAATGGTGCTCATGTGATTGCAATAGCATGTACTGGTACAATTAAAATGTTAAACTCACAACATTAATTATGATGGCTCCTTAGTTGATTATCTTAGATAACATGAAACTCTCAGCCAGTCTAGGTTCCATGAAATTTAAAATCCAAGACATGACATGACCATATGGCCGCAGATTGGTTGGTCTGGTACGAGCCTGATACCGTTAGGACCTATAGCTCTAAAAGCATGAAAAATTCTGAGGAATAAATGAATAAATTATTTCATCATGTTAGAGTCAGGATTTCTCAAAGAACACACAAGACACAAAGAGGTGTAGACCAAACCTAATTTTTGTATTTCTCTCTTAACAAAATTAGGTTACAGAGTTACATAAACAACAAAGTTTATGAATAAACCTTGCATGAGGTCAGGACCCAACATATGCTACTGTACTTTTACATTTTATAGCCATTGCGGCAGTTCCTAATTTAGAAAGATTTCTATCTTAATATTTTTGATACATATTGCTATATACACCTGTACGCTGATATATGCAGAGGCAGCTAAATCAAGCAAGTTGTTAACAGTAATTTTCACGGATATGATATCCGCACCCACTCCTTTTGTCTCTAATGGATGTGCAAGTGTGGGCCACGTATCGTTCGAAAGTGGTCCGGTCAGGGGAACAGTAGGAGGGAGCTCTCCACGAGGGATTCCATGATAATTGAGGAGTACGATTCCAGTTGGTGTTATTGCTTGTATTCTACCAACTACATTGCTGGCTAGCCAGTAGTTGCGAGTTGGGTCTTGATCTGCCTTCAAAATTACAGAGTATGTCTCTCCGTAATTTATATTGAGATTTTTCACTAAAAATGGGTCAACGAAATGACCATCAGCTTCTACAACAGTTAATGAGTGCCCCTGAAATAATAAGCATAGTTTTGTTTAGTACTTTTCACAACGATTGGCAAAGAAAATGGCCTGTTCAACTTAACTCTATACAAAATTAATTTTAAATTTTAAAAATTTTACATGTAGATGCATCACTCGTAAGGTAGATGGGTTTCAACGGTTCGGATTCAACGTTTGAAACCAATTCAATAGGTTTTAGAGTTGAGTTCACAAAGAGGCTCGGTGAACTTAAGAACACCCTAGTCTACTCTATATTAATTTAATTATATATGATGATAACTTTTAATGTTAATTGAGTTGTCCAACAATACTTCAAAAATGGCTTCGCTAAGTCTTCCATTAAATGAAGGAAACTATACTAAAAAATTAGTTCAAGCATTTGCTGGTAAGATCTGATACAGCTTACAGCTAGTTCATGCAGAATTTTTTTTACTTATATTTCTGGAAAGCATATTCATATAAGTTTCTGATTAAATCAACCTAAAAAAGTATCTGTTTTGATACTCCTGTTAAGAAAAATATTAATTTTTGGTATACTTCTATAAAGTTCTTGTTTTTCATTATGAGTCTATATTTGTTTCCTAAAACTAGTGAACTTTGAAAATAGTAATTGCAACTAGCTCCTCTTACGGAAAATAATGTTTATGAGATGTACCTCTATTTCAAAATTGAGTGATAAAGGGGTAACACTTGCGACTCTGAGGCGGTATGTCTTTCCCGGTACTACTGTTAGTATGTAAGGCGCACACTGAGGATTTGTCGAATTTCACGTGCCATCAACAGCAAGAGGGCAGTTGAACCTCTCACGACCGTTAATCAAGAGAGACTATCAAATAAAATCAATTAACCTCGTAGAGTAATTGCAAGTAATTTCAAACAGGAACATCAAAACTTGAAATTTTAAAACATACATATGCATGAGGTTGTTCAACACAGGTAAATTGTTTCCCTGGCAGAGCCAAACTGGCTGCTTGTTCGTATGTGCTACTGTGCCACCAGTCATTAAGCAGTATTGAATGCTCACTGTCGTACGTGAACGGTTCTTTGAACCCTTCTGCAACTCTCACTATAATCATGCCATTCAGACCCGCCGATCTCTGCTTGCCATATTGTGCATGGTAGATATATGTACCCGCCTGATAATTTTAACCAGGAAGAGTCAGATCAATGTCAGGTGCTTAATATATGTCAAGGTAGTAATGCAAGTTTGTTTGTGTTTGAAAGAACTTACTCTGTCAACCATTAATCATTATGCAAATTTATCGCCAGGAACTATCGGCCGTTGGGTCACCCCTTCCATCCATGGGGTTGACATCTGTCAGATAACACAATTACATGCTAATTAGAAACCAAAATCATAAAAGAAAGAAAGCTATACAAAACTAATTCGACTGATCGTGTCACGAACCCAATTAAAATTGGGAGAAATATTTGATTTTGAATTCACTTGTCTTATCCCCTGCCAGTGCTAGTTGATTCATTAAAACTTCTACTTACCTGTCTGATACCGTGCCAGTGGATTGCTAGATTTTTAGTCATAAGGTCGTTTTTCACCTCGATGACAACCGTGTCGCCTTCCGTAGCATAAATGATGGGGCCAGGCGTCTGACCATTGATTGTAACTGACATCTTTTTCAAAAAATCGGGTGATCTAAATTGGTAAGAAATCTCCCATTTATGGTAATGTACTTTAGCTTGAACACAAGCTACGAAGAGGAAAGAAATAAAAATGAATAGCAATGGTCTCAAAGACCATTTTTGTAATTGAGAGGAATTGGTTTGTTGAATTTAGGTGTGTCTATTGTAATAGAAGAAGGATTAGAGAGGTTTAATGAATGCTTCTTCGTTGGCTTTTAATAGAAGAAGGATTAGAGAGGATTAATGATTGTGTTGTTGAGGTACTAGGCATATGGGACAGAGAGTGTGTGTGTTTATATAATATGTTTAGTTTCATGCATGATGATTTGGTGAGAAAGGTCAAAGGGGTAATTTTGTGTTGTACCGAGTGAGCTTCCTTACTAATTGGTAGAAGGTTTCAGAAATATCGGCCGATACCGATCTGTATCGGCCGTGACCGATTTGATACTGGTCCGATACTCACAATAGTGTGTTAAAGAGCCTGAGCCGTATTGGCCGATACTGATCCGATACAGGTCCGATACTGGTCCGATACATATCGGTATCAGCCGTGACCGATCCCGATACTGATACTGATATTTCCTACTATGGTTTCATGTTAGTACCTTAAACAGCGCCGCCAGTGTTGCCATGTAGGTGTTTCTTTTTTAGTTGAAAGCAGCATCGGTTTATATCTTTTAATACAGACAAAGAATTCATGAACGTCTTATGCTCTGACATTGACTTATTTGTTTAGAAAATGCTGGCTAGATTTTGTGTTCAATTTGAGGTATTGAATTCAATGGTTTTATTTTTAGTCTTATGGGTCCAAAAGAGCGGGGTTTGGTTTGGTGTGATATGTCTTTTTTTGTTTTTCCTTTTCTTTTCTTTTATTTGATATAAACAGTAATAGCTCTATGAATGTTAGATAGTCTGTACTATTTTTAAGTGAATAATAATGCAAATCAAATTATGTAGAACTTTTCCACAAAAGTTTCAGTGATGTATCCACATATCAAATTATACACTATAAGAGGAGTCTCTTTACTGGAACATCGGTGGTATGTGCCACAATTTAACTACAAAACTTATCAAATATATTTCAAATGATAAATTCAAATCGTTCAGACTGATATATTTTATGAGTGATGAATATACATGCAAAGTTTATATTCAAATTATACAGCCGCCCCCCTAGATTTTGAATTTTAGTGGTAATTTATTAGTATCAATCAACTTTGGCCCTCCTTAGAAATTTTTTTGCCCCTCCCGGATGTTTGATTTGTAATTCAGGTTAAATTTAGTGTTAAAATCAAAATAAATTTTTTCAATTATGATTGGTTATATTAATTATAAGTTATAGGATCAGAAATTATAAGTCAGGGTCTTGGAAAATATAAGTCAAAATATTTTTTTTATCGAGTACCCAATTAGTTAATGAATTTAAATCCGATTCAATATTTTTTTGCCCTCCTGATGAAAATCCTGATTCCGCCCCTGATGTTAATTATAGACAGCATCCATGTTGAGTTGGGTATTATGTATATAGAGTAAGGCTACGGTGCTATGGGTTGCATAGAGGGCTACGATGCTACCGCTCAATATTTGAGTTTTCAAAATCTTAACAGTCGATCCAAACCATTCATCTTGTTCTCCATATTAATATATGTTTGGAGACCAAATTTTACAATTTTTGAAATTTTTTTACTATTTTGTTAAAGAAGTAGAAAATCACTTGATCTAAAAAATTATGTACCATTCAGATATTTGATTTTCTATCTATCTAAAAAATTAGTAAAAAAATTTCAAAAATGTAAAATTTGGTCTCCAAATACATATTAATATGAAGAACAAGATAAACAATTCGAATCAACCATTAAAATTTTAAAAACTCAAATATTAAACCGTAACACTGTCATCCTCTATGCAACCCATAGCACCGTAGCCTTACTCATGTATATATTGTTTATAGGCAGCATCCAATTACATAATAACGACAATCGGCAAAGAAAGCGACAGATGGGGATCCCGCTCAAAGAAAACATTAATAAGTAACGACAATGGTCAAAGAGCGAATCGAAATCAACCAATCGAATTCCGGGCTTTTTTGTTTTTCTATTTTTTATGTTTTGTTTCTTCAAAAAAAAAAAAAAATCGAAATCAACCAATCCAACTCCGGGCTTTTTTGAAAGTCTTAACTGACCCTTTATTTATTGGAGATGATAATTCTAGTCTAAATAAAATCTCTAAACACATTTTTCAAGTAGTGTAACAGAAATTTTTTTCAATATTATCTAATTTTTATTTTCAATATTAATATTAAGACATTTAAAGCTTTGTTTATAATATTTTACAATGTTACTCACAAGCATTTAAATATTGAGAAATTTAGATATATGCCCATCATAACTTCTTAATTTAGATATTTCTCCATCACAAAATCAAAATTAATTATTTTCCCATCTAAATTCACTTTATTTATCAATATCTCCATCTATTCATTTAATCACTTAAAAAATAAAATTTGATATTAATAAAACATTAGAAATGACAGTTATACCCTTCTTCATATCAGACTATTAGCATTCAACAAAATATATAACAAAAACATGAGAACTCAAAATTGAAGGACTTTTGACTCTCTGCCTTCAGTTCATAACAGTGATCTGATCAAACTGATCTCGAACACAGTCTCTCCTCTCTCAACCCCAGAACCCGTATGCACAATTCCCTCCATTACCGATGCCTCCTCATGCATCATTGTTACTGATTTTAATAGGAATTTGGAAATGAACTTACTTGGTATGGAAGCATCATTCTATTTTGTTTTTTATCCAATGAAAGGAAATTGATAAGCATGAGCTGGCGCAACATACTTCAACACAAAGAATTGCTCAAGATTATTAGTTAGTTAGAGAAATTGTTACGAGAATTAGTTAGCTTGTAAATTGATTCCGATCTTTATCCTTATATACTGGTACGAAGCAAATAGAAAGACAATTCAATTCAATAAAATCAAGATTCATCTTGCTCTGTATCTTTAACTTTAGAAATACTCCCAACTCAAACTTATATTCTAGATCAGTCTGATAAGATCTGTTATGAACTGGATGCAAAGAGTTAAGAGAGAAGTTCTTCAATTCTGAGTTCACATTTTTGTTATATGTTTTGTTGAATGCTGATAGTCTGATATAAAGAAGAAGGGTATAACTATCATTTCTAATATTTTATTAATATCAAATTTTATTTTTAAGTGATTAAATGAATAAATGGGGATATTGATAAATAAAGTGAGTTTAGATGGGGAAATAACTAATTTTGATTTTGTGACGGAGAAATATCTAAATTAAGAAGTTATGATGGGCATATATCTAAATTTCTCTTAAATATTTATCTGCAAGCATTAAAATTCTAAATATGTATAGTTTTAACTCCTAATTACTTTTGTTTTTAAGCCAAAAACGAAAAGATTCATTTCATTCATTTTTTTTCTCTGATTATTCTCATGTTTTTACTTGATTTTCTCTTTCAAATAAAATTCATAAAGAATAACTTTTGAGTTACATTTGTGTCATAATTTTTTTAACACTTTAAATCTCTATGACTTTCAGTTTTTATTTTTTTTTTACTTTGCTTCAAAATAATTTAAACCTCTATTTACGAACCTTTAAATCTTTCATATAAACTTCACGTACAAGCATATAAACCTCATTAATAACACTTTAAATCACTATAATAAAATATATAAACCTCATGTATAAAGAATTTAAATCTCAGCAATAACACTTCAAAACATATAAACCTCAACAATAACACTGCATTTACAAAGCTCATGTACAAAGGCTTGAAAATTTTAATGGTTATGGACTAAGATTTGAAACTTGAAAATTTTAAGTGCTCATGAGTTTTACTAAAAAATGACTTTAAAATTGCTCAAAATTATTTCTTTATGAATCTTATTTGAAAGATAAAATCAAATAGAAAATGTTCGTATTTTTAGATTTGTAAAATTTATTACAGATAGTTGGAAAAATAAATTAGAATAATCAGAGAAAAAATAAAAAAAAGAATGACTAAAATATATATATAGGACTTGGCTACGGTGCTATGGGTTGCATAGAGGCCTCCCGTGCTATGGCTCAATATTCGAGTTTTCAAAATCCTAACGGTTGATCCAAACCATTCATCTTATTCTCCATATTAATGTGTTTGGAGACCAAATTTTACATTTTTTGGAAAATTTTTACTATTTTTTTAGATTTATTGAAAATCGTTGTTTTTCAGACAAATCTGGATCATAAAAAACAACGATATTCAATAAATCTAAAAAAATAAAAAAAAAATTCAAAAAATATAAAATTTGATCTCCAAGCACATATTAATATGGAGAACAAGATGAACGGTTTGGATCGACCGTTAGGATTTTGAAAACTCGAATATTGAGCCGTAGCATGGGAGTCCTCTATGCAACCCATAGCATATTAGCCAAATCATATATATATATATATATATAGAGAGAGAGAGAGAGAGAGTTAGGCTGGGGTGCTATGGATAGCATAGTGACCTCCCGTGCTATGGCTCAATATTTAAGTTTTCAAAATCCAAACGGTCAATTCGAACCGTTCATTGTTTAATCCATATTGAAATGTACTTGGAGACCAAATTTTACATTTTTTGAAATTTTTTTACTATTTATTAAGCATTTTTGAAACCGTTGTTTTCCAGTGGTGCAGAATTTTAATAAAAACAGCGATTTTGAAACTATCTTAATAAATAGCAAAAAAATTCCAAAAAATGTAAAATTTGGTCTCCAAGCACATTTCAATATGGATTAAACAATGAACGGTTCGGATCGACCGTTTGGATTTTGAAAACTTAAATATTGAGCCGTAGCACGGGAGGCCACTATGCTATCCATAGCACCCCAACCTAACTCTATATATATATATACTAGTATCGTGCCCGTGTGTGTCAATGGAAACAAATTATAAGAGAAAAAATGTCTTATACAAAATGGCATATTTTCGTAAAAAATAGAGTAAATGACAAATAATAGTTTTTAAATGACATCTACACGTTAAGAACATTTCTTAAATGACATATATATTTTTTTTATTTTTTTTTACTTATTTTAAAAAAAATCTCAAATAAAATGACATATTAAATGATAAATAATATTTCTTAAATGATATAAAAATAAGAAATAAATGAAGACATGATCAAATAATTATTAATCGATTCAAAAATTCCTTAAATAACATTTAAAAAATAGAAATAAATCATAACCAATCTAAACCATAATATGATTGAACCTTCTTTCCTTAAACATCAAGTGAATCTATTTTTGTAATTAATGTATCAGAAACCATATCCAAATTCAAAATTAAAAACAAATGTAATTATCTTGTTACCTTTATTTACTGCAATAACTTCTGAATTGTCGAGCATATCGATCCTTGGTGTCCTGGCTCATAGAATGGAGATCACACCCAGTCAAAAGTGAGGCCTACATAGGTGAAATTTCATACATTTTTTGTTGATGATTTTGTTGATTTGGGATTTTAAGTACCTTGACGAATGACAAGATGTTAAAATGTGACCAGTACTCTTCAGTAGTTACATTCATACCACTATTATCCGCCTCATGCATATGAGGATCTGAAAATAATTGATGAAAAATACTAAAAAGATTTACTCATTTTTTTAAAGAAATGCACATAAGCCCACATGTTAGTAAAATTTGATTTGAGTGGAAATTATCATCAGGGTCATGCGTATGATGCCCATCTGTCATTCTTATGTGCCCGAGATGTCATCCTACATGAATTGAAAACAAATTAGCATTTTTTTAATCATTAGTTTAAGAAAAAAGGAAATAAGAACACCTCTTTCAAGAAAAATAAGATGTAAATTAATTTGACAAATTTGAATAAACAAGAAGTAGATATATACTCGTAGTAAGAAATTCAATATTAAAAAGTAAAGAAAATTGATTGTGTGTCTAATAATCTCTATTATATTCTCCCTATTAATCAACTGCAATTTTTAAATAATTGCAAAAATTAAGAAAAATTGCATCAAGAAAAAAATGTTAGAAAGTATTGTACACAAAAATTATAGGAGCTAATCCGAAGCCTCCTATTATCTGTTCACCATCGCATCAGCAGCATAAATTAATCAATAAGTTAGAGGTGAAGTTCTAAATAATAATTCATTGTTAAATCTTACTATAATTGGCTTCAATTTAGAGGTGAAGAGTTTTACACCAAAAAGGCATAGTACAAAGTTTCAGTACCACAAGATGTATCTTTTATTCCTAAATACATTTTTGGTTCAGCTTGCAAGTATACAATCCTATCACGTAGTATATTATCGGGTATCGATTCACAGAGAGTATGATTAAAAACTAGGTTTTGTATTTTATCAATTAATTTTAGAAAAAGAAAATAAAGTGAATTACAATAAAGTAAATGGGGGGGGGGGGGTTTGTTCGAATTAAATCTAAATTTGGGTTCATTACCCGAAAATAGAGTTTTAAACAATAAAAGTAAATAAAGGAAAGAAATATATTGGTTTGATTTCTAGATGAGGAGATCTAGGGGCATTCGGTCTGCAATCCCTTACTAATTATATCTATTCGGTATTTGTTCAAATTCATGTATGATTTGATGAGGTTTCTAATCTAAAGTGTTAAAAAGGATCAGGTCGTGAATTAATAACGTGCCTATATAATTTTGAACTTCACGGTCGTTCTTCACTCTAGTTATCTAGACCCATTGAGCTCTTATTAGCTTATATTGACTAATTATTGACACAAGTATTTTGGTAGGTTGGGTTAATGTTCCTCGAATTTTAGGTGCTGTCACAATCCTAAAGGGATATTTAATAATCATGTTTACACAAAATACATATTAATACTTAATTAATCTAGGTGTCCTAAGTAGGGGTTTGACTTTACGGTCGTTCTTCACCAAACCCTAACCCTTAATTTCTATAGTTTCGATTATAGATATCAAAGTACGGTCGCTTCTAACCTAAAACCTAAGATATTTGTGTTCATAATTTGGTACTCTCCTCTCATCCTAACTTCTTTGGATCTTTTGCATAACAAAGAGATTCCAAAGCGGGACTACTGTGATTTCAAGTACTAAACTATGTAATAAACACAAATGATAAATCACAGAAATTAACAATCAAATCTCATAAAACAATCATAATAAAAACAAATAACCAAATAAGATACAATTAAACAAGTTCATGTATTGACCTAAACCCCTAGAGAGATATCTACTCCCTCATGGACAGATCAATTACAAAAATTGGCA